>CM077181.1:5333785-5933785 GCA_039654105.1 Coreius guichenoti | reverse complement strand
ACCACTCCATCTAACGAGTCGGCAAAGCTGTCAAAATCAGTAAAAGAGTTCATAAAAGATAAAATGCCATCAATAAAGCTTGACATAATGACACTTATAAGCACTGTGGGTAACATATTTACTACACTCTCCACTGATGTAACACTTTATAAACTACATCTTCAATATATATCAGTAGCGTCCATCAAGTCAAGGTTCAGACCCTGTGAATATTTTAATTGTAAATAAAGTCCTATAAGATTAAAGTTGTCAAATGTTTCTGAATATTTTAACGCAACACATACTAACTCAAAAGTCTAATATAAAAGATGAATGGGGACGACTTCATTTCTGCAAATCTAAGATATCACAGGTGAAAACAACACCACCAGGCTAAAGAAGGGACAGAAAAAAATCTTTCAGATAGAGTTACAACTCAGCACAGCTGTGTCAACCAAAACTGCATTATGGGTAAGGCCTTTTACTTGAAACCTGACTGAGTTCGTGATCAGAAATTACATAAACAGGAAATCCTGGTGAAAAGTATCCTCTCACTAGTCATAAGCGCTGGGGACAGCACAGCATGCTAAAGGGGGAGGAAGAGTATATGGGCAGGATTATACAAGCATGCTTCAATACCCTGTTTCCAACAACAGTACAGCCATCTGCACAGAGCATGAATCCCATGAATGATACATTTATGCTGAGCTAAGGTATGAGCTAAGGTGCCACAATGGACTGCGGAAACATTTTCCATCCATTTAGAAATTGTATGTGATCAAACAACATGCTTCATATGCAGTAAGCACGATACGGCACACTGCCACTTTACTCCTACACTATTGCACAATGGACGATATGCTGGCATTTACTGCACTAGAATCCAGTTGGTGCCATGTCACCTATTTTAGGAACCTTTTCTGAACAATTTTAAACAAATAGTAGGTTCTACCCTTCTATTTACTTCTAAACTCTAATTTAGGTTAAGTGTTGTTGCACTAAAATAAAAGTTACACTATGTGTACACTACTTTTTTTGTTCAATACATCAATCCTTCTTTTAAAACGTGTTTTTGTCTTACCACAATTCACTATGGTAAGCCTATAATAAGTGTTATATTTTAGTGTTATATCTGACATCTCGTCAAAGCCGTAAATAGAGAAAAGTTGCTCCAGCTACTTTGATGCATGTATGGTGTGGAAGGGACGTAGGTTAGAGCTAGAAAGGTTGACATGGAACATGCTAAATCTCCAAACTCTGGGGAAATCACCCGTTTTAAAAAAAGCAAAACACTGAACAGAAGAGTCTGCTTGCAAAAAGAGAACGCGTCAGAGCTCGTAATAAAACCAGAATCATTTTCTAAAAGAGTTGATTGTAAAGCATTATCTATTGAGAAGAGTCGTTTCATTATGGTTGTTGTAGCGCTGTGCTGGAATTTATTTTCAAGGAAGTAGCATGTCTATTAATGGGTAAAGCGACAGTAACGTCTTCAGTCTTCAGCGTGAGATCCGTTCATTTAAACTGGGTTATGTCTCTAAAGCCTAGCAGTGAATGTTTTATGAGTTCTCTTTTTAGTTATGAGAAAGAACCATATGCATCTGCAGTCATGCAGAGCCGAAGCACAACCAAAACAATGTTCTTCCGTAATATATGCATGCAGTTTTATTTTTACTACAGTTACAGTCCTTTACGATTGTTGCTTGTCAGACTGTACGAACATGATCCTCGCTGTGAGCCATGTCACATGTAAGATCTCAGTTGTCAATAATGTCAGACTGTACGGCAGTCAAGACGCGTTAAATGGACGCACACAAAAAAACTCATCCAGAGTTTTACATCAATCAGTGATACGTTTCGGTGACAGTGAGATGCATTACACGTGGGACAGAAAGGGTGGAATACTAAGAAATCTCTAACATTAATTTTAGTCATGGCTTGTCTTGAAAAATGAAGACAATTTGACGGTCGTCAAAGAGGTGCAGGACTGACGCTGCCAGAATTTCGTCAGAGGTAAAATTTGATCGCAACGGCCATTAATCGGCTGTCAGTGAACATGTCAAACTAATCATCAAAGACTTCAGATTTTAGCCTAGGATCAGAGGAAACTTTTAGGATATGCAAAGTTTGTCTCAGACGGCCAAAAATCATACAGTGTGCACCCAGCTTTAATTTGTGGAAGTATTTGTTCAGTTTAGGGTCAGTACGATTTTTTAAAAATGTTTTTGAAAGTCTCTTATGCTCACCAAGGCTGCATTTATGTGACCAAGAATACTTTTCCAGTCTTCAGCAGTGTCACATGATACTTCAGATATTATTCTAATATGCTGATTTGGTGCTCAAGAAGTGTTTTTCTTATTATTATCAAAGTTGAAAACAGTTGTGATGCTTAATATTTAATACTTTTTTTTTCTCCACGAATTTATTTGATCATTTTGTAACATTTTAAGTGTCTTTACTGTCATTCTTGATCAATTTAAATGGCACAATATGTAAGATTTTTGGAATAAAATATCCAAAAACCACTAGAACGATGTTATATATCTTGTTGACTTGTGTACTTACATTATCCCAAATGTTTCCAAGAATGTTTAAATCCAGAGAAATCAGCAATTTTAACCAGGACACGGACCATGTCCGTGCGTCGCCTATCAATGACATCATACCCGCATTACCCTCTATGTTTTATTTTGTAGGAACCATGGAAACACCAAAGACACTTTAATATATTGTGTGTTTTATTAGACAGGTGAGCAACTGTTTGGAGACATTCATCGACAGAAAACAAATCATTGTTATATAGCTCAACACAGTTAGTCTTATTGTTTAAATCTTGCTTTCATGATTTACCGCGAGTACCATGTTTTACCATGCCTAATATCGATCTAGCTCACTGCAGTGTTCAACAAGTGTCTCATAGTATCCACCAAGCGAACGCAAAGAGTAACGTTAGTACATCATTTTCAACACACTCAAATAATGTATCTAATATGATAAAACAGCGCTGCGTTACCCCACATACACGAGCGGAAGAAGCGGAAGCGCTCATCTGCGGCATAATAAAAGCTCTGCGAAATCCATGCATTATCAAGCCACGCCTTTGTTTTGAATAAGCGACCTCTAGCGGCGGAAAACTACATATTGTGGCTTTAATGCATCCTTATTAAATAAAAGTATTAATTTAAAAAAAAAAATAATAATTTGTTACATGTTCTGCACCATGGTTCCTAGAGCCATAGTATTTCATTTATGTGCCTGCCATAGAGAATTGACAATAACTGGAATTAAAAAGTTGTTAATCAAACATCCATGAATTATTTTTGTACAACCAAAAGTGACTTATTTGCCATTTAGTAACATTTGGCACAACTTTTTGAAACTTATTTACATTGCTATATTTATCATATTTATAAACATGACCTTAAAAATTGCACGTAAACTGTCAATGCAACATTAAATAAATAGTTTACCCAAAAATAGTCATTTTCAATTTACAAACTATAAAGTCAATCCAAATTCACAGTGAGAATAAAATGATAGAATTTGTGCAAAATATTCAAACTAGTTACCGTATAACTACAAAAGGAAAGAGCCATGTCAACCTACGTGTATCTAAGCTTCTACACAAAGCATGTGGTCAGCATATCATATAGCAAGCAATCATTCCCACACGGCCCATTGATTTTCAGTTGTCAAGGACATTTGCAAACAGTGTACACTTGTTCTCCACACTTGAAGGTCAGTAGTCTAAAAAAATAATCCATGAGACGAGCATGTTCACGTGGAGTCCTCACAAATCTTTTGAGCAAATGTTCTCATACTCTAACTCTTCCCTAATGATGACTTTCAAAAGCAGCTCAAGAGTGACCCAGAGAGAAAGTTTCTGAAATGAGCTATTTCATGAAGATGCTGCACCATGGAGACACTAAAAATAAATTTGTGAAATAACTAACCAGCTGGGTTGACAACAGCAGCTGAGATTCTTTTTCGAAAAAGTGGAAGATAACATTACTTAAAATAACTTTTTTTTTTTTATTTACAGAATATAATCATAAAAAAGGAAGTTATATATTCATGCATAAATATAAATAAATTTATATTAAGTTTAGAAAAAGATTTCTAAATGAATATTGTGGGCTTCTCAGCTCTCATCTCAACCCATAAAACCTCTTGGCAAAAGTCATACCCAACCTTGTGACTTTAATGAGAGAGAACATGCAAGTGTGCTTGGCATTGTGCCTGAACTTGTCAATAAAGTCAATCTAAAATGCAAGACGACTCGACTTCTTCATACAAGAACACTATGCATTGCATAGACATTTCACCTATATTAGAAGCTCATTGAAAAAGCTATAATAATCCAAACCGCTTTAGGGAATGAGACATACCAACACAACCGTTCAGTGCCAAAGAATCACGTCTTCTAATAAACTTGGCAATGCAAATGTTTTAATGTGGCACACCTCAAGTGCAAAAGGTCAGTTCTATCAATATTACATTTAATCATTCGGGTGTGATGCATGAGCACTGCTGCTAATTAGGATTAACCCATTCAGGGTAAAGTGTAAAGGTGACCTAGAGGACATGAGTACATCAAGTAAACCCCCAACATATCCTCCATGACAACTGATTAGAGGGACAAGCTAGTGTCAGGGCATGACACCAATTCAGCTGTCCGTTAAGTTCTGCCCTTCAATTGTCCCATGTTTTAAAGTAACAACCTGAGATGCATGCTTCACAAGATAACCCGCAATCTATCAGTAACATTAGTTCAGTTGCAGCAAATAGGACATTTAGATCGATGCAGTCTCCATATCAAATAGAGTATATAAAACTAGGGTGAAAATAATGCGCTATGGTGTAATAGTCAATGTTTCTTAAAGTAGATAAAGCACATGTCAGTCATTTACACCTTCACTTCATGGTCAGCACTCAGTCAATAGTAAAATACTACGTACTGACCACCAGGCCGACTGACCTTGAAATTATTCACACTGACTGCAGCACAATCAAAACAATGACAAAACCAGTTATATGAGTGTTCATACAGGGTTATCGAATTATCTTGCATCACAAAGGCGTTTGATTAAATGTTTACATGATTTATAGCAGTATTTTAGGCGGGAATGGTTTCATAAGTCATCCCGATCGGGGGATTTAAAAAACCCCCCGGCTCTCTTGACGACGCCGTCAAATTGTTCAAAAACGCAATTATGTGATTAAAACCGGATTAGCCTTTTAGAAACGGTGTCTTAACCACAATGGATTACATTTATGTAAACTATCGTATTATGTTCCTTTTCTTTAAAAGGCACCCAACGAGCTAACAAAGGAGCGCGAGCACGACTTCTGCCTGTGCGGCCGCGCGATTCCCGCTGCACGTACAACGTCACCGCGAAAATAACGTTCTGCTGTTCGCTCTACTAGATGGAAATCTGCAAGCCGGCGGATTGAAAGAAACACGACTGTCCGAAACCGGCCGGCGTCTTTCGATACAAGCATGAGGTATATGGCAGGGGTGTAAGGATATTTAAATTTAAAAGCCCATCGTCTCAGATAAGCATTAGCCGGTGTTAAAGCGCCGGCTTCATTGACATATCTACAGACAATTTTGAAAGTGGAAAACTCACAGTTCCTCTGTTGCAAACTCTGGCAAGAAGCTGGAGCAAGAACGGCGGGGTTTTTTGATAGAGTGGCCGCGGACCTAGTGAGAGAGCTGAGGACCTTCAGGTAACCTGCCATGTTTTTATCTAGCCGAACACTAGAAGTTGCTGCCCGACTACACTCCGGTCGAAGGAAGGGTCGAATGAATCGGAGCAAACGGCAATAAACGCAGCTCTTCTCCGCCTCCGTGTCAGGGCCGACGTCACCATTACAGCGAAGTGGCGAATGGCCAATCATATTTGAATACGCAACACATCGATGTTCCACCTGGTGACTTTTGATAACAGACAGTCTGCACGTTCGCTTTCGTTTTCAGTTAACCCTTCACAGGCGTCCAGAGTTATTTCCGACCGTGTGCTCTTGTGGAATGCCCCCATTTGCATTCATCTTTTTTACAAATATAAATATACTTTATTTATTATTTTATTAGTATTTCTAGTGAATATTCAACGGATTGGACGTGTTTTTATTTGTGTTATTTGGCATAAGTAACAGACAGGCAGATAACCTCTTTACATTCCGTTGTCTGGTTGCTGAGCAGCTCCGCTAATTTTAGCTGGTTTGTGTTACCATACTGGGTGAAAGAATGGGAGGTGCGCAATCTGATTGTGCGCATGCGCCGTAGAGCGGCTGCAGGTCATTTCAAGGTGCCAAAAAGCTAGGCTGAATCAGAAATCGTCCCCTTTACCCTACCGCCATGTGTAGTGGTGTCCGAAACCATAGTGGACGTTATCAAATGCACTCATTCTATCCCACATTGCACCACAATAACGAGTGTACAGCCGATGTACACCAAAAACGGCTGCCCGAATTCGCTCACTCGTTTTTATTCACTCTATCAAGTAAACTGTATAGTGGACTAACGTAGGGAACAGTGATTGAGGGTTTAGGGGGCGATTTCGGATTCAGCCCTAGTGTATGCACTGAGAAAAGGGGTGTCAAAATTGTACATTTAGGAGTACAACAGCTTGTCACTGGGGCAGTACACTTAAAAGGACATATTTGTACCTTTTTTTTTTTTTTTTACCACAAAAAGGTTCATAGTAGTACCTTAAGATAGCCTACGTATTTGTACTCTAAGGTACTAATATGCACCTTTTGGGAGTAAAAAAGGTACGAAGATGTCTGTAAAAGATTCTCTCTGTGTCTGTTTTTGAAGTCCATAAAAGTGAATCTGTCCGTCATAAAAGAAATCCACACAGCTCCGGGGGGTTAATAAAGGCCTTCTGAAGCGAATCGATGCGTTTGTGTGAGAAAAATATCCGTATTTAAAACGTTATTAAGTAAAATAACTAGCTTCTGGCAGACAGCGAAAGAATAACAACTGAACTGATGCATGCGCAGAGGTTTTGCTCTATCCTCAGTTTAGTTGTTATTCTTTCATTGATTTTATGAGGGACAGATGCACTTTTATGGACTTCAAAAAACAGACACAGACAGAAACTACCATTCACTGCCATTGTAAAGCTTGGAAGAGCCAGGACATTTTTTTAATATAACTCCGATTGTATTCGTCTGAAAGAAGAATGTCATATACACCTAGGATGACTTGAGGGTGAGTAAATCATGGGGTAATTTTCATTTTTGGGTGAACTATGCCTTTATATAGAAATGAGGGAGTTATTTTATGCATAATTTAAAAAAATAAAAAAAAGTATTAAGGGGTTTCCTCACCTACGAGTTCAGTTGTCCCAGCTTTGGCAATCTAGGCCAGTTCAAATTTAAATTCCTCAAATGCTTCACGTGATTTTGACAAGGAAACAGATTGAGTAACATCACTAGCCTTTTCTGTTTATGTCTGTATTGTTGTCATGCAAGTCAAGGTTGTCATTCTGAAATTCAACATGCAAATATTGCTCCACTGAACTACATGTCAATATGACCTCTGTTGTCATTCAGAGGTCTGAAACACGTAGTTCACAGTCAACTGTTTACTCTACAGTGTTTGTCTGCTTACAGTAGTCAACTTTGCATAGGTCAAAGACAAAAAAATCAAATTATTTTCACAGCTGGATCTGGTTCACCAGTACCAGTACAACAGTCCGTGTGGCACTGATGAGAACATTCTGTCATGTGGTTATAATGACAGTTTAGGACTGAAATAACGGAATGTACCAATATAAACAATAATCTTTAACAAAAATATTTTATAGTAATAATAATAATAAGCATATTTTTATATTGATTGTTTTATATGTACATACATTTATATCCACTTAAATTTACAATGAAATCAAGCCTTATACATTTGTTGCCTGTAAATAATAACTATTTTTATTTTTTTTTTTTTTACAGTGCCACCTGGTGGAGGTAAAGGCTATAATGTTAGTAAATAATAATAAGTATAATATAATAATTAAATTCGTTTTTGACCTTGCATTACTGGAAGCTTTAGTTCAGAGAGGATTATTTAAAATATTGTTAGTTAGTTAAAATAGACACAAAAGCTTAATAGATAGTCTAGCAAAATGTAATATTCTGACTAATATTCCTTGTTTCAAAGTGAGTTATAAATTATTATAGAAAGAACCAAAATGCCAAATGTGTGTCACATTTAGATCATAATATAATCCTATTTCATTTTATGCATCCTATTTGTTTTACATTCATCAAGAGAGGAGAGATGCAAATACTGTATGTCCACCAGAGGTCAGTAATATTACAATTATTACACTTTAGTGATAAAGTTTTCCGGTTGAGTTTCTATGACTATGTGAAACACTAGAATTTCCTACACCTACAGTCATTATTTTTGGTCCCACTTTATATTAGGTGGCCTTAACTACTATGTACTTACATCAAAAATAAGTACAATGTACTTATTGTGTCCATATTGTATTGCAAAACACTTTTGCTGATATTGAGGTGGGATACGGGTAAAGTTAGGGACATGTGTGGTGTTATGGGTAAGTTTAAGGGTAGGTTAAGGTGTAAGGGAAGTGTCAACAGTGTAATTATAAATGTAACTACAGAAATTAATTACAGATGTAATTACATGCAGGTATTTTTTAAAATGTAAGTAAAATGTAAAAACATGTATGTACACAATAAGCGCATTGTATCAAATGATTAATTAAAATGTTAGTACATAGTAGTTAAGGCCACCTAATATAAAGTGGGTCCTTATTTTTAGTTAATTTGTACACAAAATGTTTATACTTCCAACATTGCAAGCTGTCTGTAACCAATTCTTTGTATTGAGTGAAGTAATTTATCATCCATAAACATCCCTTTATCTTGTTTAAAACATCACAGTTTAGATATATATTTTACTATATATACCTATCTATGCAATTACTGCTTTAGGAGACTACTATGAACAGCCAAGGAGGCAGCTTAGTCAACAAGTATCATTAGTCATATGGTAAATATGGTAAACCTAATACCATAGGACAGGGGTTTTCAAACTGGGGTCCTACAGAAGGTTCTAAGCAGGGTCTTCAGAATTTTTCAGAGAATAAAAAGTCAAAGCAAAATGCTTAAAGTCTACTGAACATTCTAACTGTTTCATTTCTAAACGTTTCTCTCCTTTATTGCCGTATACATACTTTCCAGATTTGTATATGTTTGCTTTGTATCTTTCTAGTGAGTTTTTCTCACTATAGTCCCCTTTATCTTGATCTCTGGGGTTGTAAGGCAGTACATACATTTATTGTGAAAGTTGCTTATATAAATAATTTTTAATTGAAAATGTTCTTCTTCAGGTTTAAACATCCAACATTAAGTATAGCCAATTTAAGTTTGGAAACAGTATGTTGTATTTATAATGTCACACTTACTATTTATCTAACAGTTTAAATGTTTTTTTATGCATAAAAATATATAGATGGATTTTAGGAAGGGGGTCCCTCATAAAAGGTTCATCATATTTGGGGACCCTTGGCATCATACATTTTGAAAACCCCTGCCTTAGGATATCCAGGGACTTTCACACACAACAGTCAGAGTTTACAGAGAATTATACGAAAAACAAGCAAAAATGCGCGAGTGAGTGACACTTCTGTCGGTCAACATGATTTGACTTTGTATTGACCATGCTGGTTCAAGCTGACAGACAACAGATATTTTCTTTTTGAACATTACACCTATTCTGTCTATCATCTGTTCACAATTAAACAAAAACGCCTAGCCTAAACTACACCTTTGGAAGAAGATCCTCTATAATCCCTTAATGTACTTTATTAAGAGTCCTGACGACTTTACGCTTTACAGTGGATTAGATCTGGAAAAAGAAACTGGTCTACTATAAGTCAGGGGTCAGAGCCTCGCCTGAGATGTCTGTGTTGTTACTCCTTTGAGATTTACAATCAGTTTAACCCACATATTTCTACTTTTTGCCCACAGTGACTACTAATTTAAACCAGTGGAAGAAGGACACAGACTATGGGGATCTGAATGCTGCAATGATGGGTCCTGCTGAACCTACTGCTGAACATAACAGGTGCTTTTACAGTCCTTTGAAGTTTCAGACTTTGTGATTAGAATGACTAGAAAGTTTGTACAGATTGATACAGACATTTATTCAAAATATACAAGATACTACATACAAAAATACTATGCATCAAACAATGTAAACATGAGCGCAACCAAAAGTATGCCTCACAGTTTTCATGTAAGACAGTTGTGATAAAACCTTTTCACATGGTCTCATTTGGGGTTTATTAATAATTGAAATGTACTCTTTTATGTTCAGTTTTTTTTACTACGGAATTGCTTGAGGGCCAGCAGTTATGAGTTATAAATTATAATTATTATTGACCCATATGTATTTTTATGTCATACACGTATTTCATAATCACAGACCAAAAGCCTGAATGCATCTGTTTGCTGATTGCTGTTTTATGTCTTAACCCAGGGAAAATTAGTGAGGAGTTAGCCAGCTAACTCTAGTACTACAGAACATATATTATTTGACAGCCTTATGCAGGCTAGTAAGTGGCTATTAAACGTTATAGCAGCAATGAATCTGAAGCACTTTGCAGTTGCACAAAAAGTAACATGGGCACATTAGTTCTACCACGTAACATTGGCTGACAAATGGATAAACCTATGTTTACATTTGTCTGTACAATAGTCATTGGTTTATCACAAGGTATGTTCTGCTACAGATCTTACCTAAATATGTTATGATTAAGTATTACCTAGTGATTTTTGTCAATTGTTGTCATTGTTATATTTGTCATGTGATTTCTCACTTGCAGCAAACTGATTCTAATATTGTAATTAAAATGCTGCTCAATAATATTTTATTAAAAGTAATCTGTGATGCAGAACACATTTTACTCTCCTTCAAAGGCACTATACACTAATTAGCTACAAACATTCAATCTTTTGAACTCATCATGGAACGAACTGACACTTTATATATATATATATAAAGACTGCCAACCTAGCAAGGTTAAATAAGGGCTCTATGACTATATGAATCATCTTTGCATTAAGGAGTAAGTCATAATTACATTTGCAGTGTTGCCTGTATTATTGCAATCAATGTAAGATGTAATCAATTATAAGAGACAGATTTCCTTATAATTAACTCACAGATGGTCAGTATTTCTTACAGAATCTAGATCAGGAATGCATGTAATGATACATCTGCTCACAGGCATTATTAACATCACCATTAAAAAGTTAACATTTTATATGTATAGTGATCAGAGAAAATTTCGCTTGCATCTCCTCTCTCTTGCTACAATTCTCAACCGGACTTGCTTTTCTTGCAGGACTTCCAGCTTTTTAATCAGGAGCCAGTGGAATGCTTTCTTTTAATGGGTATGATCTGGTGACCTCTCTGCTCCATTTTGACAGTCTGGTTTTGCATTCACTCTCCTGTCTACTTTAATGAATCTCATGGAGAGATGTCTAGACTTTGAAGAAATACAGATATTTCTGCCTCTGTTTTTGTTTGCAGCAGAAGATCTGCGCTTAGAACTAGCTGTAGTCAAGCTGTCAGATTCAATCTTCATACGCAAGAGAACAATAGCACACTCTCTCACCTACTCTTTAAGAGGACAAACACTACCTTTGTTGCAGAATGGAAAATTGCACTGCTTTGTTGTATTTTTGTGATTGTAATGTAAATCCCATTTCCACCAACATACATTTTGAAAAACAGTTTTGTGGGTGGTAGGAAATGACAGTATAAGCTTACGCTATAATGTTACATCATATATTAAATCTAAACTAACCTTTAACAGCTAGGTTGCATCTTTAAATATCTTCACCTTTTATTGACAATAAGCTATGTATGCACCTGCGACATCTGATTTTTTTTTTTTTCTCTGGTAGGCATTAGATAAATATATTAGTTTTCAGTTGCTTTTTCAAAAATGGCCTTTTTGCTAATTGAAACTAACAAGTAGATTAACCTCTTGATACAATATCCCTTTGCCCTAAATGGCTACATTCAGTGCTAACTACTTTTAAATTCTATTACAGGTACCACCTGTTTTATTACCCAAAAATCTCAGACGTATATTAATGATGTTAAAGTTGCTACATCTACATAGACTGAGTTTCATGATTGATGGTTGAGCTCCTCAAAGTTTGAAAGCTGCTTCATCTGTTCCACTTGCATAGAGTGCCTTCTCACAAGCTTCTTTTTCGTCCTGAGGTTGCCTCTCTTTGGTGAGTTGGGTGCTACGGGAGCTATTGGTCTGATACCTGCTGCAAGTGGGGATGAGGGCTTGCTGCTTGCCCCTATATCTGGAATCGGAGGGTTGGGGTTGACGTTTAGTGGGGGCAGGTGACCTGGGCGGGTGTGGGATATATAGTCCAGCAATAGCGTTCCAGAGCCGCGCCGCTCCAGTAGGCCAGGTGCTCTGCATCTGGTTGTGCTAGGGGAGGAGGTACTGGGATTGCTGTCCAAGGACTCTCGTGAGCCTGTAAGCATAGCAAGAGGGGATGTATTGAGCTTCCTTCTCTCTAGGGGTGCCTTAGGAGAGTCTAGCATGCTGGAATCTGAGTACAGCTGGGAGTCTGAGTCGTAGTGTTCATTCCCCAGTCGCCGCCGGTGCAGTGTGTCTCTGAGGCTAGCTGGCCCCACGTTTCCTCCTGAGCCCTCCTGCTCCGTGGGGACAGTGCTACGCCGTGCCAGGGGTTGGTGCTGTGCCAGCGATCTCTCGTAGGAGGCCTTGGAAGATGCCGAAAGGGATGAAGTTGGGGAGATTTTTGTGGTCTGATCTCCCACCATCGGAAACAAGATATCCTTTCCGTCCACGCTGTTATGCCGGGACAAAGTGCCTCTTTTAGACAGGCTCAGACCGTTGACACCTGAAACAACATCTTCATCTGAGTTGGCTCTCTTGCTCACTTCATTTGCTGCCGCCAACACGGAGGGGGCAATCAGACCCCAGGGCTCTGACTGTAGTCGCTTCAACTGGGGTAGACGAGCCCGCTTGGGGTTCACTGGCTTCTTACTGGGGGAAGTATGTCCATTGGGAAGTTTGGCTGCTGTGTTTGAGGTTGACTTAAACTTTGTTTGAAAATTGAATACAGTGTCTTTCTCCTCCTCTTTGCTGGGAGATGGCAACGTATGAAGATCTATCTCTGACGGTGAGGCACATGGTGCAGGAGATGTCCTCTCATCCAACTCAGGAGACGGAGGAACATTCAGGTACTGCTTGGTAGTTTTGGTTCCCGACGGCGATTTGTCAGTGGTAATGATGATGACCTCCTTGCCTTTGGCTTTGCAGGCATCAAGGAGAACTTTTAAGGTTTCTTTATCATCTGCATTGACAGCATAGACTAAAGCAGAGGATCCATGACGGTCCTCCAGGCTTGGATCAGCCCCGTTGGTCAGTAGATGTGAGACCACCTCATGTCCTGCCCTGTGGCTGCATGCATGCATGAGGGCTGTCCTTCCAGCTTTGTCTTGGATATTAGGGTCAGCTTTGTTGTCCAGAAGGTACTTGACAAGTTTAGCCTTGCTGACACTCTGCTGGTCAGAGTGTTTGGACATGCAGGCCACCATAAGTGGTGTCTCTCCACGATCGTTGCTTTCATTGATGTAGGCTCCACCTTCCAGGAGAAGCCTTGTAAGGCGCAAACGGCGAAGCCATACTGCTTTCAGCAGAGAGTTCCCATCCGTCCTCATCTCCAGCACGTCAGCCATCACCCAGACTGGACCCAAATCAGCCTCAGTCCTGCAAGGCAAGAGCACACTGCTGCTACAGTCATCAAGCAGATCCCAGACACATTTCCATGTCACATGTCAACACTTTAAATTTTAGAAATAATAAAAGGTGTTGTTGATGTGTTTAACCATGCGGATGAAATCACTATAGCCTGTTTGTTTTGAAGAGCCACCAGGTGGCAGCCTGAATGCGCAGGAATGAGTTATTGGAAGAGACGCTGAACTGACAGGTGGATCAGGTGAGAATGGAACTTTGAATTTGCGTGAACATTCTAAAATGTGTTTGTGTTATGCATCAAAATGTATTTCCTTATATGAATCCTTACATGACGTTCTCTCAATGCATTTAAATGTTTTATCGGAATGTATATAGTTATAGCTATACGGATAAAAAAAAATATACGGATAAAAAAGAATGGATAGAAAATCGATTCAGTGACGTTATTAAATAAATGAATTGCGCGGTTTTTTTATTTTCCTCTATATTGTGTATGTATGTTTTAGATTTATTTGATAGACTGCTTTTAAAGCAGTTGCTTTGGCATCAATAGTCGTCCTGAATTGTCTTGTTCCAGTTCTCGACCCACACAATATATTCAGATCAGATCCTACTTGAAATAATATGATAATCGTTTAAAATTAAATGTAGCAAATGTGAGTAATTAAAACCCAGGAAGGGTTTTAATCAGGATTAGCTGATTGCATGTGATTTTTGAACACGGGAACAGTATGAGGGAATGAAAGGACTTATAATGCGTTTTTGGTTAAGTGTGAATGAATGAAACATGTATCGTGTCGTATAGAGATTTATTCAGATATTTGCGTTTTCATGTAATCACAGCGATAGCGATATGGCACTGTCCATGGTCCTGAGAGCATGTGGGAAATAGTAAACATCTGCGACGCGCGCTTGGAAGATAAAACCTGGTCTCATAATTCTATAAGTTATAATTCTTGGTCCAGTTGCATCTACATCTGTGTAAATCACAACTTTGGTCTGTCCACCTGCATCTCAAATTTATTTGTGTGCATGTGATTACGAGTTCTCTAAAATTTAATTTCGTTGAACATTGTAGTATTAGCAAACATATTGCATCATAATCATTAAATAGGCAAAATATATTAAAAATAGTCTAAATGTTTAATGCGTTTGTCAGGTAGTTAGACACCCAAATAGATTAAGTTATTAAATTTCCTTACCTGGTTGACGCACAGGTTTACCATTGTAGAATAAGTCCACGGTAATGGTCTCCAATATTCTAGAAGCTATAGAGAGGCATAGTTTCTCAGCACAGCTCGTGTAGTTATTTAGTTCAGACTCAACAGAACTGTCCTATTTTAGGCTCAGTCCTATCGTGCAGGCACAACGACGCTCCAGCCCCACCGCTTTTGTTACTGAAACGCAAGAGACCAGTCCAATCGCTACATTTCTATTTGCGCACCCAAGGATCACACTAAGACGTTGAGGTTATAAATAACTTCCCCCCTTTTCACTTCGTGAATTAAACGTGAATCTGATTGACGTCAGAATCTACAAAAATAAATCGGTTCTGGTGTGAACCTGTGTTGTCATGATGAGCACAAACAAACAAAAAAAATCTTAGGATTAGGATTCAAATCAGTATGATAGAATGGTGCATAGTTAGACGATGATATGTTTATATATACTGCATTCAAATAATACAGATAAGCGGGTTGTGCATAAATTGCACCTGATTACTGGATTTGATGTTTTGACATATTATAATAATACTACACAAATGTTGATTATTGTGTGTGTGTGTGTGTGTGTGTGTGTGTGTGTGTGTGTGTGTGTGTGTGTGTGTGTGTGTATTATTTATAATAATTAGCCAAAAAAAAACAAAAAAAAAACATTTAAATAACTTTGTCACAGCACAAATTGAGATGAAGTCATCACAATCTTGTTCTTGTACACAGATTGCCTTGTGTCCTGAACAAGAGAAAATATTTCTTTGATGTAAAATACTCAGCATTTCAATAGCTACATATAGCACTGATTAGGCTGATAATAGTGCACCTGTTCTTTTGATTGGAACAGTTCAAATGCCCATTCTTATGCAAGTAGTGACAATTATCTATCTATCTATCTATCTATCTATCTATCTATCTATCTATCTATCTATCTATCAGCATTTCCACAGCTTATTGTCAGAGTTTGCATAGCAATTAAACACCCATAACTTGTTCCAGCCATTTCAGTCATATATAGCATAATAGGGACAGTTCTATTTTTAGGTTGCTATGAGACAGCACAGAATCATATTCTGACTGAGACCAATAGAATTTGTGGTGCTGGTGAGAGCATGAACTCAAAATATTAATAAATATTAAAAAATAACAAAAAAATATGAAACTATTACTCCTAGTAATGTTGTGACGCTAAATTGCTTTTATGATAAAAATTCTCATAAAATATGGTGGACTTTTGTCTTCGAATGACCCTTGTCTTTCCTTCCCTCATGTTTTTAATATCACACAAGGCCTGTGGCTATTTACTTTCTTATAAACTGCACGCATGAACCCTTTTTTCCACTGGAGCAAAACAATGATCCTTGAATGGTTCTGCTGATGATGACACTTCTGATCACTTAGGAGAATATTATTATTTACCCAGCCATCATGTCTGAGACAGAGGCTAGTTATGAAACTGCAGGGCGCTGCCAATCTCCATGTTTGTGTTCATCCTGCTGGCTAATGGTGTCGTTTGGAGTGTCTCCAGCCATATGACCACGCTTCATTTATCTTTACAAAAGTTTCCAGAGCACAGAAAGGTGGACAGTAACCGGGGGTTCAATATCTGCTGTCGGGGTCACATCTTTTTTTTCTGAGTCTTTACAAGGGAAGTAAGGAAAAATATATGCATTCATATAGAGCAGCTCTCATGTGATGAGTGTTGTTAAGCAACAGAACTAAGGGCGGGTGCATGGTGGTGTGGGAAACAGATGCAATAGGATGCCCACTGTTGTCTGTTATCAGTTTTTAACATGCTTTATACATTGCAAATAACAAATTGTCTCCTTTGGCATGACATTGGTGATGACAATAAATCTGCATTTTGGTATAAGGGGTATATTTGTACATGAGCCACTTATCTGGCTTGCAAAGAGACGTGCCATGCTGTGAATTGGCATTGTTTTATGTGAGCATAGTGTGCTAGTTTGCCTTTCACAGTGTGCTTTCCAGGCATGGCTTCCTCAGGCATGCGCTTTCTGACTGGGGAGCAGAAAGGTTCCTGAGCTCTGTTGATTAGACACGTTCATTAACATGGGAACTACAGGGACGTCAGCACTCTTACTGCGATTCTTTTTCTTTTTTTTCCCAGTGCAACGCCTTAGATACAAAATAAATAATGAAAGCGCCCGAGATTCATCTCTCTCACCCCTGGGAGCTGTTTCCATTTTCAGAAATCTTACATTGCACCTGATGCGCTGCCTCTGTCTAAATATAACCCCCATCTCTCTCTCTCTCTCTCTCTCTCTCTCTCTCTCTCTCTCTCTCTCTCTCTCTCTCTCTCTCTCTCTCTCTCTCTCTCTCTCTCTCTCTCTCTCTCTCTCTCTCTCTCTCTCTCTCTCACTCACTCTCCAACTTTCTCACTTTCTTTTACCCAAGAAGAGAAATCCCACTGTGTTAAAGCACTGCAGTTCTGCAGTAGCAGAAGGAATAAAAGAATAAAAAAGGTAATTACGAGTTTGTCTCACAATTCTCATTTTTTCCTCACAATTCCGAGTTTAGATCTCACATTTCTGAGAAGAAAAATCAGAATTGCGAAACAAACTCGCTATTGTCTTTTTTCCTCAAAATTGTGATATAAACTTGTGAGAGAAAAAAAACTAAGCAATGTGACATAAAAAGTTATATGTTTAAATGTTATCTATGTAAAATGTTATAGGCTAATGTCTGTTTAAATATTATTTCATGTAACTGTAGGGCTAATACATTATGTCCCATATGTACTGCATATGTAAATATTATGTAGACCTATTGTTTACGTCAAATTATCACATGGGTTTCATCAGTCCAGTCTGTCTGTTAAATGGCTTGCAACCATAAACATCTGCATTTAGCTTCAAAGTCTTTGACTATATACTTTTTCTTTAAAAATGAAGAATCTTTCATTTTGGCACAAAGTGCCAAGGCACAAAGACATTTTTCTGCCGGCAGGTAGGCTCCGCCCACAAAAATCGCTGTTTGCCACCCAAAAGGTTTAGCCATCACCTTAAATCTTTTGAAAATGTTTACCATGTTTATAAGAAAGATGAATTACATCATTTATGACCACTGGTTATCTGGTATTATTAAAGGTTAGTTCACCCAAATTAAATTATTCCGTAATTTACTCACCCTTAAGCCATCCTAGGTGTATATGACTTCCTTCTTTCAGCCAAACACAATCAGAGTTATATTAAAAAATATCCTGGCTCTTCCAAGCTTTATAATGGGAGTTAATAAAGCCTGAGTTTTTGAAGCTCCAAAAAGCTCATCCATCCATCATAAAAGTAATCCATATGGCTCCAGGGGGTTAATAAAGGCCTTCCATATTTATAACTTTATAAACTATAATCACTGGTTTCCGATAATGGCTGTACGCAAATCGAGTTCCGGCAGAAAAGTGACCTCTGTCTCGACGTAGGACGTAGGTGTAGCGTAAGCTTAGGTGAGAGTAGACGCCTCTCACGGTTCAAACAAATAGGGCTGGGCTTCAAACTGAAGCTCGAAATGTCGAAATCCTCGTTTTAGACTTCTAATTTGTGCCTGGTGTTTTGTTTTGCTTTCCTTTGTGCTTCCGCGTTCGTCAATACATAATGCATCAGGTCAGAGTTCACGGAACTAGACTCGCATACGGCCGTTACCGGAAGCCAGTGATTATAGTTTATAAAGTTATAAATATGGATATTTTTCTTACAAAAATGCATTACTTCACTTCAGAAGGCCTTTATTAACCCCCTGGAGCCGTATGGAATACTTTTATGATGGATAGATGCACTTTTTTAGGCTTCAAAATCTAAGTTACCGTTCACTCCCATTATGAAGCTTGGAAGAGCTAGGGTTTGTAATATAACTCCGATTGTGTTTGGCTGAAAGAAGAAAGTCATATACACCTAGGATGACTTGAGGGTGAGTAAATTATGGTATAATTTTTGGGTGAACTAACCCTTTAATGTTGTTAGGTTTTACTTCATGTACTACACAACTGTAAGTGATTTTCAGGTTCACACCCTTCAAATGTACATATCAGTTCTGTTAGCTCTTGTGTGTTCCTCTGATTCTTCTTTTCCAAACAGTTCCCTCCTTCTGCCACTATTCAAATGTTTTGTAACTGCAAGTAATTAATCATTTCAGGATTCGGGTTCCAGCTAGAGTGTCTGCTCACTGAATGACCTTTCTGAGGCTAAGCCCAATTAGAGTGTGCCAATTTTCAAAACCTTGTTGCATTTACATATACTTGAGTGGCAAAGTCCTAGTGATTTAGAAAACAAATCTCAGTCAAAATTAGCATTTATAGCTGATAGCAAGCTTAGACTCTTGTACAGTGTCTAGAACAAAAATGAAATGGGCAAACATTGATTGGGGACCACTCGATTGCAGAGAGCAAAAAAAAAAAGCCTGTCTAGTGCCTGAAATAGATCTTGTGAATTTTTATTTATTTATTTGTTTTCACATTGGCAGTTCTGCTTCATAGTTTATTATAATCCCTTTGGTTTGTTTCCAATCTTACATTGTACACTACTCTAACCATTTATTGAGCTCAGTTTGCTTTTGTAAATCATGAAAACACATTTGATCATGATCAACCTGAAATGCAGTCTGCTTGTGAATTAATTACCAAACAAAAAGCCTCTGAAATAGTAACATGATGTTGGTTTTTGCTTTTCCCTCCTAACACCAAAAAACGGCTCATTTTTCTCTGGTAGAATAGTGTAAGTAGCAGATGTTGGCCTATTCTGTTGCATTTGATTTCACCACAGTGATGGGAACAATAGCAATGGGTGGAACATGATCAAAGGGACCCACAGATATAATTATGGAAATCAAAGATCATTTTTGTCTCCGGTGGCAACATGTAATCCTAGTGTGAATAGAGAAAAAAGACAAATATCGCAAATGAGGTATTCAGTGATACATTACCCAGAGAATGTTTGATCTATGAATCAGCCACTGTACTGTACAATTAATTTCAGTCTAATCAGTTAAGTGAAAGAGTTAATACAATGCTTGGTATCTCATGATGCTTTCACTTCCTTTGTAAAAAGCCAAACGATTCTTTAATGACTTTTGCAAAAGATGCATACGCGTTGCATCACTTTTGCATCAAGTGAAGAGGTGGAGGACTGCTTTTGGATTTCTGAATTAAAATATTGTAAATCTGCTGCAGATTGGTTCAAGGTTGGTTTAAGCACCCATAGTCTATCACTAAGGAAAATATTGGCTTTTGCTCTTGCACAGATTGTATCCTGGCAAGTATAAAGGCTGTGCATATGTTCTATCACACAGTTTTTAATCATCTTTACCCCCAACTCACTGTGACTAATCTCTACTCGTCTCTAGACCAAAATAATCAAATGAATATGCTTTGCGCTCAAAGCATGCGGTCTTTCCCCTTCTTGTTGTGGTGTAGAATATCGGATGTTGCTTTTGATTGCGTGCTCCTGAGCTTAGCGTCTCTTTAAAAAGTGAGCCAGACATTCTCATGGCATCTGGTGTCTCAACGATTGTATCAGCCGAATGTGTGGGCTGTGACAGCAATGAACTGGCACAAACCTCACTGCAGCACTATGTCATCTTCTCTTGCCCTCCTCTTGTGTCTCCTCTCCCACATGTAGACCATACCCTGTATCAATGCTCGAATATAATACAGAGATATCTTCACGTGTACTTGCAGTACAGTACGCGCCCTCAAATGAAGCCCTCGAGCCGTTTTATTTCAAGGAATGCTGATTGTCTTTTGCTGGAGCTTGGAGATGGCTTCGGATCCTCTTATGCTGGCTGATGCTCTCGTCACTGTTGCATGCATTTACAATACAGGCAACAATCTTGCTTGGTGATTATTGTGTGGCGGGCCGTATCCTAGGAGATTTGTGAATATCTAATGAGGAGTTTGCTGCTCATTTTGCAGAGTGGGTGCTTTGATGTCTTTCTGTTGCATTTCCAGATTCACGTCAATTTCCTTCCTAATGAAGCTGGAAGCCTGAAGGGTGTAGATTATGAGACATTTCCGGCTATTTGGAAAACATAGCTCGTCCTTTGATTGGAAAATTACAGTGGGACCCCTCATACTGAGAAGAAGGTCCATCTACTTTGCCCCGTTTCTCTACTGTCCACTTAAAATGCTTTGTAAATATGAATCTAATCTGATTCTAATTGCTGTTTACTTTTTGAGTGCTTCTCAAAGACTTAATATATTTATTCTGTAGATCAAACAGTAGCGCAACGGAGGTCATGAGTTTGATTTTCATGTAATGCATTTAGGCTACTGAAAAAATGTATACATTGAATGTGATGTAAGGTGCTTTCGCTAAATGTATTTCATTAACATGATTAATTATCAGAAGTGTACTCCGTTATGTTTCCCTCATTAAAAACATGTTTTATACATAAAGAAATTAATAGTACTCTGAAAAGCGTTATTTCAACTTCATTTAAAAATATGTATTTAATTGCCAAGTTTCAGGTGACGAACTTAGATAGAAAGTTCCACCAAGACGGTAATCATTTATTGTATTGCATTAATAAGTGTAAATCAGATGGTTCATCACGATATGATGTGATATCGATGCTCATAGCCAACGATACGATATTTGTCGATACCTCAAAAAAATTCAGTGATACGTTTACGATCCGATTTTATTCAGCATATTTTCAACAGATAACCAAATTACAAGAAATAGCACAAATAAATAAAATAAAATAAAACAGACTCAAATGAAGTAATCAGTGCTTTTCAGGTTTTTCAGGTATAGGTTTAAGAATTTTTCAGGCACAGAAGTTAAAAAAAGTAAGTGTATAATAACACTGCATAGTCTTCACTGTATAAATTAAATATATATTTAAAATATTAAAGTTATAAAAGTTATTTAGACACAGTCAAGTCAAGTCACCTTTATTTATATAGCACTTTTTACAATGCCGATTGTTTCAAAACAGCTTCACAGTGTTAAACAGGAAAATAATGCAACAGAATTTGATTCGGCTGTACAGCCGCTCTGGAGAAAAAAAGACACAGACAGTAGCAGGTTTATTAGGCTGCTGTCACTTTAAGAGCGAATACACTGATCCATGAATATACTGATACACATGCGTTTTCTTTCAAGCCCAGGTGAGTTTAAACGAGAATGCACACATTAGCGCCGGTAATGCATAGACGGACATTGCACAAAGATGTGGAGAATAAAGGTGTCTCTTAAAAAATATATAGGTATCAATTTTTTACACGTATCGATACATCGTATCGTTAGTCATTTGATCGATATATCGATGTATTGTTACACCCCTATTAATAGGTGAGTCAGTTAATATAAAGATTTTTTTTTTTTTAATTCCCAAATTAATTTTTAATTGTATTTTTGTGACGTGACCATATAACGTCCTCCCACTTTCAACTGCTTTTTTCCAGCAGATTTCTTAACATGTGTAAAGGGTACGTTTACATGACAATGATGTGCTAAAAACAGAAACGTTTTTTTAAAAACTTATTCTTTGAATCCCATTTTCAAAAGTTTGCGTTTTCTGGCCCCCAAAATGTAAATTAATGGCCAAAACATAAAACGTTTTAGTTGAAAACGATGTTGTGTAAATGGGCCCTAAGACATAAACTAAATACGTTTCACAGACATTTGACGAACAGAAAGAGAATAATGAGTCCCTGAATGGGGTGGGGGTGGGGGAGGTCAATATTAAAAGTAGTCTGTATCTGGTGTTGTCACTGCAGCTGCTTTAAGTACTACAGAGGATCTCATCCTCATGGACTGCACCAGATTTGCCAGTTTTTGCTGTGAGATGTTACTCCACTATTCCACCAAGACATTTGCAAGTTCTTGAACACGTTTGTGGGGACACATGGTTACATGTGGTTTGGCACTGCAAGAATGATCAGCCGCCCTTCCTGTCTCCCAGTTGCACTGTCTCTGGTGTCTTGCATTACGGACATTGCAGTTTATTTCTCTGTAGAACCCTAGACATCTTTCTCCTGGTGTTTTTCAGAGTCAGTAGAAAGGTCTCTTTAGTGTCCTGAGTTATTGGAACTGTGGCCTTAATTGTCTACTACCTGTAAACTGTTTGTGTCTTGAAGACTGTTCCACAGGCATGTGCAATAATTGTTTATTTTTCATGGTTCAAGGATGAACAACATGGTTTAAACCCTTTTCAATATTCAACACTTAAAGGTGCAGTGTGTGAACTTTAGTGGCATCTAGCGGTGAGGTTGTGAATTGCAATCACCAAACGCTTACCCCTCCCTTTCAAAGCACATAGAGAAGCTATGGGGCCCAACACCGGACAAAAATCTTTATACACCACTGAAAACATAGTTATGTATACAAACCCGATTCCAAAAAAGTTGGGACACTGTACAAATTGTGAATAAAAACAGAATGCAATGATGTGGAAGTTTCAAATGTCAATATTTTATTCAGAATACAACATAGATGACATATCAAATGTTTAAACTGAGAAAATGTATCATTTTAAGGGAAAAATAAGTTGATTTTAAATTTCATGGCATCAACACATCTCAAAAAAGTTGGGACAAGGCCATGTTTACCACTGTGTGGCATCCCCTCTTCTTTTTATAACAGTCTGCAAACGTCTGGGGACTGAGGAGACAAGTTGCTCAAGTTTAGGAATAGGAATGTTGTCCCATTCTTGTCTAATACAGGCTTCTAGTTGCTCAACTGTCTTAGGTCTTCTTTGTCGCATCTTCCTCTTTATGATGCACTAAATGTTTTCTATGGATGAAAGATCTGGACTGCAGGCTGGCCATTTCAGTACCCGGATCCTTCTTCTACGCAGCCATGATGTTGTAATTGATGCAGTATGTGGTCTGGCATTGTCATGTTGGAAAATGCAAGGTCTTCCCTGAAAGAGACGACGTCTGGATGGGAGCATATGTTGTTCTAGAACTTGGATATACCTTTCAGCATTGATGGTGCCTTTCCAGATGTGTAAGCTGCCCATGCCACACACACTCATGCAACCCCATACCATCAGAGATGCAGGCTTCTGAACTGAGCGCTGATGACAACTTGGGTTGTCCTTGTCCTCTTTAGTCCGGATGACATGGCGTCCCAGTTTTCCAAAAAGAACTTCAAATTTTGATTCGTCTGACCACAGAACAGTTTTCCACTTTGCCACAGTCCATTTTAAATGAGCCTTGGCCCAGAGAAAACGCCTGCGCTTCTGGATCATGTTTAGATATGGCTTATTTTTTGACCTATAGAGTTTTAGCCGGCAACGGCGAATGGCACGGTGGATTGTGTTCACTGACAATGTTTTCTGGAAGTATTCCTGAGCCCATGTTGTGATTTCCATTACAGTAGCATTCCTGTATGTGATGCAGTGCCGTCTAAGGGCCCGAAGATCACGGGCATCCAGTATGGTTTTCCGGCCTTGACCCTTACGCACAGAGATTGTTCCAGATTCTCTGAATCTTTGGATGATATTATGCACTGTAGATGATGATAACTTCAAACTCTTTGCAATTTTTCTCTGAGAAACTCCTTTCTGATATTGCTCCACTATTTTTTGCCGCAGCATTGGGGGAATTGGTGATCCTCTGGCCATCTTGACTTCTGAGAGACACTGCCACTCTGAGAGGCTCTTTTTATACCCAATCATGTTGCCAATTGACCTAATAAGTTGCAAATTGGTCCTCCAGCTGTTCCTTATATGTACATTTAACTTTTCCGGCCTCTTATTGCTACCTGTCCCAACTTTTTTGGGATGTGTAGCTCTCATGAAATCCAAAATGAGCCAATATTTTGCATGACATTTCAAAATGTCTCACTTTCAACATTTGATATGTTATCTATATTCTATTGTGAATAAAATATAAGTTTATGAGATTTGTAAATTATTGCATTCCTTTTTTATTCACAATTTGTACAGTGTCCCAACTTTTTTGGAATCGGGTTTGTATTATACTGCATTTCTGTCAATAGATCCTCATAAATACTATACACTGCACCTTTAATATTCAACAATATTATTGATCTGACTGCATTGACACCATTCATTGTATGAGAATTTAACTGAGCTGAACGATGACATCACTGTTTTCTCCAGAGCTGATAGATAAATGAAATGAATTAATAACTAATGATTTTTGCAATGGAAATGAATCAACACTGAACTTACTTAAGCTGGACAATGACACTATTTTCTTCTAGAGCCAAAACAAACTTTGTTGTATTATTTTCCTGTTATCATTGTAAAGCTGCTTTGAATCAATCCATATTGTAAAAAGCGCTATATAAATAAAGGTGACTTGACTTTAATAAAGATCTCATATAAAATATTTAATTTTTATATATATATATATATATATACTGTATATAATATAATGTATTATTTATATGTATGCTCACTGACTATAAATCTTTTAATAGTTTAAAAGACATTTTTTTTGCTGCAAAACATTGTAATGTAAATCCTCTCGAAGTTGACCGGTTTTGTTCAAGGCTTAACTCGTTTTATTGAATTTTTTTATCTTTATGGAGAAAATAAACGACTAAAAAGTGCATGATTACTGCTACACTCTATTACAGTCACTGTGTTTGGAAACCTTTTTTATTCAAAAATATTGGAATTTATTTTGTCATCCTAATTGTCATTATTGAAATGTAATGTGAGATAGGTTGCACTTTATTTTACAGTACTTGCACTTGTGTGTACTTACAGTGTACTTACCTAAGAAAGTACTGGTTAGGTAACTACATGGGTTAATGTTAGGTTTAGCAGTAGGTTCAGGGTTAGTACCTAGTTATTATAACTACTATAAGTACATAGTATGTACATGGGAAACAGGACTGTAAAATAAAGTGCTACCGTGAGATATTTTGATATAAGTAGCAAGTGTTACTGTAAATATATTACTGTCAGTTACATTCTTGTTTAAATATATCAACTCACTGTTTTTTTAAATGGTGTAAGACTATAAATGTACTATCCTTATTATGTGTTTTTTCGCAAGAGAAGTTGAGGCTGTTAGTGCATGTGTGTGTTGCACATGTGTGTGTGTGTGTGTGTGTGTGTGACAGCTTGTTAGAGAGCATCACACTGCCTTTGGTTTACACCCTTAGCTGTTGCTATGACGTCTTAGGTAGCGCAAGTGCTCTCTGACTAAAACACACTTCCTCTGCTGATAAGAGTGGGAATGTGAGTAGTGTTCATATTTTCTCTTCTGGTTTTCACGTTTGAGGCGGCAACAGACCGTTTGTACGTGGCTTTGATGTCAGAGCTCATTTGCATCTTCCGTGCAGTATTAGCCCTCATAATCCATTAACACATACATGAACAACATCTCAAGATGCCGTTTTCGCAAGTGTTTCCTCATATGGCATTTATCTTTTTATAAATCCAGAAGCGCTATATTGCTGAACTGAATAGAACCATTGGATGAGAGCCCTAATGTGTAGGCTAACGTTGTGCCACACATTAAGCAGATAAAGGCGTGTTGTAGACAGAACCGTCTGCAACTGCTGAATAACTCATCTTTGGAGGAGTAGATAAAGATGACAGGTACAGCCTTGTTCATGTCGAGTCAAATGAAAAGTCAGTAATTGTTGCCCTGAGCTGTAAGGTGCTGCGGAGGCCACACAATAAGAGCCATTAGACTGCGCCCAAACTTCATAAAGAAGCCCCTTTCCTTCTCCCAGTGCCCACGCTCCTTTTAGACTATGGTTCTTCCCGTGTCACAGGGTGCATTTGCGTGGTGCGTGTGAATGCATCTGTGCTTTAGTGATTCTAAAAGACCCCCTGAAACACTCGATGCTGACGCATGTTTGTCATAAAAAGCTTTTTACCTGCTTATGAATGTATCCAACCCAGATACCACAGGACTGTTTGATAGAAGCACGGTTTGGTCTTTGATAATTCACATGGCTCAGGACCACCGTTCGGTTTGGCTGAATTCTCACCTGCCGACATGCCCAGCAGGAATAAGCAGGTCTGCTATCAGAGATAGCAGCATGAGAGCCGAAAGGGGATTGAAGCATTCAGTTCTGCTCTTCTCTGATTCTCATCCGGTCAGGTCAAATAACTCAACACCATCTTATTTGGCTATGCTCCCCTCTTTTGTTATGCAATCGATTGCTGTCTGTTTTAGATTAAATGTTGTTGTGTATGTTTGTGTATGTATGTGTGTAAGAGGTCGGCAGAGACACCCGATGTGAGAAATTCTGAACTGAATTAACAGGATTATGCATCAAATGTTGAGTTATTTTGAATTTTCAAACTTTCAAAGTTGAAAGAATGTACTTAAATTGTTATTTATTGATAAAATCTAGTAATTTAAAGGCAGATAAAATAAAAAAATAATAAAAAATCTCCAAAAAAAATAGAAAAAATATTATAAAAATGAAATGATTAAAAAAAAAAAAAAGTATAATTTTAGGGCTTCAGGTCATTTTGACCCGCAAGGGACTGATTTGTTCCTTTTTTTTTTCATTTCAACCACATAAACTCCTCTGATCCAGTCAATTTTTTTGTGTGTATTCATGGTTCAAGTGCGACAAAAGTCGTAAGGTTGTTCACTCTTCTATATTAATGCCCTGTTTTCATTGAAGCGCACACATACATGTCACTCACACACAGAGAACAGAGTTCGCGCTGCACACACACAGAAACATTCAAGAGCACAGAAACATTTAAATAAATGTAATCTTATGCACTACTTTATGTCTATGTCTGATTTAAAATGGGCAGAATTCTAGATCCAATGAGCCGTAGCTGACGAAAATAACCGTTCGGTTTGGGTGGTTCTTTGCCTCCACATCGTGCATTAAAATCATTTAATGCACAGCTAGCCGTGGATTATCCCTTACTTAAATCACATTGGTCATACATTTTAAAGATCTTATGAATATATGTGGCTAAAGGCCATTACATACTTCGCAAGAACAGAGAAAAAATTATGTCATTTTGTTCTCGCAGCTTGTTCTCGACACATCATCTGAGCAGAACTTTTTTCTTGTGGTGTCCGAGAACTATTGTGTGATTGGTCAGAAATTTAAAGTGGACGGGGTTAATGCAGAGAAACGGAAATGTTCGGCACCTGCTTTTCTCGCGAAGTATGGAATGTCCTGGCCAGAACGAACTTTGTTCTTGTTCTTGCCACCTCGAGAAAACAAACAAATTTCTTTGTTCTTGCGAAGTATGTACCAAGCTTTAGTCTGGGTACAATAGGTGTTAGGCTTACATGTGCATACATGTGCACTAACGTTCAAAATAATAATAATTTTAAAAAAATTCTTGAGCACCAAATGAGCATATTAGAATGAATTACATTTTAAAATGTATTAAAACAGTTCTTCTAAATTGTAATATTTCACAATATTACTGTTTTTTTACTTTTTTGACTAGCAAGTAGCAAATCAAATTGCCAGATCTTACTAGAAAAATAAACATCCTTGTCTTACAGAACAAACCCAAAATATGAGACCCCTTGGTTTTATATTTTTAATCTCTCTCTTTTACTCTCTAAAGTCACTTATAATACGTGGACATGGCAAATTGTTGTCCATTGCTGTGCTGTAAGTAAAGCCTATTGGCTATTTAAAAAAAGTTACGAGTGATATGCCTCGCCCAAACTTCCTGTTTTAGGGGCAGTTTACACAACACCATTTTCAGCTAAACACGGAAAACTTTGTATGCGTTTTGGCCATTCATTTACACAAAATTAGCATTTTAGGGGCCTGAAAACGCAAACTTTTCAAAGTGCATGTTTTTAAAAATGAGACCATTATCATCTCCATGTAAACTACACCTGTATGGCTCAGGTGCACTTAGGGCTTGTCCGAATCCACTTTTGCTAGTTTAACGATGGGAAAAAACGGTCGGCACGCCAGGCGCATGGTGCAAAAGGGTTGTACCTAGTCTCTTAATGAGTCATGGATGTGTTTTGGGGCGTAACGTGTAATAAACCAATCAGAGTCTCATCTCCTATTCCCTTTAAAAGCCAGTTGCGCTTGCACCATGGCGGATTCGCTATTTACATGGCGGAATTTGCGAGCGGAAAGACTGAACGCTTCTCCATGGGGGAATCCTTTTATTTTTAATATTTTAAAATGTTTGTGTGCTGCTGTGCGTCCCTGTGTGTGTAATCAGCAGAGTGTGCGCGCGTTGTGCACCCGCCTGTAGGCACATATTACTAACGCGCCCTACTGACTTTAGACCATGTTTTTGTTGGTCAATGGCGCAGTCGTTTTCAGTTGCCTCAAAATAGCAATGCGCCAACAATGCACCTGAACACACCTCGTTTTCAGACCAGCACGCCCATGGGCGAACAGATGGGCAAGAGTGCATTTGCTATTTAAACAACATGGCGCTGGACGTGAAAATGACGCATTGCGCCGGGTTTATGATAGGGCCCATAGTGTTTCTTTACAAAGTGATATCACCAACTACTGGCCTGGAAGCATAATACAACATTTTTAGCTCATGTGAACAGGGATCGTTTTCACAACGTTGTCGTCTGTATGCGAAAAACGCTTTTAATTCATTGTTGTCGTGTAAACGTACCCTTAATAGAAAATATATTAGCACAGGGAAACTGAGCTTAATTTCTTGAAACTTTATAGACACAGTTTTCTCGGAAGGAAAGCCGAGTGTCATTTCATTCGCTTATTAATATCTTGTTTCCTAAACAGATGCAGGAGCGGAGCCGGTGGTCTCTTCAAATCTAATCTTGTTTTAATTATCCTAAAGCAGCAAAACCATAGATGAAAGGGAGGCCGGATATCCATTAACAGGTCAAGCTTGAAATCTTCTCTAAGGATGCTGCCTGTCGACACAGAACAAGAGGCAGCACCATCATGGTATCACACATTCTGCTTCCAGTGTGCCTATAGAGAAAGAAGCATATTGTTAGGAGGAGGAGCATGTGTGCATGTCACAAACACAGCTATGGAACACTCTGCATACAGCAATCTCAATATCACAAAAGGATGAGTCATCTGTATTATAATATCCCCTGTGATGTCTCCTCAAAACAAGCTTGATCCACACACAAACACAACGAATAAGTATAATGACATGCCTTGGTTTCTTTTATCTGTGTTCTTACGAACTTTCTCATCTGTTTTCATTAGATTTGGTAACAGACCTGCATGATTTAGCCTATATTGTGCAAGAACATCGACACATGTAAAGTCTGTTGTAGAAGCGGGTGCACGAGAAACATATTTTTCTGCTTCTTGCTATTTTATGCCTGGCATCTGACACAGAAACATTTTACATAGCATTGATTTGTGTTCCAGGGTGTGCACAACAGATGGATGTGGATGCGGTCCAAGAGCATGAATTCAGTGCTATTATTGCAGATGGTACATTGTTAATTTGAAAGGACCATGTAAACACATAAGACACAATAAGCAGGGCTGTCATATATGATGCACATCTTGTGAAAAAAATCGGTCTGTGCGATGAATAAATTTACCACAGTAGCACACTTGCAATACAGTTTTGCATGTGTGTGAGACAGTCGCTTGTTTGTGTGAAGTAAGCATTTGTTGTGTTTTTGTCTGTATGTAAGGTTAATCTAGAGCTGCGTGATTAACCAAAATTAAACAAAATGTGATTATTAAAAAAAAAAAAAAAAACGCATAATTTTAATTAAATAAGTGCACAGCACTGAGATCAGAGCGGATCGATTGGTCCAATTGTGTGGCCTGTGCTACTAATTAGATTTTTTAAATTTGTACCGTTTTGAACTGGCATGTATGTAGATTCTAGGGACACTAGAAAGGTTGTAGGAAAAACAGACAGTCATTTCCACTCAGCCTCATTCGAATCGGTTAATGCATGTTTCTGAGAGAGACCTAATGGCTACAAGTGCATGTATACTGATTCATCCTGAGGTGATATGTTTAATGTAAGGGCCCTTGATTTGCCGCTTTGTTTGCATTGAGGTCTTTTAAATCAGATGAGATACAAGATAGAAGGAACAGATGGATTGTTTCGATCAGAGTACTAGCTTTTCAGGAAATTCACAGGTTGGTGCTGATCTGATGGTGTGCAAGTTCCAATGCAAAAGCCAATGCTTATGATACAACTTATGCCTTTTATTTTATAGTTTTCATTTGAGAGAGACAGAAGGTGGCCTGCAATGTGGATTCAGCCAACTTAAATGAGATTCCAAATCATACGAATATGTTCAGTGTATGTTGGCATACACTGTATAAAAAAAAAAAAAGTTTCTGCCTTAAATAAAGTTTTTAAAGGAACACTCCACTTTTTGAAAATAGGTCATTGAATCTGATTAGACCGTTAGCATCTCGCTCAAAAATGACCAAAGACTTTCGATATTTTCCTATTTAAAACTTGACTCTTCTGTAGTTACGTAGTGTACTAAGACCGACAGAAAATGAAAAGTTGCGATTTTCTAGACCGATATGGATAGGTACTACACTCTCATTCCTGCGTAATAATCAAGGAACTTTGCTGCCGTACCATAGGTGCAGCAGGCGCAATGATATTACGCAGCGCCTGAAAATAGTCCCCAGCACGCTCCCTGTGCAAGCAGGTTGTCACGTTGGTTATGTTGACGGAAGTTAGCCTATTTTCAGGCGCTGCATAATATCATTGTGTATGTCATGTACATCAAGGTGTCATGAACTGGCTTTTTTTTTTTTATACTGTTGTCTGAGGTCAACTTATTAGGTTTGCATGGTTTTTACATTAAAAAACATCATAATGAATAAGTAATAGGCTATTTTCTACCCTGGTTTTGAGCCTCTCTCCTGGAACGCTCGGTTTTTATGGGCGTGCCGCATTGCAGACTTGGAAGTACACGCCCACTGCTATGATTGGATAACAGTTTTGCATATTATAATTCGTTTCGACTCCCCCCTCAGTACATGTGGGGAATTGTTTTGAAAACGTCCAATGTGGAAAAATGGCAACCGGCATGATTGCCCATACATGTTCGACCCAGAGTCTGATCCCAAATCGCAGGACAATGAACCAAGAACACCTCAAATACAAAGGATATTACAGCCTGTGACAGCTTGGAAAGTTATCCTTAATTAGGTTTATTTCTAATGTATCTTTTAGGTTTTTCTAATCTTTTAACTGTCTGTTTGACAAGCTACATCCTTCATAGTTGGACCCTTCTGTGACTGATTAGACACGTACACATAATCAGTAGATATCAAACGATCTGCAACAATGCAATACTGTCACATATAAAAACATGTTTTACTCACATAAGTGTGTTGCACCATTCCTGTCGGATCCAATATAGAAGGCACAGCATTGTGTTTTAATCTCAATATGTCTGCAAATCCAGTCTCGACCTGTGTCTTGTTTACAAACGATTCCGCGGTGAAATGAAGCGAACAAACGTGCAATGTCTTACGCACGTGAGCTGGAACTTCATTAAAAATAAAGTTCAACCACACATTCCTAATATTATGCAGCGACTGTGTTCTTCCACAACCAGGCACAGCGCAATATCTTGCTATCTTCGGCATGTTTATTGCTCGGTAGCTTAGCTCCACGAGTCGGTGGGCGGGGCTACAGAATCAGGCGTACTTATTCTTATGTTGAGGCGGCGTTTAACCACACGATGACGTCAAGGGTTGGCATATTCTAAAATCGAGCGTTTGCTGGGCATGGTGTCAATAAAAGCTTTTCTTTTACTAACAAGGAAGTTTTCAGCTCCGAAACTTACAGGATATTCTTATATCACGATGAACTTTTATATATCAAAGGCTGCATGAAAAGTTGATTTCTCAATTCATGACCCCTTTAATATAAATAATAAAGATTAAGAGAACGCGCATATAACCGTAATATAATCTAATTACAAGTACTTAATTTTTGTAATCTGATTACGGAATCCAGATTACAAGTTTTCTATGAATTATGTAATACACATGGGTGTATTGTATGTAACCATAAGCAAATTTATATTAGTCATATTTATTTACACAAGAATATGGTATGAAATCGAAGTAAACATCTACAGATACAGTATTGGTCTGTGTGTAAGGAGCAGTGAACACTATGTAGGGACCCTGTAAATTAGAACACAGCTTGAGTCCTATATTTGATGTTACAGGTGTTGCTTGTGAAGAGGAAGTGGAAGGGAGAGAAAGACAGAGAGTCAGAAAAAAAAATTGAAGAGAGGATTGCAGATACGGACAATAGATGTCTTTTCCCACCTCTTTTGTCATAAGTGAAGGGTGCTATTTCTGGCATGTCGACAGGCTTTCCTTGGAGTTATGCGTCTGTCTCCAAGTCTACCTGAGATCTAATTACATAGAATGACTGCACCTGACAGCCGGGGATGACATACTCGCACACACTCATAGACGCACGGCAATGACCTCATCAGCTTCCTCTCAACTCTTAACTAAAGGATGAACTCTATGAATATTAATGCTGCTCAAATTAATTCATGATTATTCAGATGCTACATAAGGTGTACAGCAGAACAGACAGTATGGACGTGGTCACAATTCAAATAAAGGTGTCCATTTAATTGTATTATCTAGAGCAGTGGTTTTCAAACCTGTCCTGGAGGCACCCCAGCACTGCACATTTTGTATGTCTCCCTTATCAGACACACCCAATTTAGTTCTTGCAGTCTCTACTAACGAGCTGATGAGTTGAATCAGGTGTGATAAATGAGGGAGACACACAAAATGTGCAGGGCTGGGGTGCCTCCAGGACAGGTTTGAAAACCACTGATCTAGAAGAATGTTTGGAATATTCATTTTCGGTTTCCACAGTGATTAAAACATTCACTAAATGTTTGAAGGGGAAATGACGCAAACCGTTTTCATGCGTGATTCGAAGTTGAGTGGCAGCTCGCAAGCTCTGATGCTTCAGAAGACTGATGTTTGAAGCCAAATCTGTGATATCCGAGTGAGAAACGCCTGAAGGAATTTACATAAATCCATTCAGCAAATGCCACAACCTTATGAGGTTGGCCACAAGTAAAAGAGGGATTTCTCAAAATGAAGTGGAGGGATTTAGATCATCTCTGTAATGGCAATTAGTTTAATGGAATATAGTCTTATAGACCTGACGGCAGGTCTGAACTCCATAGCAGCTTTCATTGGTCAAAATGTAAAGCAACCAATCGCAAATTGGAATACAATGAGTATTACAGAAAACTGAAGCAAAGCAAGTTTGGGCCTGGTTGGAAACCCTTCTGGGAAAACCAGGTTAATGCTGGAGGAGGTCATGACAGGTTGCTGTTGTTCTGTGTGAATCTGAATGCCTCAATGTGCGACGAGGACATTATGTTTTGAAAAAGTCTTTCAATTCCAGTTTCAGTTGTATGAAAGCTGTTCTGAGAGTAGAGGAAAGCAGCGGACTAACTATTTGTTCAAACAGTGATTATAATCTGTTAGGAACAGTAACAGCATAATAACATGACAAAATGCATCTGAAAATGCTATTCCTGTTTAAATGACATATCTTGTTATATGGCCCTGAAAAATCTACAAACAATGTTTGAACACTAAAGAAATAGTTCATATCAACAAAAGCTGAAGTACGTGTAGACTATACCGTTCAAAAGTTTGGACTATTGTTTTTTTATAAGACATTAATACTTTTATTCAAAAGGGACACATTAAATCAAAAGTAACAGTAAAGACTTACATTGTTACAAACAATTCTGTTTCAAATAAATGTTTTTATAAACTTTCTATTCATCAAAGATTTCTGAATATATATATATATATATACAGGATATACACCGATCAGACATACCATTATGACCACTGACAGGTGAGGAGAATAACACTGATTATTTCTTCATCACGGCACCTGTTAGTGGGTGGGATATATTAGGCAGCAAGTGAACATTTTGTCCTCAAAGTTGATGTGTTAGAAGCAGGAAAAATGGGCAAGCGTAAGGATTTGAGCGAGTTTGACAAGGGCCAAATTGTGATGGCTAGACGACTGGGTCAGAGCATCTCCAAAACTGCAGCTCTTGTGGGGTGTTCCCGGTCTGCAGTGGTCAGTATCTATCAAAAGTGATCCAAGGAAGGAACAGTGGTGAACCGGTGACAGGGTCATGGGCGGCCAAGGCTCATTGATGCACGTGGGAAGCGAAGGCTGGCCCATGTGGTCCGATCAAACAGACGAGCTACTGTAGCTCAGATTGCTCAAGAAGTTAATGCTGGTTCTGATAGAAAGATGTGAGAATACACAGTGCATCGCAGTTTGTTTCGTATGGGGCTGCATAGCCGCAGACCAGTCAGGGTGCCCATGCTGACCCCTGTCCACCACCGAAAGCGCCAACAGTGGGCACGTGAGCATCAGAACTGGACCACGGAGCAATGGAAGAAAGTGGCCTGGTCTGATGAATCACGTTTTCTTTTATATCATGTGGATGGCTGGGTGTGTGTGCGCGTCGCTTACCTGGGGAACACATGGCACCAGGATGCACTATGGGAAGAAGGCAAGCCGGCGGAGGCAGTGTGATGCTTTGGGCAATGTCCTGCTGGCAAACCTTGGGTCCTGCCATCCATGTGGATGGTACTTTGACACGTACCACCTGAAGCATTGTTGCAGACCATGTACACCCTTTCATGGAAACGGTATTCCCTGGTGGCTGTGGCCTCTTTCAGCAGGATAATGCGCCCTGTCACAAAGCAAAAATGGTTCAGGAATGGTTTGAGGAGCACAACAACGAGTTTGAGGTGTTGACTTGGCCTCCAAATTCCCCAGATCTGTGGGATGTGCTATACAAACAAATCCGATCCATGGAGGCCCCACCACAGCACACCTTCAGGGCTGTTTTGCAGCAAAAGGGGGACCAGCACAATATTAGGAATAATGTTATGCCTGATCGGTGTATATCCCATGGTTTTCACAGAAATATTAAGCAGCACAAATGTCTTCAACATTGATGATAATAAAAAATGTTTATTGAGCAACAAATCAGCATATTAGAATGATTTCTGAAGGATTATGTGACACTGAAGACTGGAGTTTTTGCTTGTAATTTTGCATACTGTAAGTACTATAGTAAGTACATATAAGATGTGTAAAAGGGACACTATAAAGGGTTACACTTTATTTTAAGGTGTCCTTGTTAGGTTTGGGTTAGAGTTAGTTGCTTGTAACAATGCATAATTGACTGTTATTACTTTAGTAACTACATGTAAAATGTGTAACAGGGACACTAAAATAAAGTGTTACCAAATAAAGTGTTTCACATTACTTTTTGTACTGCATTTTGATCCGATTGCAAGTGTACCTGGCAAGACTTGTGAATAATGGTGAAAATTCTGGTCTGTTCCTGCTATAAACCATAAGAATGGCTTCAGAATATCATGCATAAGCATGATAAGGGGGGTGCATTTTTTATTCACAGATGTGGTCACTATGAACTGTCATTATATGTCAAGAGCTGTGTAATGATTCTAAAATGTATACTTTTGTTTTCCAGAGAAAAAAAAATAAAAACAGCATATCAAATGACATGAGTGTAAGTAAAGACAGATTTTTCATTTATCATTAAACTATTCCTTTAATATCTTGTGGATTGATGTAGACAACTGGTCTGAAGAGTAATATTTAAGATCTAATACCAAGAAATAATAATGAATGATATCTTTATGAAAATGTCTGCTTCAATGTCTGCTTCATGGCATGTCACAAACGGAAAATGTCACAGATTTGTATTGCCCACCCCCCCACTTGAAGACGTATTACCATATCTTTCTCATATCCTCATTATCCTAGTCCTTTGCTGACAGTGTGCTTACATGCACTGGTTCGGCTGGTGCTGTGGTGCTAGGCAGATGTGCTGTTTCTGTAACACCTTTAGCAGGAGCCCCAGATGGAGGAAGAGTGGCCTAAATAAATAAAGTCTCCATGCTGAGTTCCCGAGTGACTCCTGCTGCTTTCCCTGATGCTGTGGGTTTGGCTGCTCTCTTTAAGCCCCGTCGTCCAAGTAGTGAACTGGCCCTCTTATTTAAAAAAGAGAGAAAAGGCAGTGAAGTAATGATGGATGATGGCATCCACAAAGGCACATAGTGAGTCAGTGTGCATACACTCCCATCCAAAAGTTTGGCGTCTGTAAGATGTTAGAACATTAAGATGTCTAATGTTTTTGAAAGTCTCTTCTGCTCACCAAGGCTGTGTTTATTTAATCACAAATACAATAAAACAGTAATATTGTGAAATATTATTACAATTAATAATAAAAAATAAAATAAAAATATTTAATTAAAATTAATTTAAAAAAATAATATTGTAAAAATACTGAAGCTATTATAGGTAACTTTTTTTGTTTAAAATTTAAATGATACCTGATTCACTATGGTAAGCCTGTTATAACTGTTTATATTTTAGACTGAGCAGGATGGTTTTTGTGGGAAATTGCATACATACGTCACTTGCCCATGTATGTCTCGTCATATCTGTAAATAGAGAAAAGTTGCTCCGTCTACTTAAGGCCCTGTCCCAAATGGCACCCTAAACACTCGCAGTCTTCCTACGAGTCCACACTTTCGTGGTGTAACGCGCTTTGACTGTCGGGACAGTGTGGGCTCTGCAAAAGACCGAAAAGGTGCTCGCGAGGCACCCTTGTGGGACCTAAAATGACAAATGGGACACCCTACGGTCTCATGGGGTACGTTCCACTTCGCTTTTAGACATACACTTGTGAACTTCCCTAAGCACTTCCCAATCCCTGCCACCATTTTCAAGTGAGTGCACTTTGTCAAGTGGGTGAGGGAAGTTTATGTGGATTGGATACTCTGATGTACACTTCAAGCAGCTCTACATCCCACAATTCAACTTGAGTGTGACGTCACAGCAGATCGCGCTTAACTGTAGTGTATGATATATTAATTATTTTGAGAATTATTAGCATAATAGTGTATAATATAGGGTACAACGGGGCTAAAGTCACACCTTAAGAAAAAAATGAGCTTTTCACTATCCCCATAGTGTATGATTACAGAAAGATATATATGTTTGTATTGAACATTTATGGAGCAACACATTTTGTGTGGAAATAAATAAAAGTGGTTCATTTTGTTTAAAAATCTTATAAATGTATGAGGTGTCGAGGGGGTCCGTTTACCCCAGACATGCACGAGGTAAAAGACCAGCATGGGGTAGTAATGATACACATACTTTAGTTTTTAAGAATGTCTAAGTTGATACTTGTTCAAAATAATCACTTTAGCAAAGTTTGCACTATTTTCTGTTTATTTTGATAAATAAAATAATTCATTTTTGTTCAATAAGTACTGTCATTAAAATATGTTAATATAAAATTATATTTTAAAAATACAGAAACAAAATTATTTTAAAGTAAAGAGTCTGAAAGCATTGAATGAGATCCCCTAATAATTTGATATAGATTTACAGTAGTAACATTAAATCACATTTTATCATATGATATGATTAATATCATATTTTTAAATAGGATGTCTTCATTATAAATATGGTGATTATCTCTAAGGTGGACGGCCAACTTAATATATGATATTTATCATCTGAATCTAACCATGTCATGTCAACAAATGAAAAAATGAGCCAGCTATTTATTATCATTTCAATTATTGTGCCTTTTGCCCCAACAGCAGGGGCGCCTTTTACCCCAAATACCATACTTTTACATATTCTTCCATTATTGAAGAACTGTTGCTTTAATTACCTTGAACAAAACTGAAAATTATTAAGACCTTTGTCTCAAAATATATTCAATAATTTTAGCCATTCTCATTTGCTACTTAAATCTACAACATTTAAAAAAAAAAAAACATAAAATATTAGATTAAATTAGCAAAAAATCAACTTTGTGCTGCTGCCCGCGATCGCGTCAAGAATCAGCCAAATTTCCACGTACATCATCAAAAGCGGATGTTTTTGTGCCATCTAGTGGTTTAGAGGAAAATGAAATCAAAGGAGCCTCTTACCCCACAGCGCTTTTAGCCCCTTTGTACCCTATTAATTATGTTGAGATTTAATCACATAATACTTGTAGCTACCTTACGTTCACAAAGTTTATAGCTACTATTGATATTTTGTTTCCATTTGTGTAATTTAATTTTTCTCCAACAGCTCATATACCTATAGGATTTTATATATTTTCTTAAATGCATATAGAATGGTGTATAAAACAAATTCATAAGTAAAAAAGAGGTTTACATAATAAATCGGCTCCATAATGAATTCCAAGTGATCATGGGCTTAGTGCGTTCAATTTAAACCTCACGAGTTCCTCCAGTAGTGGGCACTTGTGCAACATAAGCAATGACGCACATCGTGACAGAGCTCGTAATAAAACAAGAATCAGCAGTGGCTTGGCTTTTCGGAGATGGCGAGAACCGAAGGATTTGAAATGTTGTAAAAGCGATGCTGAAATGGCGTTTTTATTACTTAACAGGTGAGTAAGGTATTTTATTGAACAGATAAATTGCCATGTGTAGCTCTATAACAGAGTTCATTGTATCTATTGTGAAGGGTTATTTCATTATGGTTGATGTATTGCAGTGTTTTGAATTTTTGTCAGTAATTTTTGAATCATAATCTGTTGTAGTAAAAAGAGTCTTTTGGCACAACTACCACAATTAAATACATTATGTACATTATATTTGTCATATGTAGCGTTTGTTATGTAGGCTACCATCCAATATTAACCCTAAAAGAGATCACTCAAGCATCATACTATTGCTAATTGGTTAGCTTTGACAAACTTTTAATGTAAATTTTGTTGTTACTTGAAAACGCTGTCAAATTCTATAAAAACAGAAAACATTATTTTAAGACCTGTTCCCACACAATTGAGATATCCCTCACGGGTCAAAATGACCCGAAGCCCTAAAATTATTTTCTTATTTCATTTCATTTTTATAATATTTTTTCCTATTTTTTTAATGCAATTTTTTTTGTTATTTTTAAAATTTATTTACCTTTAAATTATTGTATTTGAAGGTAAATAAATTTAAAAGATTTTACCCCCCCAAATGCGGTTTTTACCGGGCACCCCCCTGAAACGCAAATGAGCTGTTCCACTGGGTCCTAAAGTCAGTTTTTCTTCAGTATGCATTCAGATACACATGTAGTCATTATAAAATAATTTTTTGGTAAGGTTTTAGCACTTTTAGTTAGAATTTTGAGCATTTTTAGGTTTTTCTATGAGTACTTAAGCATTCCTCGCATTCCATTTATTCTTTTGGGGGTCAAATTGACCCCGCGAGGGAAGGATTTGTTACTTTTTTAAATTTCAACCACAAAACTCCTCGAATCCAGTCTTTTTTCTGTGTGTGTGTATTCGTGATTCGAGTGCGACAAAAGTCCTAGGGTCTTGGACCACTCCGATGAACACTCAATTTTAAAAAAATTTTAGGGGATAAGTAAAGTTTGAATAATTCACACCCTGCTAAGATTTTATGTTCAGAAATGAAAAATGACTTTCACACAAGAATTAATAGCTCACATTCAGCACATTTCTGATTATTTGTCTAGTATCATGAATTGAGATTGCACATGAATCATGTAGATGACCAAATAAGTGTGTTCTGTTCTCTCATCATTTATTCTTGCCATGAAACTCATTAACAATGTGTTGTTTGGGAATCACATCCACTGCAGTTAGAGTTTTCTGTAAATTCTGTGTTTGAGGACATTGTGCGACTTCTTCCAGATGAGACATTTCAAATCAATTAGTAAACAAATAAACTGTATCAGATCAGTTAAGTGATTCATTCTTACTCATGATGCTAAGCTAGACTAGCCCATTTTAAAGGTTTTAGCCTCATCTGGTGAATTTATTTGGCTTATCTTGTTCCAGCATCAGTAATAGCTCCATCTGAACATGGATGCTAATCAAATAGTCTGGCAAGGCAGAATGGCTATGAAAACATTGATGCTGAAAACATTAATGGGGTTGCTTATGTGTTTGTTTTTTGTGAAAATAACACTTCAACACTGATAGCACCGAAATGTATTGTTCTTGCAACAATGAAACTGAAATCCTGCACAACTTTACAATTAAAATTTGTCCTAAAGCACATTAACCATAGTTGTTGTGCAAATGCCCAAAGGGACTGTGTGAGGTAAAGGAAGATGCCAGTTTATAAATAGGGATGAACATAGAGCAGACTGGTTTATAACTTCATTGCCATGGTGATAATGACTGTATTTTCCCTCAATCGCTACTAATAGAGCCTGTCTTTTATGAAGCATCTCAGAAATGCCTGTTTTTTTTTTACTTAGAAGTGAATGCCAAACAATGCAAAGGCCTTTTACACTTTAACCATGAGACAAAGAATAAAGAATAATTTCTGTCCATTTTCAAGGTAGCATATTTCATCTAGATAGCTATTAAAATTAAAGATTGTTAAAGGGGACCTATTATGCAAAATTCACTTTTACATAGTGTTTGAACATAAATGTGTGTCGGCAGTGTGTACACAACCACCCTATAATGGTAAAAATCCACCCACTCCTCTTTTTTTAATCCCCATAAATCATAAGTACAAACCCGATTCCAAAAAAGTTGGGACACTTAAGGAATGCAATAATTTACAAATCTCACAAACTTATATTTTATTCACAATAGAATATAGATAACATATCAAATGTTGAAAGTGAGACATTTTGAAATGTCATGCCAAATATTGGCTCATTTTGGATTTCATGAGAGCTACACATTCCAAAAAAGTTGGGACAGGTAGCAATAAGAGGCCGGAAAAGTTAAATGTACATATAAGGAACAGCTGGAGGACCAATTTGCAACTTATTAGGTCAATTGGCAACATGATTGGGTATAAAAAGAGCCTCTCAGAGTGGCAGTGTCTCTCAGAAGTCAAGATGGCCAGAGGATCACCAATTCCCCCAATGCTGCGGCGAAAAATAGTGGAGCAATATCAGAAAGGAGTTTCTCAGAGAAAAATTGCAAAGAGTTTGAAGTTATCATCATCTACAGTGCATAATATCATCCAAAGATTCAGAGAATCTGGAACAATCTCTGTGCGTAAGGGTCAAGGCCGGAAAACCATACTGGATGCCCGTGATCTTTGGGCCCTTAGACGGCACTGCATCACATACAGGAATGCTACTGTAATGGAAATCACAACATGGGCTCAGGAATACTTCCAGAAAACATTGTCGGTGAACACAATCCACTGTGCCATTCGCCGTTGCCGGCTAAAACTCTATAGGTCAAAAAAGAAGCCATATCTAAACATGATCCAGAACAACTTATTTTTCCCTTAAAATGATACATTTTCTCAGTTTAAACATTTGATATGTCATCTATGTTGTATTCTGAATAAAATATTGAAATTTGAAACTTCCACATCATTGCATTCTGTTTTTATTCACAATTTGTACAGTGTCCCAACTTTTTTGGAATCGGGTTTGTAAATCATGAATCAAGCTGTTTGCAGAATGTAGCTTTTGTATCGTCACAAATGCTTAGGCCCCGCCCACAACTGCTGACGGACTCTGCCCTATTAGCATAGACCCCGTCCTGAATGAGCTGTACACAGTCCGCCATGTTTATCGCCTTGACAGAGCATATAACAGCAGCATTCAAGTAAGAAATGTATTCTTATTAAAGCTACTAAAGTTATTCAGTCAAGAGCAGTGAGTGATTTTCTGTTTTTCTTTTGTTGTTTGATTCATATTAACAGCATATATAGCAGTAGGTACTGTATATTACGCTGCTTCCACTTTAATACGCAGAACTAATATACACGAGATTTCTTTACTTGCTGTTTATGTTCACAGGCATAACCAACTGTGTTTATGTGAACTTTGTGTGTTTTTGACATAGACTTGTGTGTATTTGACAGTTTAAGCACAATAAGATGTGAAAGAGAACTTAGTTTAATAATCACGGGACGCTCCGTCTGACATCCAGCTTTCTGTGCGCGTGCTTCGGGTGCGTGCGCTCAGAAAACCATATATCAGAAGTTTAGACTGATATGGGTTTAAAACGCATGAGATATCAAACTTTCATGATGATGAAGAACTTCAATGTCACTTGTGCGTGACTGCGACAGAGATGATAATCAAAACCAAACAGATACACTATATTGCCAAAAGTATTGGGACACCCCTCCAAATCTTTGAGTTCAGGTGTTCTATTCACTTCCATGGCCAAAGGTGTATATAATCAAGAAGCTAGGCATGCAGACTGCTTCTACAAACATTTGTGAAAGAATGGGTTGCTCTCAGGAGCTCAGTGAATTCAAGCGTGGTACCGTGATAGGTTGCCGTGTAAAGCACGCCGCCAGTAGACTCTAGAGCAGTGGAGACATGTTCTCTGGAGTGACGAATCATGCTTCTCTGTCTGGCAATCTGATGGATGAGTCTAGGTTTGGCGGTTGCCAGGAGCATTGTGCCAAGTTTTTCAGGGGTTGGGCTTGGCCCCTTAGTTCCAGTGAAAGGAACTCCTAATGCTTCAGCATACCAAGACATTTTGGACAATTTCATGCTCCCAACTTTGTGGGGACAGTTTGGGGATGGCCCCTTCGTGTTCCAACATGACTGCACACCAGTGCACAAAGCAAGGCCCATAAAGACATGGATGAGCAAGTTTGGTGTGGAGGAACTTGACTGGCCTGCACAGAGTCCTGACCGCAACCCGATAGAACACCTTTGGGATGAATTAGAGCGGAGACAGCGAGTCAAAACATCAGTGCCTGACCTCACAAATGCGCTTCTAGAAGAATGGTCAAAAATTTGCATAAACACAATCCTAAACCTTATGGAAAGCCTTCCTAGAAGAGCTGAAGCTGTTAGAGCTGCAAAGGGTGGGCCAACTCCATATTAAACCCATGTGCATGTAAAGGCAGGCGTCCCAAAAGTTTTGGCAATATAGTATATTTTAGTTTTTGGGACAGTATTGGAGGCACGAGCTGTAAAGGCTCCGGCCTCTTCTGGAAAGGGGTTGGGAACAGCAGCTCATTTGCATTTAAAGATACATGCACGAAAATAGCATGTTTTTCCTTACATTCAAAAATGGTATAATAAATGATCTGTGGGATATTTTGAGCTGAAACTTCACAGGCGCATTCTGGGGACACCTAAGACTCATATTACATCTTGTAAAAAGGGGCATAATAGGTCCCCTATAAAATAATGATAGTAGAGGCACGATGAGTCTCGTCTATCTCACGAACGCACATCTTCTGTCGTCTATTAGACATGCCAAGTGAAAGAATGTGACGATTGTGGACGACGACCATTTGATTTACACGGGCATCATCCTAGAGCCAATCTGATAAGACACATCAGATTGCTTTGAGCAGGGAGCGTCTGTCCAATAACGCAACATGAAAGGCTGACACTACCCAACTATTCACTGCCAGCTAATGTGATTGAGCAGGGATGGAGAAAACAGAAGTCATGGCACTGCTTCGCTTCTGTGTTTAAGGCGCTGTAACAGCAGACTAACATGGATCTTCGACTGAATTAGTTCTCTTTTATACAATACACTGTAAAAAATGGCTGTAAAATTACAGCCAATTTCCAACAGTAAAATACTGTTTTTTCAATAAACAGTTCAATTATGTAAATTTACAGCTAATAGTCCGTAAATTAAGCACTTGCAGTAAATTTACAGCATTTAACAGTAAACCTGTTTGTTCCGGAGAAAAACGGCCTCGCGCTGTAAAAAGCAGCACACGGGGCGGGGCATCTTCAACACCAGCCCTAGTTTTCTGCAGAAAGCGATCAACGCCAACGGAATCTCTTCAAAACTCTTAATGCCTGCGTTTACTTTGCCACAGAAGAAAACGTCCAAGGTAAGTTTATTTTTTTTGTTGTTAGTTTATTATGTTGCACCCAACTAGTAAAATCGCCCTTTTCATTATATATTTTTGACTGTACTACTTGGCGCGAATCGTGTGTAGCGGACAGACAGACAGTTCTCAACGGGTAGGCACTAACGTTAGTCAGTGTTCTCCAAACTCCGATTTTAACGCTAGGTTTGCTAGGTTTAGGGATAAATGACCACGGGCCGTTGAATTATTAGGAAAAATAATGCACATCCGAGGTTGTAATGCAGCCAGACTCAAAACACAATTCAACGGCCCGTCGTCAGTTATTCCTCCTCGGTCACCTCACTCAATACATTGTTCAGATGTTGTATTTTAAGACATTTGACAGGCTTAAAACTATCTTGTGTGTAATTATGAAACTATTTTATTGATAATGTGTCCATTTATTTTCACGTCTGTGTGCGAATGCAGTCAGAACTGTATGTGTGCGTTTGTAGGGGATAAAGAGCGGGAGAAAGAGAGTATGCGTTCCATGGGTAATAAAACATGAAAATAGTTTGTCATTTTTATCCTGTTTGTTATATTTATTTGCTTGATCAATTTCTTTGTGGGTTTTTGGTTCTTTTGCTTTTCTAGGCTCTAACTGAAATCATTTGGCGAAATGATATGGAACTGTAATGCGGTCAAATCCTTAAGATGCCTGGAACTACTTGGACGTGCCCGGAACAGCTGTAGAACAGGTAATATTGCGAAAGTGGTTTGGTTTTCTTTTATATGAACCCTTAAATTGACTTACATTAATTTCCGATTTAGTAAGATCAGAGTCATGTATTCTTGTAAACTTTGTGCACACACATGCAGTACTATCTGTGCATTTGTCAGGCACATACATTCACATGCATGTTTCTAGTAGCATACAGAATACACCCATAGCTTACAGACACAGACTCAATCACTTAATTATTCACTCCTCTCTGGCCAACTGGAAATCACACAATCATTTCCTTTTACACACGGTTAACTGTCTGGTCATGTCTTGGCCTCTGCTTCGTTTAAGATGATATTTTGTCTTGTTTTCTCTACTGTAACAAACATACACCCTCATTTATTTACTTTATAAGTTTCTAATTACGTTCATCTACTAAACAGTTCATTTTCTGTTTCATTTAATAGTGTGTGCAGTATTGATGATAACTGTCTTTTGCCATGTGCTATGTAGTCACTAACATTTTCTTAATGTTTTCTTTTCAGACCTGGGCGTGATGACCAGTTTCATCAGACCTCATGCAGATCTATCCAAAGTGTTTGTAACGTGTTGTCTTTTTTTCTTTTTTTGGTGTCTTCTTAAGGTTTATTCACACACTAGTTCTTCTCATTGGACATTGCATTTATACTTTTCTCTTTGACATTGTTTTTTCCTCTTAAAAATGTTATCATACTGTTTAAAAATATAGTGCAGTATAGTTTCAAAAATAAAGATTCTCATTATTTACTTACCATGATGCCATCCAAGGTGTATATGACTTTATTCATCAGAACACAAATGCACATTTTTAATCTGGAGGAAATTCAAGCTCTGTAGGATGCGTACAATGCAAGAAAATGGGTTCCACCATTGTGATTAATGTAAGAAACAAATCAATAAGTAAAACATTCTCAACTTTAAACTAGTGCTTCGGACCAAGGCTGTTTGAAATGTCTGAACTTTCATGTGACGTTCATTCTTCTATTACAATCAAAGCATCATTTTCTACTTCTCACATGAGCATGCCAACATACTTGCATTACACAGCTATTGTCTTTATACACAGCTTTTATACACCTATTGTTTTGCTACATAAGGCCTTAATTGATCAGGTTGTGCATGCATTACTTTTGGACTTTCCAAATGATTTCTGCGTTTCATTTTCATTATATGCTTCTACAGATCTCAAATTTCTTTCTACAAATGTTTGTGTTCTGCTGAAGAAAGGCAGTTGTGCACATCTGGGATAGCATCTAAGGGTTAAGGAAAATTTATTTTTGAACAAATTCTTTAAATAATTGGTGTTGGTTAAAGCAAGCGCTATTTTCCTTTTTCTTAACTTACTGTTTGTATTTATTAAGAGATTCAGTTCGGGTCAGTTTCAGACAATTTGTTAATGTCTTTTTTTCCCAGTGTTTTAATAAATAGCAAATGATGTACCATAATCTATTTCTTCTTTATTTATTTTCTCTCCATCTAGTGAAAAATAGTTTGACATGTCTGTATACATTATATACTACTTATACTAGAGATGTTTATTATGCATTATGTAATGTAGTATTTTTTTTATATTGTAGAAATATAGCTGTAACCTTTGCTGTTAGTACAATGTAAAACGGTATTGAAGTGGTAGAATTAGAGTAAATGGCTGGAACCACAGCTGCCAGTACTTTACTGTGAAATTACAGTAAAGCTGTAAAATGAAGAACAGTATTGGTACTGTTGAATTACGGTAAATTTTACTTTACTGTGAAATTACAGCACAGCTGTAAAATGGAAAAACGGTGTTGAAACCGTAAAATTACGGTAAATGGCTGGAACCACAGCTGCCAGTATTTTACTGTAAATTTACGGTTACATTTTTTACAGTGTAGACATGAGGTAAAAAATGCCTCGTACCAAGCTGAAAGAACTTTAATTATTGTCCTGCCTTTTTGCCCTGTCTAAGGCTGTAATAATAGCAAATTCTTTAGCTTTTCATGTCTCATTTGATCACCGCATGACGCACAGGTAAATGTCACTCAGTTCCTCAATTAACTTTGAGTGGATGCCTTTTGAACCTTCATAGTTCGTCTCAATGATATTTTAATGCATCGGGGATAGGTGTTTCATTTCGTTCTCACAAATTCAATCTGAAGAGTTTAGAACATGAAAGTCAGACTCTCGTGTCGAACTGAGAAAGGATTCTGTATTTTAGAGGTGATGCCATCTTTTCTGGCAACATGTTCAATAGTGACTGTAAAAGACTCATTATTCTATATTTATCTCATTATGTAGCATTCAGAGCCAGGCATTTATGATAATGTTAGCTCAAGGGTTGAGGGTCTCTGCACAGACAAGCTATTTTTCAATGTTATTGTCTCCAAATGTCATAATTTATCTTTTCTCTTTAGGGATGCACTGTTGCAACATACGGTTCATCACCTGTTAAAAGAAGGGTTTTCAGTTGACACATACTCATGAGAGCCTAGTTAACGGTAATATATGATTTGGCATTAAGCATAATGTGTATAAATTCCATGCATTTGCAAATTCATATGCTGTTGTATTCTAATAACTGAACAAATAGTATATTCATTTATTTGTTTATCTCTTTTGTGTGCATCTCACTTATAGATGTTTGTGAGGGGCTAACAGTTAAACCAATTAAGCCCTTATTTACTGACAAGAGGAGTGGAACAGAGTGTCCTTAACTCAAGAGCTCTGCACACCCTTTACTAGTCAATTATTTAACTTTCCTTCTGAAGAACATGACAAATAAAACAGACAAACTAATAAACTTATATAATTGCTAAATTCTGCAAAACAGTAGTAAAGCTTTTTCATAGAGTTTCCATGCTAGTTTCTGTATATTCGCCAGATCTTGTATCTAAAAGAGCGGGACTTTCTTCCTCTTGGATGTTCAAATGCACTTTTATAAAGTCAAATGCACTTTTATAAACTGACACTAGCGACTCAATCCTCAGCAGATAGTGTTTCACAGATGTTTGTTACTTGAATCTAACAAGCTTTTCTTTTGTTTCATGTTACTGGTGATGTGATGTTTGTCTGTACATACCCACATAGTAGGGGACGTTCTCGCAACCTTGCGCAACGTTCCCTAAAAGTTCACACCGTGTCCTAACCAGACGCGACGCGACTACGATATGCGACAAATCAATCAAAAACCACAGCCAATCAGAACAGCGTGTGGGCGGGCTCTCGCCGCAAGTGCACGGCACCATAGGTTAATCTTCACTGCATTCGCAAGGAAATGGATAAGTACATAATCAAATTCACAAATATTACACAATTTAAACATTACTAAAAAAACATACTGAGTTTCTACAATCTTTGTCATAGAATATACTTGTTTGTTCACAGTTTGATCGTTCTTGTTTCCATCTGTTTAATTTCAAGATCTGAGGTGAATTATCCATTGTTGCTTTTAGTACGACAAAGCTGGGAGCACTAAATGATATTCAAAGTCACATTACACGCTTTTAACATTAAATAAAGCACATAAATACTACCTGAGATTATCATTGGCATGTTTTGTGTTGTTGTTCCAGCCGCGACGTCGCAGAAACAGAAACCGTTTCTAAAATACAATCATCGCGTGTCGCCGTCGCGGCTGGTTAGGACAAAAACTCTAATTAACATGGAAAAGATACATTTTGCCGCGTCGCTTGTAGTTAGGACAAGGTGACGAAAATCCCGAACCTTTACAGAACATTAGGGACGTTCCTAAAACGTCCTCTTTTGGTTATGAAAGTGCTGCAGTCCAAGGTTCCTTATATGACTTCAGGTGGACGTTCCATTTTGGTTATTCTATGGTCACACAGCAACATTACAAAGAGGACATTTGGGACGTTAACAGAATGTTCCCACATGGACCTCTGTTGGTCATATAATAACAATCCCGATATGACTTTAGGGGGACGTTCCATTTTGGTTATTCTATGGTCACACAGCAACGTAACAAAGAGGATATTTGGGACGATAACAGAACGTTCCCATATGGTTCCCTGTTAGTCAGATGGGGACATTTCATTCGGGACTGCGCTTCAACATATCTTGTTCAGTGCAGTGATCTCTACACTACATTCCCATAATGTTTGCAGGACCTTTAGGGGACCAACCTAGAAAGTTATTTTTTGGTCCTATTTAGGTCCTTCCATCACATTTACTGAATGTTTTCAGAACATGTTTCTGTTAATCAATGTACACTGGGCTGCTTTGCAAATGAGGGTCAGTAAAACACAGGATTTGCACTGAAAAATTTGCATTGAAAGTGATAATGGCATTGCTGTCTATGGGGGGTCAGAAACTCTCGGATTTCATCAAAAATATCTTATTTGTGTTCTGAAGATGGACGAAAGTCTTACGGGTTTGGAACAACATGAGGGTGAGTGATTAATGACAGAAATTTCATTTTTGGGTGAATTATCCCTTTAAGCATAATTGTATAAAGCCATGCATGCAAACACACTCAATGTGTTATTGTGTATTTTGGAGGGATGCAATGTGTGCCATGAGTTTTTACAGATGCTGTTGGCCTTTGATGTCCATGTCTTTTGAAAGTCGATGAGACTGACAGACAGCTGGGTTTGCCATGCAATGAGGGCCCTCTTTGCTCCTTTTGACACCATGAATCCCCTTCCCTTTGAATATGGTACTTTGTCATCTGGATGCAACTTAGAGTCATCTTCTTTCTCTTTGCTTCAAAAGCAGGAAGCTTTATCCCAACCATTATACTCTGACTTTCAAAATGACAAGTCTTTGTTCACTTTCAGGATCTCTGCTCTAGTAAGGAGACCGCCAGTGAAAGTGGAGACAGGTGATGTCCTCAGAAAGAAGTCTAAATGTAGCAGAAAAGGAGGACAGGGGATTCTTGACCAATGATCTGTCATTGTCGGTTGCAGTGAAGAGCTGAGAGGTAGGATCTAATCGCAGGCAGTAACAGTTGATTGAACAATGGGTTAGTTCACCCAAAAATGAAAATTCTGTCATTAATTACTCACCCTCATGTCGTACCCTACGTCAACAGCGTAAGAGTCTGACACAGACTAGAAGAAATTATTGAATAAAATCATTATTTTTGTTTGTTTTTTGCGCACAAAAGTATTATCTTCGCTTCATAAAATTAAGGTTGAACCACTGGACTATTTTTATAATTAAATAGCTGTCTATGGAGGGGTCAGAAAGCTCTCGGATTTCATCAAAAATATCTTCCTTTGTGTTCCAAAGATGAACGAAAGTCTTACGGGTTTGGAACGACATGAGGGTGAGTAATTAAAGACAGAATTTTCATTTTTGGGTGAACTAACCCTTTAACATACAAAACAGGAACAGAACAACTGAGTATTAAGCAACATGAGCAGACAAATGAACTGACCAAAACACAGGGTTTAAATACACAGGGAAACTAATCAACGAAATGAATGACAGGTGCAATTACTTAATCAATGAAAAACTATGGAAACTAACTGAAAACAAGGAAACGTGACAAACCCACCCAAAACAGAAACAAACACAGATAACCCATTAGCTACATGATGTTCAAAGTTTGGAAGCAATCACAAATGTCACAAACATTTGCCACAGATTTCAGCCACACAGAACGGTGTTCTAACAAGTCAGCCCACCCTAGCATCTTCCCAGCTACTCGAGTGACATTTTTTCCATGTTTACCCCACTAAGCGCCCCCCCCCCCCCCAGCCCACTTCCCCACCCAAAAGAAAGTGTGCATTCTCCAGGCAGAAAAGTATCCTAGAAGAAGAACATTTGTAACAGACATGAAAAGACTCATTTGGTCACATATCAAAGTCCATTTTCAGCCTATCCATTTAATGCATTTCGTCTGAAAAATGTCACATGACCAGTGGAAGATTATGTCATCCTGAGCCATCACAACAATATTCTGTGTTTTCTCAGGTTAAGTCAGGTAGACTGGTACACATAACGTCATCTACAATCTACACAAGAAGTCTGTAAAATATGCTTCAATGTGCTGAGTAAATATGAAGGAATTTTCCAAATTGTTTTTTAACGTGTTTTACCAGTATTTTGAATTACATATTGCATTGTGCTGTGTTTTAGGGTTAAAGGAAATGTCCTGGCAGAAAATTAATTGAAATATCCATGCACATATGGAGCTGAATTTTCATCATCACTCCAGTCTTCAGTCGCATGATCTTTCAAAAATCATTCTAATATGCTGATTTGGTGTCCAGGAAACATTTCTTATTATTATTAATTTTGAAAACAGATGTTCTGGGGGGTTTTTTTTGTTTGTTTGTTTGTTTTTTTGTGGGAACCATGGTACTTTTTTCATGATTCTTCAGTGAATAGTAAAAAAAAAAAAAGTGTATTTACTGTCTCTTGATGAATTATTGCATCCTTGCTGAATAAAAGTGAATAAACAAATCCTTATGTTAAAGGCAGGGTAGGTGATTTGTTCCAGAAACATTTTTTGTTATGCTGGTTAAAAAGTCTCTTCACATCTTGATAGCAATCACTAAGTTAAGTGGTCTAAATGTATTGTTTTATATACACTCACCTAAAGGATTATTAGGAACACCTGTTCAATTTCTCATTAATGCAATTATCTAATCAACCAATCACATGGCAGTTGCTTCAATGCATTTAGGGGTGTGGTCCTGGTCAAGACAATCTCCTGAACTCCAAACTGAATGTCAGAATGGGAAAGAAAGGTGATTTAAGCAATTTTGAGCGTGGCATGGTTGTTGGTCCCAGACGGGCCGGTCTGAGTATTTCACAATCTGCTCAGTTACTGGGATTTTCACGCACAACCATTTCTAGAGTTTACAAAGAATGGTGTGAAAAGGGAAAAACATCCAGTATGCGGCAGTCCTGTGGGCGAAAATGCCTTGTTGATGCTAGAGGTCAGAGGAGAATGGGCCGACTGATTCAAGCTGATAGAAGAGCAACTTTGACTGAAATAACCAGTCGTTACAACCGAGGTATGCAGCAAAGCATTTGTGAAGCCACAACACGCACAACCTTGAGGCGGATGGGCTACAACAGCAGAAGACCCCACCGGGTACCACTCATCTCCACTACAAATAGGAAAAAGAGGCTACAATTTGCACGAGCTCACCAAAATTGGACAGTTGAAGACTGGAAAAATGTTGCCTGGTCTGATGAGTCTCGATTTCTGTTGAGACATTCAGATGGTAGAGTCAGAATTTGGCGTAAACAGAATGAGAACATGGATCCATCATGCCTTGTTACCACTGTGCAGGCTGGTGGTGGTGGTGTAATGGTGTGGGGGATGTTTTCTTGGCACACTTTAGGCCCCTTAGTGCCAATTGGGCATCGTTTAAATGCCACGGCCTACCTGAGCATTGTTTCTGACCATGTCCATCCCTTTATGACCACCATGTACCCATCCTCTGATGGCTACTTCCAGCAGGATAATGCACCATGTCACAAAGCTCGAATCATTTCAAATTGGTTTCTTGAACATGACAATGAGTTCACTGTACTAAAATGGCCCCCACAGTCACCAGATCTCAACCCAATAGAGCATCTTTGGGATGTGGTGGAACGGGAGCTTCGTGCCCTGGATGTGCATCCCACAAATCTCCATCAACTGCAAGATGCTATCCTATCAATATGGGCCAACATTTCTAAAGAATGCTTTCAGCACCTTGTTGAATCAATGCCACGTAGAATTAAGGCAGTTCTGAAGGCGAAAGGGGGTCAAACACAGTATTAGTATGGTGTTCCTAATAATCCTTTAGGTGAGTGTATATACAGTATATATCTGTGGAAGGAGTCGGACCATAAAATATTCGTCCAGTCCGATTGGGTGGGATCTATTGCTAGCCCCTCCGAAAATGTCCTACTCTACCTTTAACATATGTGACTTCTGGCCCTCTAGCGGTTAAAAAACAAAACTGCATGTATTTTGCAGAAGAACATTGTTTTGGTTGTGCTTCGGCTCTGCATGACTGTGTGGATGAATATGGTTCTTTCTTATAACTAAAAGAAAGAGAGGGAGATTGATTATCCTACTGCTCATAAAACATTCACTACTAGGCTTAATATATATAACCAGTTTAGATGGAAAGGATCTTAAGCTGACTAGCTTTATCCATTAATAGACACGGTATTTCCTTGAAAATAAATTCCAGCACAGCGCTACAACAACCATAATGAAATGACCCTTCACAATAGATAATGCTTTACAATGAACTCTGTTAGATATGGCAATTTATCTGTTCAATAAAATACCGTACTCACCTGTTGAGTAATAAAAACTTAATCTCCACGTCGCTTTTACAGCATTTCAAATCCATCAGTTCTCGCCATCTCTGAAAAGCCAAGCCAATGTTGATTCTTGTTTTATTACGAACTGTCATTCTCTTTTTGCCAGCAGACTCTCCCCTGTTCGGTGTTTGTTTAAAACAGGTGATTCCACGGAGGTTGGAGATTTAGCTGCTCCATGTCAACCTTTCTTGCTCATTGTGACAACTAACCTACGCCACTCCCACACCAGACACGCGTCAAAGTAGCCGGAGCAACTTTTCCATATTTACGGATATGACGAGATACGCACGGGCGAAAACCATCCCACCCGGTCTAAAATATAAACAGTTATAATAGGCGTTAGTGAACACGTTTTGGAAGAAGGATTGATGAAGGTTATATAGTGTACCTTTAGCTATAGCATTAAAGATGCTATAGATACATATATACTTTATTTGGGATTTACCATGGGGAAAAAATCAGTTTCATAATCCTGTCACCGCAAAGAATGTTATAGACAAATGAAAAAACACATCAAGAGCTATTTTGATCATCTCAGCCTAAGAAACAACATGTCTAAATAAAAGCTTCAACATTGATTTTTTTTCATGTCTGGACACTATACAATGATGAGTCTTCTAAATACTGAATATTGATCTTTGCTCTGTGGCTCACTGATCCTGAACAGGGATGGAATTGACTCTGACATTCACACGATATGCTTTTGTCTGTTACAGTATTATGGTCTCACCCTTGTGAAAGACCAATGACAATCTATGAGTGCATATGATCTGTTCATTTGCACTGGTAGGTCTATTTCTGATTATCACAGTATTTACAGCATAAATGGTATCTAGACATAATGGTAAGTGTGTAATCACTGAAGCGAAGACAGATTGACGATTGAAACTGATAACTCTGTTCTATACTTGTCTCAATAGGAATTTTAGAGCTTTGCATTTATCTTGTGTATGTCTAGTGCGCTGCTAAAGGTCAATTGATTGGTGCTTGGGGCTTGTAAAAGGTCAAAAATGGTTGTGTCTTTGTGTCTGCTGGAGAGAGGAAATACTCTTGTGTCGCTCTGTCTGTGGTCTCTCTCGGGGGGATGCTGGTAGAAGCCGCTGCTCCAGTGTCATGTTTCTCTTAATGGTCACGGTTAGGACTCGGATGGGAGCAATTGATTGAAGATTGAACTGAGGCTCAAGGACTTTCCATTCCCAATCAACTTCACTCCAAAGTCGTCGTGAAGTTGTTGTTTTTGCCGCAAACACTCGGCAGTGGGCCGAGCAGCCACTCATACTCGGTACCAATCAATCTGCTAAACAAGCTAATAATGGTCATTAGAGAAGCACTGCACTCCCCGTTTTTAACATTCATTGAGCAAATGGGAAGGGGGCAGAGCCTGTGTCACATCCTGTGGTTCGGATAAGCCTCCCCCTCCTTCTCCATTTAGCTGATCAGATTCGGGACAGAAGGAGCTAGGAAGTTTAGCAAGAAAACTCAGCATGGCAGAGCGTGACTCATTAGCATGGGGATGGCACCAGGCCTGTTGAGCCGAGTTTGTGCAAAAATGTAAGCAACTCTCACTGCTTCTTGATTTTTGTCATTTAATAAGGCTCATTCAAAGCTTGATTCAGTTGATTGGTTTTAATTAGGGCTGTCAAGCGATTAAATTTTTTTATCTAATTACACAACGTGGCGATTAATTAATCTAATTAATCGCAAATGAATCGCACATCAAATTTGGCTGAGAAATGACTCCCAAAAGATAATTTAAAGTCATTATTGTGTAAAAAATCAAATATACATTACAAAAAGTAGCTTTAGAAAGAAATATTTTTGTGTGAACTATACCTTTAATGTTTGTTTTTATTAATATGGAAATATGAAATAATTTTTAATGAAATTATGGCCTACTCTAAATAAGAAACTAAAACTGCCAGTAGGTGGCGATAAATGTCTAATGGAGTAAGTCATTGAGTCATTCATTCATTCGATTCGTTCAAACGGCAGATTAATTCAGGAGTGAAGTAAATGGTTCTCTTTTTGGTCCATTGAGAATCATTGGTTCACCCGATTCGTTCAAAACGCAGATTCAGAAATTAAACACCACTGTGTATAGCTCGGAGTCGGAGACGAACAGTTCTGCTTTGTCTGCATACTTTAAATGTGAGGGCGTTTTCACACTGTCAGTGTAGTTTGAAACGGGGCACGGTTCACATGAAACATTGGTAATGTGAAAGCTGTCATGAGGACCCGGGTGAGCTGAGCTCAGGGGTACCGAATTGAAAACTGCCTGAAGGAGGTGGTCTGAGTTCGGTTGCGCAACTTGCGCTCGAACTGTGCCGTGATTCACGTGAATGTGAAAGCAACACGGACTCGGGTGCGCAAGAAAAGTAACCTGCGCATGCGTTTTATCAGATGACGATGTATTTAGTTCAATAAAACACATGTAAGGAATGATAGTGTTGATGATTTACCTTGGATGCGAGCGAGAGGGAGCCTGCAGTGTATTCGCGCATAGCGATTTTACATTAGTGTAAAAACGCCCTGAGGCATTTTTGCCCCATATCTTGAATTTTAGAGACATTCTAATTGCATTCTATAGGCTTCATCACACAGTGAGTTGTTGCCCTGCATCATATTCTTCATCAATCAACTGTATGAAATGTAAGATGATCTGAGTAGGTCCGGGGCGGGGCAAGTGCGTTAAATGCGTTAATAATTTTAACACATTATTTTTTCCGTAACTAATTAATCTAATTAACGCGTTAAATCGACAGCCCTAGTTTTAATATGTGCCACTGGTACAACAATGCAAGAACTAATACGAATTGTGAAATGAGCAGCCCTATCAGATTTTAAATCAGATTTGTAAAGTGTAAGTGGAGTTAGGTGATTGTGAAAATAAAGCAATAAGCCACAAGAGACCATGTATTACAGTGCTGTTACCACAGATTAGTGTTGTTCTTGGGGCTCTTGATGCCTCTTTTGGGCCAGTGCTGCATTGCTACTGAAAATCTTAAGTTGATTGAGCTCATTGATTTTATGGGTTTCACTTTATTTTGATGGTCCCTTTAACACATTCTGTTGACTATAAGTAATGTTGTACCTACATGTCTACTAACTCTCATTAGAGCTGGTGTTAGTAGAGTATTAGTAGACTGGTAGGGGTTAGAATAAGTTGACATGTAGTTGCAGAGTTACTTATAGTCAACAGAATGTTCAAAAGGGACCATCAAAATAAAGTGTTACCATTTTATGTCTTACAAGCATAATCGGTTTGGTTTTCTGTGATGTATTCTACATTGTTATTCGGCTGACAAACATTAATGAAGATTTGTTGAATTTGCAAAAATGGCATGTGATAGTCTTGAAAGTATCAGAAATAATGTGTTGAAAACGACAAACTGATCAGTAATGCGCTGTCGCATTACAAGTAACAATTACGTTACCAGATTACTAAATTTATATCAAAATATCTGAGTTACTTTTTCAAATAAGTAACACAAGTTACTTTTTTTCCCCAATGATTGACTGACAGCTCTCCTGTCCCCATGTTGAAAGAAATCTGGAGTAAGTGGGTGCTTCTCATTTCTTATTTGGGCATCCTCGTTTCCTTTCCTCGCGTCTCAGCTCCATCCCCGTAGGATGCGAGGGAAGACTGCAAGGAAATAAATTGAGGACGGAGGAATCGAAGGAAAGCTTATTTGTATATTGGAATATTCTTGATCACTCGAGCGCCACTTCAAAGCTTCATCAGATGTGCTCAGAGGATCTGCTCTCAAGTTGTTGAAGTTTGGTTATTTAAGAAATTAATAAATAATAATAATAAAGCAAGATGCCCTGTTGAAATATGTGAGATATATGGTTTATTTAAACTGCAAAGGTAAAGCATAGATTAACATTATTGTGACAGCTGTGAAGGGGGAGGAGAATTTATACATGCGTTAGGTTTCTCAACAAGAAAGACTTCCGCATAGGATACACCTGTGCATCCTCGCTCATAGCTCCTCTGGAAGCTTCCTCGTTCCTCGCCTCCTCGCGGTGCAATTAGAGAATTGAGATATCCTTCAAGATGGCTAACTTTGATTGGTTTCCAGGTCACAGGCTGGAGGACGGAGGAGTGAGGAAACGAGGAAGCATCAGTTTGAGGATTGAGACATTGTAAACATTATAGTATATTGTAGTTCTAGACTAAATATGAGCATGCATTTACTCCTCTCACTTGCACAAAAACAGATGAAATGCAAACTCAGAATATCACACAAACCTGCAATAATTAAATATGTTAAATAACACAAATATACCTTATGTATTTAATCTCACTTTATTAACCACTGTCCTTGCTAATACTATAATACTAATAAGCAAAAATGACTTTAGATTAACATCACATTTGTGTTTTATATATATATATATATATATATATATATATATATATTAATGCTGGAGTAAGCAGTGCCCTATTCTCCTGTAATCCAGAATGGTAGCACAGCTGAAAGGTTTGAGTTGCGCCCTCTACTGTACAGGCATGAATTTGCATTTCCTTCAGCCTGAGGCTTATTCATTTCACTTTTGGTGTGAAAGGGCCTTTACATTTTGCCAAAAATAAAACTTTTTTTTGTTGTTATTAAAAAACAAAGCAAGCAAGCCCAGCCCAAGTGTGAAAAAGTCACACAAAAGTAATGTAACGCATTACTTTCCATAAAAAAGTAACTAATGCAATTACTTTTAGAAGTAACTTTTTCCAACTCTAGTAATGCGATTATGGTTTGATTGTTTTCAAAGTGTGTTCAGGATTTACATTTATTGAAGCTTTTGTGATGGAAAAAAAATCCAACAAAATATTTCTATTTCAATTATAGAAAAATATAAATATTTATAGCAATTTTTTTTTTAATTAATATGATAAAAGATTGGGATTAAATTAATACTTTTATTTAGCAAGGACACGTTAAATTGATTGAACGTGATAGTAAAGGCATTTCTATTGTTTCAACAAATTCTGTTGTTTTGAACTTTCTATTCATCAAAGAATCCTGAAAAGAGTTTGACAATTTCCACAAAATATTAAGCAGCACAACTTTCAACTTATAATAATAAGAAATGTTTCTTAAGCACCAAATCAGCATTTCTGAAGGATCATGTGACACTGAAGACTGGAGTAATGATGCTGAAAATTCAGCTTTGCATCACAGAAAAAATTTAAATAAAAACAGTTTTGAATAATTGTAATAATATGTCACAATGTTACTGTTTTTAATGTATTTTTTAATAACTAAATGCAATCTTGGTGAGCAATTACATTTAAAAAAAATTTACCAACCCGCAAACGTTGCAGTTGCTAAGCAGCATAACAACTTGGTGCATTAATATATAATTGTGCATTCACAGGGGTGTGTTTATAGTCATTTTACAGTTTCAGGATTATCCAGTCAGAATTTAGAGTTTGAACTATATTGTATTTGTATTGAGTCTGTATCCCATGAACAGATGCACCTTTCTCTAAATGTATCCCACAGTTGTTAAAGCCTAAATTACTTTGTTTCTATCAATGAAAGTAATTCAGTTTTAAACTGAACTGCCATGAGCTTATTTACTGGCACGTTCTCTGTGGCTCGGTGATCAATGTGAATGGAAGAGCAGGAGAGCAAATTGCTGGCTTATGAGTGCATGTATGGCCTTGTTTGACCTGAAAACTCTGGAACAAATTGGAGAGGGGAGCTTTAGGAAAAGGGTTATACTGTATCTCTTTACCTCTCTGGTGTATTCTGGTTGGGAAATTGGCACCCAAATGTGTTTACATGTTTAATTAAATGCTTACACAACCTCAAGGCAATCTTGGGCAGTATTAGATGGTGACAGTCTTGCATAAATGACAATTGTAAGATGTAATTCTATTGATCCTACAGTTGTATTGTTATAAAGGTAAATTAAAGTGCCCCTATTATGCTATTTTAAATTTTTCTAATTTTGTTTTGGAGGTCTCCTACAACAGGTTTACATCAAAGGTCAAAAAACACTTTCATTTTCTCATAATATACATTGCACATCACCACATTGTTCAATGATTCTCAAACGACTCTATGGATGAATCAGTCTCTCTAAATCCCTCCTTTCCGTTGGTCAGATGGCCCAGTCTGTTGTGATTGGTCTACACAACTGTTTCGGAAGCTAAACCTCCATTACCATAACTGAACTTCAGTTCTGGAGGCTTCCTAAAGCTCAGCGATTGTACACACTGTAAAGACAGTAACGATGACGTCGATTTTACCATATCAATCCAAGCGTGAGTCTGATGATGAAACATTGGAAGAACTAGTTATTCAACCTGAACCTCCATCGCAAGGACGACTTGAGCAGGACGTTTTTCAGTGATATGCTACTCATTTTGAGGTACATTATGAGATGTTGCAGCTGTAATTCCTCACTATCAGCATTAACAAAGGTACGTCCATCAACAAACCCATGTGTATATTTCTAATTTATTGCGGTGCACATGTGGGAACTATATCAATAACAGTGCATATGTTAGCCGAGCACTAATGTGAATGACTGATGTAACATTAAAGTTTGTAAAACAAATCTTGCTCCATTCTTTATCTTTACTCAAAGTAGTAGGAACGACAGACAATCGGCATTAACAGACACAGTTTTAGGTAATAGTGGCCCACAGCTGATGAGCAGAAGTATTTCAGTAAGACAGTAATAACGTGAGTTAGCCAGAAACTACATCAATAATTATTCATACAGGTTGTGATTCTGAGGAGCAAGCTGGTCCAAATAAACTGGGTACTGACCCATCTTTCAAGAGCAAGCATTTTCTTTTACGAATCCCGCATTGAACTCCGAGATTTGAGAAGCAGTCGTCAGTAAAATGACGTGTTTGAGGGTGGGTCAAGTTATTCGTGGGCGGACAACGCACAACATAGGCGGCCATTATGCAAATTTATTTTCTGGTGATGTAGAACCGTCACACAGTGAGATTCGAATTACAGACAACTCGTTTGCGGTTCAGAGTCGATTCTTCCTTTTGGGATACAATAACTTTATTTATCGTGTACTTTCAACTTTGCAGAACGTTTGCATTCATAAACAGCTATATTACACACTGCATAAAAGGGAATATTTGAAAAACCAAAATAGGGGCAATTTAAGTATTTATAACAGTAACATACATTGGTTTTATTTTCCTTGGTGTAATTTGCTGTGTATTCCAACCTCTATGTTTTCAAATGAACTGCCGCACCTGACAAATTCATTCCACCAAATGACTCTTGCACTCTTTCAACCATGTATGTAATAATGTTACCCCACCCCTCAACTTTTTTTTTTCTTTTTTTTTTGGAGATTATTACCATATCCTAGTGCTTTAAGGTTTTTCTTAGCTTTTCGTTGTCATGGTGACACTTGCATCTATAATTAAGACAGTGAATTAGTGTCTTGATCACCAGGGTCTTATCCCACTATCACCACAAGAGGTCGCCACGCAACCTACTAATGGCTGTTTAAACTGCGTCTGTAAGTTCTGTTTTTCATATTTTCTCCCGCTTAATTTAACTGATATATTAATTCATCAATCAGCTAAGGCAGCGCTTTATATTTTTGGAGGTTCTGTAACATCATGGTAGACTTGTTTCTTTCTTTTTTTTGTAGAAAAATTTCGGTTTGAAGTTAAACTCACACCAACTAGCATAAGGCTGTGATGTAAACTAAAGCCTGATATCTACTTATATATCTATATCTAGTCATTGGTTATGTCTCACCAAACTATCTAATTTAAATTAAATATGGGATTCAACACAGGTTATTGAAGTTATTAACTGTGCCTTGCACTGTACATGCCCATCTTCCCCTCATACAAGAGTATGCTAGTACATTCTTGCTCGTTGTTTAGCGGTACATCATTTGTTTATAGGACAGGCTAGGCAATATGAAGTGCATTAAATCAAATAAACTTGAAATGACGAGGACACCATGAGTAATATTGTTTCTATGGTAACAATGAAGATAGGCAAAAATTGTTTAATGTCCAACAACTTGGGAGTTATTCCAGCTAAATATGCCATACATGTAAGTGGTATGTCTGTAATGACACAGAGTAAACATACCTTTGAAACCACACTGCTACTATTACTCCATTAGAAAGTCTAGAAGTATATAATTGGGACACAATGAGGCTGGGTGAAGAGGTTAAGGATAACCCAAGGGCAAAAAGCATACAAGAGGTCAAAAGTGGCCAGTAATCTTCCTCTGCTCTACACATGCTAACAATGTCAATCACATGCCTCTTGTAATGTTGCCAATAAATACTTTCTGCAAACCTACACTTATTTTGATTTCGTGCACTCATCAAGTCTCATAATTTGTGTTGTTGTGTGGAAGATTGAAAGTTTGGAAATGGAGAGACAATACCCTCTGGTGGTACTGATGGAGGTATAGCTTTTTGAATGGTTAGTTTTCATTGGAAAGCACAAAGTTAGACTGCATGTACAGTCTCAAAATGTGAAATCATTTTTTTGCCATGTAAGCTTCTGATATATATGATATATGCATGTGTGTGTGCCGTAACTAATAAATTATGCAAAATTTCATGCAACTAACCCTAAACCCACCAAACCCTAATCTTAATCCTAACCCTATAGTAAGTTTGTAGTTCATTATTACTATTAAATATATAATTACACTATAACACAGAAATATGTCAAGGTCACTAAAACAATTAGGTAATTTTGGTGCAATTAGGGCACTAAAAAAGCGTAAAACTCATGCTAATGTGTTTATATGCCGTGTCTGTTTTGTTTTGTTGCAACATTAAAGAATCAAGGCGTATGTGCCATAATAAGAGTATCAGATAAGGTAACCTCATCCGTCTTGTGAAAAACTATAACTAGCAAACACGTTGCTTTTATTTGTTAACAGTGTGTTTAAATCACCAAACAAACACATTCTAAAGAAATGCACAAAAAAAAGGTCTTTATTTGCATGACATGTTCCAACTGTGCATATCATACAGTTACGTCAATCACACACAAACACACATTTTATTCATAAGTTTATTTATAAGCATTATCCATGCTTGAATTACTATGAGTAGGAAAAGCCTAAACCAACAGCGTTCAAAGAAAACTCTTATACATACCCCGGGGCTGCAACAGATACCAAACCTGATATTCCGGCTGCTCCGTTTTTATGGCTTTATACATGTTACTACACTTTCAGGAAACTTCACCCATTAGCTTTTGGTGTATGAACCAGCACTTATCTCTCAAATCCATTTGGATCCGGTCTTCATTCATTTTAAGTTCATCTCATCTCAAAAAAACAAATTAAGTATTATCTTCACTGTAGCAGTATTATAGGTATTATCTTCACCTGTTGCTTAAAGGGGTAGTTCACCTATAAATGAAAATGTTGTCATCACTTGCTCACCCTCAAGATGTTCCAAACCTGTATGAGTTTCTTCTGTTGAACTCAAAAGAATATATTTTGAAGACGGTAGCCATTTACTTTTTTTCCTACAGTGGAAATCAATGGCTACCGTCAACTGTTTGATTATCAATTTTTGGGTGAACTATCCCTTTAATACAAGGACATATTATACCTACATATATCCAACACCGGTTTTTGTATTTTTGTAAACGTTTAAGATGTATATACACGAAAAGAACAAAGAGATATGAGCCATCAGCAAAGGTGTTCACAATAATACAAATGAACATACTTAGTTAAGTTATCAAACAATATGACTGAGACCCTGCTCGACCGGCAGGGAGTATCGGGCACATGCCCTTATCAGTTCTCCGTCCAACGGATACTAAATGGATAGCTGGGCTGGAAAAGTGATAAGGAGATGTGGTCGACTGAAATCGAAGTCTCACCATGATGTAAGAGTTCCCTGTATGTTCTGCATATGTCCAACTCCCCATCGTGAGACATAGACATCCAGTATAATCACAGCAGTAGAATGTCAGAAAATGTCCATCTTGCCATCAGAAACAAAATAAACCCTCTGTCCCATATTTCTTAAAACCTCCAACCTGTTGAGTAGGGGAGTATCCAGAAAATACTTGCTGAGAAAGTTGTTTAGACACACCTCATTGATGAGTTTTATGTCACCTCAGCCCAACCCTACTGTGCTTTTCTAAGCTCCCATTGGCCCGCAACTGAGATCTGGATTTCAGACTCTCATCAGAAAGTCAGCCAATGGGGTGGGAAAGGAGTGCACAGGCAGTTGAACTGGGAAAAGGTGCTATACACACAGGTGTGGTTCAGCTGTGCATTCCAGCACACACATACCTGTCAGCTTAGACTTCATCTCCATGCCCCGAAGAGACAGGCGGTCTCCCAATAAGAGCACTACTTGAGATTGTTCAGACCACATTATTCCCTTTAATTATTTTTCACTTGCATGTAACCAAAAATCCAAAGTGCCATAACGTTTATATCTCGCAATTCTGATTTTATAACACGCAATTGCTAGATATAAAGTCAGAATTGTGAGATATAATCTCACAATTCTGAAAAAATAAGTCAGAATTGCGTGTTATAAAGTCAGAATTGCGAGATATAAAGTCAGAATTGTGAGATATAAACTCACAATTGCGAGAAAAAAAGTCAGAATTGCGAGTTTATATCTCAATTCTGACTTTTTTTCTCAGAATTACGAGATGTAAACGCGCAATTGTGAGTTATAAAGTCAGAACGCACAATTGCAAGTTTTAGTCAGATAATAACATGCCCAATTGCAAGTTATTATCTCGTAATTCTGACTTTATAACTCGCAATTGCGCGTTTAGATGTAAACTAGATAAAAAGTCGCAATTATCTTTTAAAATGTTTTATTCTGTGGTGGAAACAAGCTTCCACACAAAAGTCTGACACCACACTGAAAATCTGGTATTCAGAAGCATAGTAAGAAATGATGAGATTAATGTTTTGAGATTTTGAAAAATGTAAAATAAAGAAAAGTTAGGTAACGCATTATTTTACAGTGTCCTTTTTACACACATTACATGTAGTCACTGTAGTAATAACTATAAATGATGCATAATACATGCAACTAACCCTAAACCGAACCCTAATCCTAACCTATATGTAGTTCATTAATATTACTCAGTGCTTAAATGTATAATTACACTGTAACACAGACATCTTAAAATAAAATGTAAGTTATTACATTAAATGAATCAGAAATATTTCTAGGTCACTAAAACGATTAGGTCATTTCGGTGCAGTTAGGGCACTAAATAAGCACAAAACTCATGCTAATGTGTTTATATGCTGTGTCTGTTTTGTGTTGTTGCAACATTTAAGAATCAAGATGTATGGCCAAAGATACATTGGTTGAAGCAGGAGCATAAAGGCAGCTTTTTTCAAACACATAAAATGCATCAGAAATATTTCTAGGTCACTAAAACAATTAGGGCATATGCCAAGTTTTAACATTAAACTTTTTACAAAAGCTCAGATGTTTCCATTAAGGCACAAGGTGCTCTTTTTATTATTATGGAGAACATGAATATCAGGTTTGACACAAACTTGGAGTTCATTCTGGAGTTCATTCTGATTGAATGTTGCTGTCATTAAAGCAAAAGGGACAAATAAATTACTATGACATTCTGAAATTCACATTCACTCATGCATTCGTTTTAACTCATATTGTCAATCTGATTATGTAATTTGTAATGAAAATTCAATTTAAAAATGCATAAGATAAGCATTTACATTTTTTTCTGCACAAAATCGACAACAGACAGACTTTTATTGACAATGATTTCATCAGTGCAATTAGGGCACTAAATAAGTTTTGTTTGTGTGTGTGTTTTGAACCCTAGTGTGTTTGGCATGCTTGAAGCTAATGTAATAAGGAGAACTTCAGCACAAACAGAGATAATGCAACATTTCAGAATCAAGATGTCTGACAAAAGATACATTGGTTGAGTCTGGACATTTTCATTTATCCAAGGGTCAAGACAAGACCCCATTATAGATAGTCTAGGGCCGTCGCTAGAGCAGGTTGGCTGAAAAAGTTTGAGGATTTTAGGTTGCCCATGCAGCACTATCACAAGTCACAGAATGCTTCTTGAATATTTACGTGGCACTGTGAGGTTATCTGAGTGTGTCTGTGATATAGATGTTTCCCATACAGTATTAATGAGTGTTTCTGGCCCGTCTTCTGTTCCCTGCGATGCCCGTCACTTGCACTTGCTGCTGTTGTGTCTGTGTGCTTGTTTAGCCCTGTTTGTTCACAGGCTTCCAGAGGATAAGCCAAACCTAGAGACCCAGCTGGTGGTGCAATGTTAAATATAGGTTATAGACTTCTAACACTACAGTATAAATAATCCACAAGTGTGATTTCAATCCAGTGAGTAGAGATGTTTTTTTAATTGCACAGAATATGCATAAACCACAATGACTCTGGATTGATCAGTCAATTATTTTACAAATTGTCGGTAATTTGTGACCCTCATATATTACTTATGTGTAAAAATTGACTTTAACAATGAATAGCTGATGCCAACTTTAGTGTCATTTTTTTATAAACTCATCATTAAAAAATAGCACATTTATTTTTATTTTTTTAATGATTTTGCAAAAAGAATTTTGTCTTTATTCTCATTTTTTCTCTCTCTCTCTTTTAGATTTTATATGACAAAATTACTTTAAAAAATTTGTAATTATAAACTTTATTATAAAAAAAAAACACTTTAAGGTTGTGTGACTCTTTTACAAAGTGAACTCTTCAATGATAGCCTAAAGTCTCAGTTTATCTTGTATTGTTGGCCTATACAAATGATAATTAAAAAAGTAGATATTTGTAGAAATATCAGCTTGAAATGTCATATAAATCTGTAAACTGTTAACCCTGTTAACTTTCTGGTGACAAAATTACTATATGTCCATATATATTCATACATATTATTATAACTTTTATTATAACCATTGTCGGGGAAAGTTACTTTTAAAAGTAATCCGTTATAATGCATTACTCCCTAAAAAAAGTAACTAATTGTGTTACTTAGTTACTTTTTATGGAAAATAAAGCATCACGCGGTGCTGGGTAGATTACTTACAAATTGTAGTCTGTTACTGACTCCAAATTACATGACAAAAATTGCAATTAGTAACGTATTGCATACATTTTTTAAAAAAATTTTGGCAAATGTAAAGGTAATGCAAATTCACGTCTATACAGTAGAGAGCACAGCTCAAACAAACCTTACAGCTGTGCTGCTATTCTGCCATTCACAACGCTAAAAAAGTATGCTCTATATATTATAAATGCGTGTAGTATGAATGTAATTTGGATGTACTACATCCGCCATGCTGACATTATCATGTGACCTGTCAGCGTCAGTTGCGTCGTGTCACTGCCATTCACAAATCCTCTCCAAGTGCCCATCGTACGCACACTTCAAAAATCTTGCCCGAAGTAGTAGGCCATCTGGGCACTTTTTGCCTACTCTTTTATGAGTACTGTGAATTCAGACATACTTCTTTTGTCACATACTGTTTATTCGCCTACTATATAGGGAAGTATGCGATTTCAGATGCAGCCTCTTACTCCAGCAATTTAAAAAAAAACTGACACACAAATGTGATGTTTAAAGTCATTTTTGCTTATGGTTGAGTTGTATCATCAAAGGTCAGCAGCAAAGACATTGCTTAATAAAGTGAGATTAAATACATAAAGTATATTTGTGTAATTTAACATTCAATTATTGCAGGTTTGCGTGATGTTCTGAGCTTGCTTTTCACTGTTATTGTTCATTTTGTTTTTTGTGCAAGTGAGATGAGTAATTGCATGCTCACATTTAGTCAAGAATTATAATAACCATCATGTTTACACACAACACCGCACCTACTCCTGATTTCTCTCAACATGGAGACAGGAGAGCTGTCAGTCAGTAAATGGCAAAACAGAGTAACTTGCTATACTTTTTTGAAAAAGTAACTCAGATATTTTGTTGTAAATTTAAAAGTGTTAAAAGTGTAAATTTTAGTAGTTACTTGAAAAAAGTAATTTGATTACAACCCTTGGTACTTGTAATGCATTACCTCCAAGACTGATTATAACTATAATATGAATATAACAGTAATGATTTAGCTTATTATGGGCCAATGCAATGCTTAAATGCATTATTTATCTGATTAAATGTTTAAATCATACAAACATTTACAAACCCGATTCCAAAAAAGTTCCAAAAAGACACTGTACAAATTGGGAATGTATCATTTTAAGGTAAAAATAAGTTGATTTTAAATTTCATGGCATCAACACATCTCAAAAAAGTTGGGACAAGGCCATGTTTACCACTGTGTGGCATCCCCTCTTCTTTTTATAACAGTCTGCAAACGTCTGGGGACTGAGGAGACAAGTTGCTCAAGTTTAGGAATAGGAATGTTGTCCCATTCTTGTCTAATACAGGCTTCTAGTTGCTCAACTGTCTTAGGTCTTCTTTGTCGCATCTTCCTCTTTATGATGCCCCAAATGTTTTCTATGGGTGAAAGATCTGGACTGCAGGCTGGCCATTTCAGTACCCGGATCCTTCTTCTACGCAGCCATGATGTTGTAATTGATGCAGTATGTGGTCTGGCATTGTCATGTTGGAAAATGCAAGGTCTTCCCTGAAAGAGACGACGTCTGGATGGGAGCATATGTTGTTCTAGAACTTGGATATACCTTTCAGCATTGATGGTGCCTTTCCAGATGTGTAAGCTGCCCATGCCACACGCACTCATGCAACCCCATACCATCAGAGATGCAGGCTTCTGAACTGAGCACTGATAACAACTTGGGTTGTCCTTGTCTTCTTTAGTCCAGATGACATGGCGTCCCAGTTTTCCAAAAAGAACTTCAAATTTTGATTCGTCTGACCACAGAACAGTTTTCCACTTTGCCACAGTCCATTTTAAATGAGCCTTGGCCCAGAGAAAACGCCTGCGCTTCTGGATCATGTTTAGATATGGCTTCTTTTTTGACCTATAGAGTTTTAGCCGGCAACGGCGAATGGCACGGTGGATTGTGTTCACCGACAATGTTTTCTGGAAGTATTCCTGAGCCCATGTTGTGATTTCCATTACAGTAGCATTCCTGTATGTGATGCAGTGCCGTCTAAGGGCCCGAAGATCACGGGCATCCAGTATGGTTTTCCGGCCTTGACCCTTACGCACAGAGACTGTTCCATATTCTCTGAATCTTTGGATGATATTATGCACTGTAGATGATGATAACTTCAAACTCTTTGCAATTTTTCTCTGAGAAACTCCTTTCTGATATTGCTCCACTATTTTTCGCCGCAGCATTGGGGGAATTGGTGATCCTCTGCCCATCTTGACTTCTGAGAGACACTGCCACTCTGAGAGGCTCTTTTTATACCCAATCATGTTGCCAATTGACCTAATAAGTTGCAAATTGGTCCTCCAGCTGTTCCTTATATGTACATTTAACTTTTCCGGCCTCTTATTGCTACCTGTCCCAACTTTTTTGGAATGTGTAGCTCTCATGAAATCCAAAATGAGCCAATATTTGGCATGACATTTCAAAATGTCTCACTTTCAACATTTGATATGTTATCTATATTCTATTGTGAATAAAATATAAGTTTATGAGATTTGTAAATGATTGCATTCCTTTTTTATTCACAATTTGTACAGTGTCCCAACTTTTTTGGAATCGGGTTTGTACTTTAAAAATCACTGTATGAAACTGAAAAACGTTTCATAGAATGACCCTGAGATAATGCATGAACCCGGCTAACATAATTTTTTTCCAGTTTTTTAAATGTTTTAAAAACATTTTTGTGTTTTGACATTTTTATCATTTTGCAAACATGGGAATGTTTCAGATTTTTCAGAGAACATTCAAAAGTAACATTTAAAAAAAATTATTAGATGAACATCCAACTAAAGGAAAAAACGTTCCATGATTGATGTATAAATAATGTTTTTGTGCTAATGTTTTGAGAACATTGTTAAACACCAGATAAATTTGAACGAACGTTCTGTTAACGTTGCTGGGAAATTGAACCTTGTTATCTAAAGTTTTTTAGAATGTTCCCTGTTAGCTCAGAATGTTTTGAAGACATGTACATCTCAGAGAATTTGAAAATTAGCTGAGTTGAAGTTAATTTGCCCTTAACACTGCAAAGACCAGCTCTGTGCAGCTTTTCTGCATGGCCGCCTCATGGGATCCTGATCCATAGCGACGCGTAAACGGGGGAGGGTGTCCCCTCGCTCTGTGTCTGCGTGCATTGCACACCCTGGTTATCTTAGTCCAGTTCCTCTCAGCCCGGTGTGAAAGTGTCGAGCTAAAGAAAACAGGGGCGACTCGCTCTTGATCCAGTTCCGGCTTTCTTCTCCACACCAGCTGCCAGTTGCACTCACACGGATGAGGGGAGATCTGCTAAAGCATCTGCACTGCATTGCGGCGCTCTCTCCTGGGATTAGCTGGGCTCTGCATTCCCACTGTCATATTGCTGGAGTCTTCAGCGCGCAGGCAGCACCACAGAAGGCGGGGGTGGTGTGTGTGTGTGTGACATAGCAATGAGAGTATGAGGTGAGAGATGTGCGGGCTTGGTGGACTGGGCATTTTATCAGCTGGATCTCAGTGTCAGTGTTCCTGTAAAGCAGGAGAGGAAGATGCTACACATGGAGATAAACATTTTTACCCTCATTTGGTTCCATGAAGAACCTTTAACATCCATGGAACCTTATTTAGTGGATTATTAAAATGTTCTTAAGTTCACACAAAGAAAAAAAAAATGGTTCTTTTAAGAACTGTTCACTGAAAGGTTCTTTGGGGAAGCTGAAATGGTTCTTCTATGGCATTGCTGTGAAAACCCCCTTTTGAAACCTTTATGAGTAGTTTTTCATAAGACTATTTATTATCTCTATTATAGGTGTATGGAAGTCTGTTTGAAAACTGTAAATAAAAGTTATAGTTAGGAGGGGAAAAGTAAGGCCTGGTTTCACAAACGGTTTAGATTAAGCCAGGATTAGGCCTTAATTAGGACATCAAAGTAGCTTTTATAAACGGGCCTTAGAAAAAAACATTATTGGTGTGCGTCTTGTATATTTTAAGATATGTCAGTGCAAGTTGCTTTCAGTGAAAACAGCTCAAACATACATTTTAGTCTGGGACTAGCTTGAGCCTTTTCTGTGAAACTGGGGTAAAAGTTATAGTTTGTAAGACAAACACGTTTGTTTTTTTAAATGAGAAAAGGTATTTGTAAATATTTGGTCCAATATAAGAAAAAACATCTGCAAACAGTTTAGACTAGATTAATACCACATATAAAACTAGAAAACTCCATAATGTATACAGTACATTATGTTGTAAAATTATTGTTGGCTAATAAATATTCTAGGATCATTATAAAAAAGAAAATGACAGTGCTGCATGGGAACTCAAATGAATTGGTTGTCATTTAATTTTGCTCGTTTGTAAAGCTTTACATGTAAAAATAACGATTTGTACCACAAGACTCGTTGGAAAAGGTTACCGCAAACTATTATGAACTATGCTATTTTTAGTTTGTTACTTTTTATTTCAAGCATGACTTTTTGCTTTGTCAAACATTGTTTCTGAATAATCCATGAGCCATAGAATGGAAATCAACCTACACAGTGTTGCTACACCCCCCCAAAAAATTGCCCACTTTCCATGTTATTTTTGATAACTAGTGTGATCTAAACGTCCATTGCTTTCACTTCAAGTGCAATTTTCCAGTTGACATCATGTTCTCCTATAAAGCACACTTATCTGTACATCATGAACTGGACTCAACACACACTCACAAACAGACACACCACAATCTCTTGAGAGCCAGCTCTAATTGAAAAAGGGCTAGGAATAGCCACTAAGGTCCAAGGGCTAATAGTGTCATGATGAGAGATGATTGTACGATGGGTGGAAGGAGATTTACACACTCTCTTGTCTTGTAAAGACAAGAGTTGGTCAATGAGAAGGGCCTTGATTGGACCTTCTTACTGACATCAGGTAATTCTTCGTAATGATGCCTTTGCGGGGCCGCTTAATGGCAGATGAAGGGGTTGCAGAGGACACATAAAGTTTTGCTCTAATGTAGGCTTTGTTGCACCCCATGACATGATCAGGGCATATGTACTAATATTTGTCTTCATAATTTTTGGTCTCTTTAGTCTGACATGATTAGGAACTGAACATTTCTTGATCTTATAATACAGCATCAGTCATTCACATCTGTTACATTTTAAACCACATCATGATAAATATCTGCTAATTTATACTTAAAGAGGCCATATTATGCCTTTTTACAAAGTATTGATTTTGAGGTCATTTTCATGCTTGAATATTCAACCAAGACTATTTTTCTCATATTTTACATTGTTACAGCACCTCTCGTCCCAGTCTGTCAGTAATGCTCAGGGATGCGTTTTCCGCACAGTACTATGGAGAAAAACACAGTTCTTTGGAGAAACTAACAAACTAGTGATGACTGTTTCCCGAAACTGTAGTAACATGGTTGCACCTCTCTCGTTTGAACCACATTGGTTCAACATTATAGGACTGTCGTTAATGACGTCACACGCAGGTGGAGGAGTAATAACTTCTGCTAATTAGGGGCCGTTCACACAACACAGTTTTCAACTAAAAACGGGAAACTTTTTATGCATTTTGGGCGTTCGTTTACGCAAACTTTTGAAAACGGGTTTCAAAGTGAAAGTTTTTGAAAACGATACCGTTATCGTCTCAGTGTAAACTACAAAATCGCAAATTTGTGAAAACGGTGACGTCATGCGCATGCGTGTTACATGTTCAGTCTATAGCCGTGTAGTGTTTCTTTACTAAGTGACATCGCCAACTACTGGCCTGGCAGCAGAATACAGCGTTTTTAGTCGTTTTCACAGATCCATGTGAACGGGGATCATTTTGACAATGTTGTCGTCTGTACGAGCAAAAATGCAAAGGAAAAACTTTTTAGTTTTACATCGTTGTGTAAAAGTAAAGAACATGTCACCCAATGACTACTTCACTGTTTTGGTTCCATGTCACTTTATTTGATGTTTGATTCATTGCAAGTTCCCTCATATGTAATACTCCAGAGTTCCTTTTTCCATTTTATGCACATGCACACTCTTCAAAAACGGTTCAAATCATTGACACACTTAAATATATAGTTTAAAATGTATAAATATTTAAATAGAATGAAAGATATAGATTGTACTGAATATTATCTTGCTTATTGTGCCCAAGAGCATAATCTATTTAAGTCCACATGTCATTTAACAAGAAATGCTGTAGTTTCAACTACGCAAGTTTGTGATGCTGTTTGCGAATGTTCATTGGAAATATGGTTTCGGGAAATGGCAAATCGTTGAACTATGGCTGAATCTGAAATCGCCCCCTGTACCCTCAAATAGGGCATTATTTGAGAGGACAGCTATTTGTAGTGGTGTCCAAAACTATAGTGGATGTTATCGAGTGCACTCATTCTATCCCACATTGAACCGCAATAACGAGTGTACAACCAGTGTACACTCAACAGCTGTCTGAATTCGCTCACTCGTTTTCATTCACTCTTTCAAGTGAACTGTATTAGTGGACTAACGTAGGGAATAGTGATTGAGGATTTAGGGGGCGATTTCGGATTCAGCCTATGTTAGTAATGATGGAACCCAGCAAGCAAAAGCCGTCATTTCACCGTCTCGGTTAACTATACACCCGATATACACTCACCTAAAGGATTATTAGGAACACCTGTTCAATTTCTCATTAATGCAATTATCTAATCAACCAATCACATGGCAGTTGCTTCAATGCATTTAGGGGTGTGGTCCTGGTCAAGACAATCTCCTGAACTCCAAACTGAATGTCAGAATGGGAAAGAAAGGTGATTTAAGAAATTTTGAGCGTGGCATGGTTGTTGGTGCCAGACGGGCCGGTCTGAGTATTTCACAATCTGCTCAGTTACTGGGATTTTCACGCACAACCATTTCTAGAGTTTACAAAGAATGGTGTGAAAAGGGAAAAACATCCAGTATGCGGCAGTCCTGTGGGCGAAAATGCCTTGTTGATGCTAGAGGTCAGAGGAGAATGGGCCGACTGATTCAAGCTGATAGAAGAGCAACTTTGACTGAAATAACCACTCGTTACAACCGAGGTATGCAGCAAAGCATTTGTGAAGCCACAACACGCACAACCTTGAGGCGGATGGGCTACAACAGCAGAAGACCCCACCGGGTACCACTCATCTCCACTACAAATAGGAAAAAGAGGCTACAATTTGCACGAGCTCACCAAAATTGGACAGTTGAAGACTGGAAAAATGTTGCCTGGTCTGATGAGTCTCGATTTCTGTTGAGACATTCAGATGGTAGAGTCAGAATTTGGCGTAAACAGAATGAGAACATGGATCCATCATGCCTTGTTACCACTGTGCAGGCTGGTGGTGGTGGTGTAATGGTGTGGGGGATGTTTTCTTGGCACACTTTAGGCCCCTTAGTGCCAACTGGGCATCGTTTAAATGCCACGGCCTACCTGAGCATTGTTTCTGACCATGTCCATCCCTTTATGACCACCATGTACCCATCCTCTGATGGCTACTTCCAGCAGGATAATGCACCATGTCACAAAGCTCGAATCATTTCAAATTGGTTTCTTGAACATGACAATGAGTTCACTGTACTAAAATGGCCCCCACAGTCACCAGATCTCAACCCAATAGAGCATCTTTGGGATGTGGTGGAACGGGAGCTTCGTGCCCTGGATGTGCATCCCACAAATCTCCATCAACTGCAAGATGCTATCCTATCAATATGGGCCAACATTTCTAAAGAATGCTTTCAGCACCTTGTTGAATCAATGCCACGTAGAATTAAGGCAGTTCTGAAGGCGAAAGGGGGTCAAACACAGTATTAGTATGGTGTTCCTAATAATCCTTTAGGTGAGTGTAGTCTGGCTATGAGTAACCCACTTCTAGCCAAAATAATCTTGAATTTGGTTACATGTCGTTTTTGCCAAAATAACTTGCGAGATGTATAATATTCCGTCATGTAAGCAAAGTCAACAGTGTAACAAGGAGTTTGGTTTTACTTCTTTGACATGTTCATGTTCTAGATGACTAGTCTATTTTTGGGCTATGGTTAGACGTTGATTAAATTTTCACTGACAGCCCAAATTTTGTCTTGTTTTAGCCAAGACATCAGGGCTGTGTTTGGACGGCTTTTAAACACAAAATTGCTTGCTGGGAACTTGCGACCATAGTTGGTTAACAATGCTTTCGTGAAAAAGACCCCAGTTTACTGCCTGTCTCTCTGAACCTCCTCCTTCTGAAAAGCGCAATGTGCTCTGATTGGTCGACTGAACCAGTGTGTTGTGATTGGTTAAGCACTTTGAGCATGTTGCGAAAATGTCATAAAATCAAGATGACAACATAAGTTATAACCGTAATTAAACTAAACTATACATGTTCTATCTTCATGCAGCATATATTCTCTGGCTCTGAAGGCATTTTACAACAGTCCCCACACGAGCGATTTTTAGATTATCATGACAGAATATGCTAATCAATGACTTGAAGATAGTAACTCCACATCAGTTACATAAATTCATCAACTAACCATTCAGAAGCGCCCTGTTGCATTCTACATGTTGTCACTTCTTGAGTCTCTCCATCTTTTTCCGACTTCGGTTTGAACATAAAAGGCTGAACTAGTGATGTGTCGTTCGCGTACGAGCCGGCTCTAAGAGCCGATTCTTTGTAGCGAACGAGGAGAGCCGACTCCCGTCGGGGAGAGACGAATCTTCAGCCGCAGGCAGGGGCGGGACTTTATTTGGATGGGCACACCATGCGGCCAATCACATGGGAGGAGAGACTAGGATCTTTTTAAACCGTGGGTCTAGTGCAGTGGTTTCAGAAAGCACAGTGTTGTACTCCATTCACAGAAATTTTCTGTCCATGGATGAACAAAGAGTAGGAAGACTCTGCACTGTTGCAACATCGGTCACCTTAGAGAGAGTCTTCTCAAAAACAGGACAAATAATCTCAGAGAGGAGAAATCGCATCAGCCCATCCAAGCTGAGGCATCTGATATTTCTGAATGCCAGCCTGCACTAAAGACTAAAGTGTCTTAATGTTAAGACTTTTGCCTTTATTTATTTATTTGATTTGTTTGCTCTGGTTCTGTGTTCAATTGTTCAATTAAAGTTTTATTAAAATGTTAAATAATAGTAGCTGTATTTTTTTTTTGTAATGAAAAAAATGCATAAAAATAAGGCTTTTATGAAAACACTGAATAAAAAATTGCTTACCAACACACAAACCATTCACAATTGCTAAACTGGGCTAAAATAGAAGGCTCCGAGTTATACTAAATGAAGAGTCATTTGGGAGCCATAAGAGCCGGCTCTTCTAAGGGAGCCGAGCCAAAAGAGCCGGACTTCCCATCACTAGGCTGAACAGTTTCTGACATGAGGTAATCGGAGATGCTAAGAGCTTTTGACGCTCCGCCCTCTTCTTGAAAGGGGGCTGGGAGCACCAGCTCATTTGCATTTAAAGGGACACACACAAAAACGGCATGTTTTTGCTCACCCTCAAAAAGTGACAATTTTAACATGCTATAAAAAATGATCTGTGGGGTATTTTGAGCTAAAACTTCACATACACACTCGGGGGACATCCGAATACTTATTTTACATCTTGTAAAAGGGGCATTATAGGACCCCTTTAAATGAGGAATATTGTGACGTATTCTTTCCTGGAAGAAAATTCAAGACTAATCAAGGAGTTAAGGGAGTTCAGAAACAGTGCGCACTGATATAGACTCCCTTTGGAGTCTTTTTAGAGCTTTTTCATGCTCAAACATTAACATTTCACACTAAAGAAAGTTGAAAATGAAAGCGTTTCATTCTAATTAAATGTATCATGTATTTTACATTACATATATTAATTTGGCAACTGTACAGTTGGCGGTATACATTATATTTTCCCAGAGAATCAAATCCACAACATTGCCTTTGCTAGTGTCATGCACTGCAAGTTGAACTGCAGGAACAATTTTACATCTAAATGTACACATTTTTTATGCATCTTATACATTTACCCACAAACAGCAGTTTATTGGCTGATCTGGTGCTCATAATGTGGTGATATAATCCTGTTACTTGCTCAACAACACATCTTCCTCTTTTATAGCACAGAGCAGTGCAGCACAGCGCCTTCACCAGCAGGGGGCTGTACAACTGAGTTTCTAAAAATAGTCATCAACTTTATTTCTCAAGGGATACAGTGGCTTTTCTAGAATGTCTTCTTCTATTTCTAAACAAAGCACTCATCCGCTTCATAATAGAGAATACACACTGTACAGAATATCCTTGAGCACGGTGAAAGCTATTTAATGGCACTGCTCATATGTTCACATGTATAGTTTGGTTCATATATCATATATGTTCATATATTAAACTGAGATGCACCACTGAGAAACGAAGGGTAAATCAGTCACTTCTTACCAGGGACTGAATCTGGAACTAAGCTTTTGGTCGTTGACGCCGTTTCGTAACATTCAGCATTTGATGTGGCTTTTGAGACATGAAGGATGGACCCCACATATCTGCCTGTACTGCCTGAAAGACTTTTCCCCCCAAACCATTTTTGGCTGTACTGAAATTCACTCAGTTGCTATGGACACAGATCATAGTTTTTTTTTTTTTTTTTTTTTTTTTTTAAATCTGTGTCCATGACAACAAACCAGCTATTACAGGAAGGGGCCACAATGTAATTCACTTTAGAAGAGGTTGCACATGCAAAAAAAAAACAAAACAAAAAAGGGGGGGTGGGGGGTGGGGGGTCTTGACACATTAAAGCTGTCAGACTAACTATATTGTTTCATTTAATTTGCATACAGACAATACATACTATTTTTGTGTTCAATGAAGTAGAGTGTTTGTCACTATGGTGGTAAACTGAAGAACTTTAGATATGATAAAAGCTAAAATATAGATGTTCAAAACTCACATAATACTTAATATGATCAGATAGTATGGTGTGCTGTATATTTTTATTTAACACGGGATATGAATTATTAGCCTTAGCTCTGTGTACTAGCAATAAACACTGTTGGTGAGTTTGTTTAAAGTGTGTGCTAATAGTGCAGCGGAGCATGTAGAATGCTGTTCCAGTGTTTTCCGCGCTGACACTAATTGTGGCTTGCATGTGGTATAAAATAAAGAGGCTATGTACTAATGATGAATGGCGTGGAGAGGCTGAATTCAGATGCATCTCAATAGCTATTATTCACCATTGAGTGAGGAGAGGAAATGCTAGCGGTCTCCAAGAGCGCAGATGACATGAAATGTGCTGACTGTCCTGAAATGATTGTTCCCTTTAACCTTTGTGCTCGTTCGGTGTCTATTCAGATTTATTTGTCACTTTAAAATCTAATGGTGTTATCATAAATGTACTGCATGCTCAGACGAGGAAGTGTCATGGTAAAAATGTATGATCGTATATTCAAATGGAATCATTAAATCTGATTTGTAGATATGTGGGTCAGTGGGGGATTTACATTGTGTCACTGATCTCATTGTTCATACTATGATAGTATATCAAGAGAAAGCAAGTATAGAGATTTATTTGAAAGATGTGTTCGCTTGGTGTCCCAAACTGACCTGACCAAAAAGGCAGCTCTTTTCTTTTCTTCTTTTCTTATGTGTGTGTGTGTGGTCCAGGTAAACCCTACGTTATGAGGACAAAATGTCCACACAATGATGGCAATATCTGAGATCCTTGTTCTTGTGGGGACATTTTTTGGCTTATAAACGGCTTATAAATTAGACTAAATTATTTATTTATTTATTTTTTTCATGTAGAAATGCAGAAAGTTTTCTGTGATGATAGCTTTAGGGTTAGGGGATAGAATATACAGCTTGCACAGTATAAAAATCATTATGTCTATGGAAAGTCCCCATAAAACATGAAAACACAACATGAGTGTGTGTGTGTGTTTCTAACTTATAGAATTATTGAATAATATGAATTACATGAATTACAATAAGCATTAAATGTCCTCCCTATGCCAGCTTGTGCTGCTCTGGGTAATGCCCAAAACTTAGTATTTCAGGCACTTTTTGTGATTTTTCGCCTCTTCATGACGGATCGCTTCCTGTATTCCTCAGTTGTAAGTCACTTTGGATAAAAGCGTCTGCTAAATGAATAAATGTAAATGTAATGTAAATTAAAACAACACCATGCCGCTTTGATCTTTCTGTGCAATCTTACCCCAAAGGATCTAATTTGATCTTTTCTCTTAAAAACAAAAACAATATTATTTATTCCACAAATGTAAAAACATTAATGTCCCCACAAATCCTTCTTTAAACATAGACACACAAACCTTTGATTCACCATAGTACAATGTCATAGATCACTATTTTCCAGAGACACAAAATGAGATGTTAAACTCAAAACTGTTTTGTTTGACTAAATCTCACAAATATTGATATTCAGATTAAATGACAACATTTAGAAGAGCATAGCCATATAGGCTGTGTTTAATACATTTTTTTAGGCTGGAAGCATAGTCTGGGTTTAAGCCATTTTTTGTTATCAATACAATTAAAGTTAAAATTAAAGGCATGAAATGGAAATTACAATAGTCTTTTCTTCCTTACTGTGACGTATATCTGAGTGAAACAGCTTCTCAAAAAACAAGAACAAAAGAAATGTAGATTATTTTGATTAAAGATATATATATATATATATATATAGCCCCTTTTGCTGCATGGGCACCCTGACTGGTCTGCAGCTATGCAGCCCCATACACAACAAACTGCGATGCACTGTGTATTCTGACACCTTTCTATCAGAACCAGCATTAACTTCTTGAGCAATTTGAGCTACAGTAGCTCGTCTGTTTGATCGGACCACACGGGCCAGCCTTCGCTCCCCACGTGCATCAATGAGCCTTGGCCGCCCATGACCCTGTCGCCACTTTTGATAGATACTGACCACTGCAGACCGGGAACACCCCACAAGAGCTGCAGTTTTGGAGATGCTCTGTCTTCTACCCATCACAATTTTGCCCTTGTCCTCACTCAAATCCTTACGCTTGCCCATTTTTCCTGCTTCTAGCACATCAACTTTGAGGACAAAATGTTATACATATATATATATATATATTTGCACAGATAACTCATTTAAAATGAACACTGTAATATTCCTTTAAAAAATGTCAATTTTGATTTCGTAGCTACTTTTAATTTAGAAATAGAATTTCAAACGAACCTGTCCCACGTTTAATGGTAAACATGCACAGAGAATTCCTGCACCTTGATTTCTGTTTCCATCCAGCAGATGGCGTTCACATGCAGGTGATTGTCCATGCGCCATGGTCATCAGGCTCATTATCAAAGCGGATGATGAGGCTGCACTTTGCTCGCGAAGCTCGGTAGCTGAGTAAGCTGGGGATAAGGAGCAGGTCCAGAGGAAGGTGTTTAACTGAATCCTGGCCATTTTCACTCAGAGGGCAGAGCCAATGTGAGCCCTGCATTATTTCAATCTGTAAATTTGGGGCATCCTTGGGGAACTCATTGCATTGGTTGTCACAGGTTATCAGGATTTTTACTTAGCAGTTAGCGTCAGGCTGTATGATGCTTTGATGCTTATTTATGCAAAACACAAAGCCGTACTCTCACTATACACTACATAAGCCTCTATTTCGACAACAGCCAAGCGACACGCTCCAGAGGGTTCATCTAACAAAAAAACATGCCTGTCGTCCTTGTAACTAAAGTAGGTTAACAAACCAGTGGTTCCATAATAACCATCTCAGGCCTTTAAAGCAGAAAGTTTGTGCTTGATAAAGTTCAGATGTGTGGTGGTTAGCACTTCAGTTCTTTTCCCTTATTTTACGGAGAAAAGGTTAGGTTTTAATTGCAACTTCAAAATCAAGCGACATACCTCTGTTTAGGTATGTCGTTGAGGTATTAACACTTTAAGATTTATTAAGCAGCATATTGTATTTAACAATCTTTTTCTGTATTGGTGTTCATTAATGACACAGCAGCAACACTGTGAAGAGAGAGCAATGGATGTCTTCTACGGTAACACTGCAGTAAAAAGGAGCGAAAGGGGGTGTTTAAGATCACCACCTCAAAATCAGCTCTGCACGCTGTTGGCAAGTCTTGTTGCTATGGAGATCGCATCCTACTGCAGGTGTAAGTAACGACAGAGGAAGTCAACTGTTTTTTCTCCTTCCCTCTCCTCACACTATGCCGCTTTTTATCTCTCTCTTTACTCTCTCATCGTAAACGTAGATATGAAACTGCATTTTTAATTTCGGTCAATAACGTGCAAAAACCTCACAGATCGGATCTTGCAGCTCAATGGTCAGCATGAACCGTAAATACCTTCACATCTGTGCTGCAATTAGTCACCATTGTAACTAGCCATTGTTGCGGTGAATGATCGCAACACGAGTTGTCTTGCTGACCAGACAACCTCTGGCTAATACTTCGGTGACGTTGGACACGCTGGGCTGTGCAATAGAATTAGCTCACAGGCGGTGTGTAAAATGCACACAGAGCCAGACTGAAATAAATGAGCTGGGAAGCCTTTTCTTCCCATATTTAGTGTTTGTGGGGATCCAAGCTGAAAAGATGCAGATCCAACCCAGCAGTGAGCATTATTGTTGCCCTCATCCAGTCTATTTTGTACAATAATGCATAAAAACAATGCTTTTTTTTCCTCCACATTTTTTAATGGTGAAAAATGAACAGACAAGGACTATTGAAGCTGACTGTTGAGTCTGTACCCTTTAGATGAGGCTTCAACCACAGAAATTCAATTGTGCTTTATGGTGTAGTGTAGTATGATCAATTACCATACAGCATGTATATGAGTACAATCATGCAGATAATGGCTAGGGCAATCAAACTCAAATTTAGTAAAGACACGATGATGATAGTGTAATAATTCTAATATTGCATTTTACACTATTTAAAAGGATTAGTTGTCCCAAAAATAAAAAGGGATAGTTCACCCAAAAATGAAAATTCTGTCATTAATTACTCACCCTCAAGTCATTCTAAACCCGTAAGACTTTCGTTCATCTTCGGAACACAAATGAAGATCTTTTTGATGAAATCTGCACTGAAAAAAAAAGTGTGTTGGATTTACATGATTTAATTGTGTACATCGGTCCCACATGAATCAATTAAGTTAAACAAACATAATTTGTTCATGTAACTTCAACATCATGGAATGAATACATTTTAAGTGACCCAATTAAGTAGTCTCAAAGTGAATTTTATATGGCTCCCTGACATGATTCAGGTATTCAATTTCATATATTCATTCATCCATTTCAATTTCATATACTTTAATGTTACACAACTGAATTATAATACTGCACTAGCTAGTTGACAAACTTTTAGCTAGTTATAGCACACATTAGCATCTTAAATGCTAAGCATTAAAAGCTCCTTCAGCAAAGCCGTTATGACATTTAGTTGTATTAGGCCACAGCCTAAGCAAATGCTCCACTCTTCTCCACAATTGTAACCCACTGTAATTTAAATTGTTCTAATAATTCCAACAGAATTGAATATTAAACACTATTAAACACAATCAAGTCTCCCCCTTTCTCATCTTGCTAAAAAATACATAAAATAACACTTTTACATATAAAATAACATTTACTCTCTCTTGATTTAGCCATATGCAAAACATGCTGGGAACTAACAAGCCCCGCCCAGTTTCAGTTAATGCAACACAAACGGATTAAGTAAACTTCAATTTGACTTATATTTAAGTGGATTAAACACGATCAAATTAAATTAGGACAAAATGTATAGCAATTGTGTTGCTTTAGCTCATTTTAATTAAGCAATTTGAACAAGCAGTAAAAATCATTTTTTTCAGTGTGAGAGCTTTCTGTCCCTCCATTGACAGCTACGCAACTACCACTTTGACACTTCAAAAAGCTCACAAAGAGATCATAAAACGAATCTATATGAATTGAGCGGTTTCTGAAGAGACTCGATCGCTTTATATGATGAACAGATTTGAATTTAGGCTTTTATTAACATATAAACATTGATCAGTGAACATAAACAGAAGCTCAACTGTACTCGCTTTCGGGCGTAAGAACAAACCTCATTGGTTCTTGCTGAAGCTCAAACGTGATGCGTAACATGAGAATGAACCTCATTGGTTCTTGCTGAAGCTCAAACGTGCTGCGTAACACGAGAATTAACCTCATTGGTTCTTGCTGAAGCTCAAACGTGATGCGTAACATGAGAATAAACCTCATTGGTTCTTGCTGAAGCTCAAACGTGCTGCGTAACACGAGAATTAACCTCATTGGTTCTTGCTGAAGCTCAAACGTGATGCATAACACGAGAATGAACCTCATTGGTTCTTGCTGAAGCTCAAACGTGATGCATAACACGAGAATGAACCTCATTGGTTCTTGCTGAAGCTCAAACGTGATGCATAACACGAGAATGAACCTCATTGGTTCTTGCTGAAGCTCAAACGTGATGCATAACATAAGAATGAACCTCATTGGTTCTTGCTGAAGCTCAAATGTGATGCATAACATATGAATGAACCTCATTGGTTCTCGCTGAAGCTCAAACGTGATGCGTAACACGAGAATGAACCTCATTGGTTCTTGCTGAAGCTCAAACGTGATGCGTAACACGAGAATGAACCTCATTGGTTCTTGCTGAAGCTCAAACGTGATGCATAACATAAGAATGAACCTCATTGGTTCTTGCTGAAGCTCAAACGTGATGCGTAACATGAGAATGAACCTCATTGGTTCTTGCTGAAGCTCAAACGTGCTGCGTAACACGAGAATTAACCTCATTGGTTCTTGCTGAAGCTCAAACGTGATGCATAACACGAGAATGAACCTCATTGGTTCTTGCTGAAGCTCAAACGTGATGCATAACACGAGAATGAACCTCATTGGTTCTTGCTGAAGCTCAAACGTGATGCATAACACGAGAATGAACCTCACTGGTTCTTGCTGAAGCTCAAACGTGATGCATAACATAAGAATGAACCTCATTGGTTCTTGCTGAAGCTCAAATGTGATGCATAACATATGAATGAACCTCATTGGTTCTCGCTGAAGCTCAAACGTGATGCGTAACACGAGAATGAACCTCATTGGTTCTTGCTGAAGCTCAAACGTGATGCGTAACACGAGAATGAACCTCATTGGTTCTTGCTGAAGCTCAAACGTGATGCATAACATAAGAATGAACCTCATTGGTTCTCGATCGTCAAGCGATTATACTTGAGCTTCCGTTTACCACAACTGATGTGTGAGTTGATGAATATTTATATGTAAATAAAAGCCTAAATTTAATCTGTTCATCATATAAAGCGATCGAGTCTCTTCAGAAAATTTGGACTTAACTGCTCAATTCATATGGATTAGTGTTATGAACTCTTTGTGAACTTTTTGAAGTGTCAAAGTGCCAGTTGCGTAGCTGTCAATGGAGGGACTGAAAGATGTTAAATTTCATCAAAAAGATCTTCATTTGTGTTCCGAAGATGAAGGAAAGTCTTATGGGTTTAGAACGACATGAGGGTGAGTAATTAAAGACAGAATTTTCATTCATTCATCTTTTTTGGGTAAACTGTGCCTTTAAGAATTCTGTTTTTTCCAGGATTTTTTGATGAATAGAAAATTATAATAATAGTTTTTATTAAAAATATAATATTGTCACACTATAAAAGTCTTTACTGTCACTTTTGATCAATTTAATGTGTCCTTGCTGAATAAAAGTATTATTATTCGTATTATTATCTTATTATTATTTACATTATTTTACCTTTATGTCATTACAAACCAGTATGCTGTTATTTTTCTCCTGTGGAAAACAAAACAGTTTATAGTCTTATGGAGTCAAACGATAGCTTTTTATGAGGAAAAGACCATCATTCATCAGCAATTTTTAAAAATGTATGTTGTAAAAAAAATAAAGCATGAGGGTGTAAGGAACAGCATGAGCATCCGACTCCTCACTCTTTCTCTTTACTGTGTCTGCCAGTGTCAACAGTTTTCTAGTGCCCTTTCTCCTCAGTAAACAACATCACATGACCATTTGTTGCTCTTTTGCTAAGCTTCTCTATTAATTCAATTGTTTACCTTTGTTTATATACACACAATTGCAGCATGTGTATTTCCTATCATTTTGGTTTCATAGACAGGTCAGCCTAATTTAAGCCTTAAAATTCCCTTAAAGGTACACTTTGTAACTTTCGCCACTCTAGCGATTAAATAGCAAAAATGCATGCATTTTTTTGCAGTAGAACATTGTTTTGGTTGTGCTTCGGGTCTGTGTGACTGTGCAGATGAATATGGTTATTTTTCATAACTAAAAAAAGAGAGAGAGATATTATCCTACTGCTTATAAAACATTCATTACTAGTCTTAAGAGATATAGCTGACTAGCTGAAGACGTTACTGTAGCTATATACCCATTAATAGACGCGGTACTTCCTTGAAAATAAATTTTTAGCACAGTGTTTGAGAGCTGGCAATTTATCTGTTCAATAAAATACCTTACTCACCTGTTGAGTAATAAAAATGAAATCTCCACGTTGCTTTCAAACATTTCAAATCCCTCAGTTCTCACCATCTCCGAAAGGACAAGCCAATGTTAATTCTTGTTTTGTTACTATGTCGTTCTCTTTTTGCCAGAAGACTCTCCTCTGTTCGGTGTTTGTTTAAAACGCAATTTAGCTGCTCCATGTCAAGCTTTCTCGCTTGTTGTGACGACTAACCTACGCCACTCCCACACCAGACACGCGTCAAAGTAGCCGGAGCAACTTTTCTCTATTTACGGCTATGACGAGATACGCACGTGCGAGTGACGTATGTAAACAATTTCCCGCGAAAATCATCCTGCCTGGCCTAAAATATAAACTCTTATAACCGGCTTACTATTTGAACTGGGTAAAAAATAGAGATTTCTCGATTTTAATCGATTCTCATTTTTACGAACGGATATCGATTCTTAAATCCCAAGAATCGATTAGTCTATCCTGTTTTCAGCTGATGAATGAACGGACCATTATAGCGCCTCCCATCCAATAAATCGCAACAATTACTTCTAATATGAAACAAAGTCTCATACTTCAAATTATCTCCATTTTATTACGAAATTCAAAAAATAAACCACTTTGGTGCTGTTTAATGTGGCGTGACAGATCGCAGTAGCCCTCAATTCAAAGAGAAGCGGCAGCCTGAAGCACACGTGAACTCATAATCTCCTCAGCTTTAATACCAGTTACATAAACACAGCGAAATAAACATTTATGAACATCTGAAGGTATGTTATAAGATACAGTACATCTTACCGAAATCTGTATAATGTCTCATGTAATTGCTCAATCAGTATTTCAACCGCGGAAAGACGTCATAAACAGCTTATGAACAATGTGTCACATAACGTCACATTTACCTCAGAAAAACCATATTCAGTGACCATAAACTTATTAGTCAGCTAGAAAAATGACCTCTAAAGTGGTGTGTGCACCACAGCCACCATTTGGATGTTTATATTTCAAAAAACGAATTGGACTAGAAATATAATTATGTAATTGTAAAGTTAGTATTATAACTTTATTATTATTATAAAAACATCCTTGAGTGTAATTTAAGGTTCATTCTCGTGTTACGCAGCACATTTGAGCATTAGCAAGAACCAATGAGGTTCATTTACTGACGTCTTTCCATGTTTGAAACACTGATTGAGCGATTACATGAGACATGATACAGATTTCAGTAAGTTGTATCTTTTAACATACCTTCAGATGTTCATTCATGTTTATTTCGCTTTGTAACTGTTATTAAAGCTGAGGAGCTTGTGAATCGAAATCGAATCAAATTGTGAAATTTGTGTCAATACCCAGCACTACTTACTATAGTGAATCAGTGTAAGACAAAAACATGTTTTGGAAGAAGAATTGATGATGTATTGATTCATTGAAATTTTAAGCAAGTTACATAGTGTACCTTTAAAATAACAACAAAGGAACCTATCCACATACTGAATGCAATAGAATTATTTTTCCTGCCTCTCCTCCAGAAAACTTGCTCTGTAGCGCTGACTTGTCTAATTCTATCAGTTTTGGAGCGCAGTGTTGTGCACCGCAGGCGGCCGCTGTTCGGCTCTCCTGTGGAGTTGAGCCTAACCGAAGCGGACTGAAAGAGGCTTATTAATCCTACCGCTGCACATGCTCTCTTCAGGCCATGACACAGTGCAGCACAGACATCCAGCCACAAATAGATCTCCAGATGTAGATTATCCAAATACATGAAGTGCAGACTGTGAGGGGATTCATCCTGTACAAAGTCAAGCGATAGAGGCTGAAGGAATCCGTCGCTAACTGGGACTGACACTGTTAAGGTTCGCAGTCAGATAGGAAAGATGGGTATAGGCTTCCACCTGAGATCACATCTGTCCTCTGTCTGGATGCGGACAGCGGCCGTGCAAGTCTCTTATCTTAATTTGTACTCATGGGCGATTTCTCACAAAACCTGTCAAGAACACATCTGAACAAAATAAATAATTTATCTTTTTTTTTTTTTTTTAAAGAAAAGAAGCCTATCGTTAGTATATTACTTTCATGATAATAAAGCACATTTCCCCATTAAATTGTAATTACTGTAATATAAAAAATAAAATTGCTTAATAAAAGTATTACTTAAAATTTTTTTTACTGACTTAAAATTTGATAACACTTTACTTATAGCCCTTATGTATGCATTACGTACATTATAATGCATTATATCTTTTAATAAATAATTGTAACCAAAGTTAAAATGCATTATAATATTTGCAGATTCTGAAATTGGTTGTTTGTCATGTGTTTTAATGTATTAAACTTTCTAAAGTTGTGTTCAGTGATTAGATAAGTATTATAATGTAATATAATGTGGTTACAGTTATTCATGAGACCATACAATGCATTATAATGTGCATTACAAGGCATAATTAATGCATTAAAAATACTTTTATAATGCATTATACATAAAGGCTTTAAGTAAAGTGTTACCTAAATTAATGATTTAAATAAAAATAAATACAGCAATGAGAATTTGGTCATTTTAAAATTGATTGTCATGACTAATGGCAATGCAAAATATCTTGATTTAATTTATTTTCTTTCGATTAGCTTATAGAGATTATAGAGAGCTGTACATTGACGCTCATTCTAACAAAAAAGGCATATGAGGGCTGAAGAGATGACATCAAAGATCAAATATTGTTTAAAATTCCTTTTATACAATATTTGACCATTGGTCATCTCTTCAGCTCTCACATGCATTTATTATGCGAAATTCACAAACACATTGAACAAAGGACCAATCCAGTTCAGTCGAGCAGATTTTCATGTGCTGACTAGTGAAAATGAAATGTTGATATTTGTGAGATTTAAGGGCAGACTTGCAGGTTTTGTCCGAACACCATTGGCTGGACAATTTATGGCCTTGCAACACTGCGAGAACAAAAAAAAAAAAAAGCTGTACAAATCAACCCTTGAAAAATTTGCCCCACAGACCATCTAAATGTCAGACAGACAAATGACAGAGCGATGGCTCAGATGGGAGGGCTCGTGGGAGAGGATGTAGACGACGCTGTAGCACGGGAATTACAACGTTGATATTACACACAGGCTTTGATGATAGCGTTTTTATTAAAAGCACTTATCAATGGTGGCGTAACCTGGCTCAGATCAGGCCCGCAGCTGTAAAATGATGGCAGTTGCTTGAAGTGGGGCCTATTACCACTCATTAGTTCCACTGATAGGGCTGATGGGTAGTGCAGAAGGAAGTGATAGAGGGAAAGGTCAGCGTATGGATCTTGATTTGACCTCTCTAACCTGCTGCTGATGGCCAGCATCTGTCATCCTTACATTTAATTTAGCTGAGATAGGGTGGTGCAGAGGACATGGAGATAATAACCACCTCCCCATCTCTCTCTCTCTCCCTTACTCGCCCTTCTCTCTTCGTTTCCTGCGTAAATGCATTGCTTCTTTGTCCTAGCCCAGTTGGACTGTCATTGACCCACCTGCTACACGGGACGATTTGTTTGGACTATGCTCTCTCCTTGTTCTAAAGGCTTTGTGTCTAACGGAGGAGATTGACTCTGTTTCAGGGATGTAATTCAGAGTATATGAGGAATGTGTTGATTAGATGTGACTGGAATGTTCCGTCGCTCTTCTGTGAGATTATGTGATTTGAGTGTGTGTGTGTGTGCCAGTGTGTCTATGTGTGCGAAAAGCCTTTGGAACATTAATCACACTGCTTCGCATGACTCAATAAAATTAAGCTTAAGTCCTAATTATCCCCACTGTTATTAAGAGAGGTTGGTTAAGAGTCATTTTTGTCCCACTGCTGGCAAGATGAACTTGTTAGAAGTAATTTTTGACTGCCAACAGAGAAGAGAGAACAGCTGTTTTGCAAATGTAGAATGGAAAGGCCTCAGATCATAAGGGAGTTGGAAGGTATATAAATTCGTCCTGTTAACTTTCTTAATTTGCGTTTTTGATCATGAAATCTGTAGTCCCTGGCAGGTTGATGGTAAAGAAAAGTCCATAAAACATAAAAAAACCATAACCATTGCCATAACCAGAGCATATTAACACAAATACAAAATGACTAAATATAAGGAGACAGAAACAAGCCACTACTCCAAATTATGAAGACATGATTGATTATCCAATAACCACTGTTTTATTGATACAGAAAAAGAAGTAAAATATGTAATATGTCTTAATTCTGTAGGCATAGTATTCCAGGTATGTGCAGCTCTAAAAGAAATGGCTGACTGCCCAAAAGCACTTCTTCTATGTGGTATTATACAATCCCCTCTAGTAGTGGCTCTAGTAGATGAGTTATGATTTTGTCTAATAAACACTTAAATTAAGTGGGGCCATTCCATGTAAAATATCTGCAAATTTAATCAAATTTTCCCAATTTAAAAAATCATATTTAATTAAAATTTTACAATTATGATATACACGATCAAGCATAACATTGTTTTGTTATTGTGTTGATCAGGCATAACATCCTAATATTGTGTTGCTACCAAAACATCCCTGACCCGTCGAGGCATGGACTCCACTAGACCCCTGAAGGTGTGCTGTGGTATCTGGCACCAAGATGTTAGCAGCAGATCCTTTAAGTCCTGTAAGTTGCGAGGTGGGGCCTCCATGGATCGGACATGTTTGTTCAGCACATCCCACAGATGCTCGATTGGATTGAGATCTGAGGAATTTGGAGGCCAAGTCAACACCATTTTTGCTTTGTGGCAGGGCGCATTATCCTGCTGAAAGAGGCCACAGCCACCAGGGCATACCGTTTCCATGAAAGGGTGTACATGGTCTGCAACAGTGCTTAGGTAGGTGGTACGTGTCAAAGTAACATCCACATGGATGGAAGGATCCAAGATAGCTCATCCGTTTGATTGGACAACACGGGCCAGCCTTCGCTCCCCACGTGCATCAATGAGCCTTGGCCGCCCATGACCCTGTCGCCGGTTCACCACTGTTCCTTCCTTGGATCACTTTTGATAGATACTGACCACTGCAGACCGGGAACACCCCACAAGAGCTGCAGTTTTGGAGATGCTCTGACCCAGTCGTCTAGCCATCACAACTTGGCCCTTGTCAAACTCGCTCAAATCCTTACGCTTGCCCATTTTACCTGCTGTGATGAAGAGATAATCAGTGTTATTCATTTCATCTCTCAGTGGTCATAATGTTATGCCTGATGATCGGTGTAAATTAGACCTTTTGTTCAATATTTTCAAAGCCTGCTTATAGAGTCTTTCTATTGATTGTAATGTAGTCCCACCTGTCTGCGTCCAGCTGGTAAGTGAAAAGATCATGGCATTAATGTATAACTTTGAGGCGTCAATGGTTAAATTATTTCTAATGTGTCTAAAATTTTCCAGATAAAATGTAATTTTATTCCAAACTTTTTTAACTTGTTTTTTAAATGTAAGTTGTGAATCTATTATTATGTCTAAGTATTTATACTGATGGACTACTGATCATTTTCTTCCAGCTACTATAACATCTGGATCTCTATTTGCAGACTTTGATAAAAACATACATACAGTTTTACTAACATTAAGATGTGAACATGAATTTATTAACCAATTTGAGACATTGACCATTGCAGCTGATAATTCTTCTGCAGCTTGCTTTTTGCTTTTAGCATGCACATATATAACTGTATCATCAGCATACATCTGACAATTAACAGCAGATGCACAAATGTCAGGCAGGTCATTAATATACAAACTGAACAACAAAGGACCCAATATTGAACCTTGGGGTACACCAACAGAATTAGTAACTATTTGTGAAGTCTTATTGCCTACCCGGACACACTGTTTTCTACCTCTGGTGAGAAATTATATGGTTATTTTTACGGTTATCTTCAACCCACTTCATTCTGTTTTTTGTTGTGTCAGTTTCCAATGTATCAGTCTCAAATGAGGCTTTATGCTAAAACTGTTAACTATTTATGTGTTTTTGTTGACTAAGGTGGAGAACGTGCCTCTGTTGACACTAACTTGAATGGGGAAACACAAAAACCTAACAGATGAAGCCTGATTCTGGTTAATCCAGCATTAATCAAGATAAATCCCCCTCCCCCAGATGTATACACCCGTCACGTTATCTCACTTTGGTTTCATTTTCGTTATCTCATTTTTGAAAACAGAGCTGTAATCGAGAGCCATACGCAACAAAGTGCATCTAACATTTTGGTAGCTACACAGTATCCCAATATAGAAGCGCAGTTAAACCCTCAGGAGTTTCACCACCCTTTGAAATTTACTGAGACACATTTTTTTTCTGTTTCCACCATATGTGTTTCGTTCTCTTGCATACAGAATTAGAGTGCTGCATGTGCAAAGGAAAGTGGGAAATAGAGACATCAGGCCTGAGATTGACATTCTACAAACAGATTTTGCTCTTTTCCCCAGGGCATGCATGACTCTGTGACTTCCTAAAGCCTTCTCAGAGAGAGCTAGCAAAATATCCTGCCAGCATAGCAGTCTGATAGAGCCAAACCTAGCACAGTTTGTTCTTAAAGTATTTGGAGAGGTTTCTTTCTTTTTCTATTCATACTTTTTTGGGGAAAAACCAAGCAGTGACCTGATGCCATAAATTATGAAGCGGCCATTTCATTATTGCAGATCATGGAAACCGCCACTGTTTTAATTGGTACGAAAAGTACAAATATGAATGTCTTTGAAGTCATCTTCACTTTTTTTCACTTTTTCAAGGTCATAAAATGTCAATCAACATTTTTATAACGTTCCGTTATTACCATATATGGTAATCCCACTCTTAAAGGGGTACTTCACCGCTGGCAAAATGGGCTTTCAATAAAACTTGGCTGCCTGTACAGTAGAAAGGCAAAACATTTTTTTTGAAACTGGTGCTAACTGACTAGAGAAAACAGAGAAAAAGGACTGTTGTTTTCCCTTTTGCCAAATAGGTAGGAAAATTTAAACACCCATAATGCACTGCGCATTGCCGTCCAAGGCCACACCCACTAGTCTGCTATGGATACACTTACCAGAATCAAATACTGCCTTGCTTTAGTAGGAATACCTCTTAGGAAACTTTGTCATAATGGTGTCGGCTCATATTGTTCCCGGGTGTAGGATTTCAAAGAGTAAACATTCAGTGGGACTGAGTTACTTTCAGTTTCTAGTGAAGGATCCAGCGTAGGCAGTGGATAAAGGCTGCACAGAATCGTAAATACGTAGAGAATGCCGCAACATAAAATCTGAAAATTCTCAATGTCTGTAGCCAACATTTCAAACTGGATGACCACGAACACAGCGTTTTATGCCAAATGGAGGGGGAAAAACGAAAGAAACTGCCGTTTTCACGAAAGCCCTGGAGCTGTCAAAAGTTGCTGACAAATCAAACGCGAATTTCTCGGTCCAGGTAACATGGAAAATGAGTAAACATTGTTAATTTACATATACTACCGTCATTGTAACAATACAAAGCGAGTTGAAAATCGGCAGTTACACTTTAAGGTGCAGTCACATTTACCTTTGTATGGTGATATCCTACAGGTGAAATGCAGTCATTTTGATATGAACCGACGACGTTTGTTGACCCTGTAACATGCAAATTCGCTGGGTTCAAAATTATAGATTTGTTGCTTTGCATGTCTATTAGCTTTGAGGTCATCAATAGCCACCTTTCCACTGTCGGGCCAGTGCGTGCCAGGGCTTTCAACAGGCCAGGCTGGGCTAATAGCCTCGGACCTGTAGCACCGAGCCCAAAACCACTTCACTAAAACCCGCCCGTAACACACCTCTCTGGAACAACATCACAAATCCATCATTTCATCTACAACTGGGAGTTTTATCAGAAAACTAATCTGAAATAAATCACTGGAAACTAGTGTGATTGCAAAACGAACATGATAAAAGTGTCCGTTTGTTGGCATTTTTGTCGTTTACTTAAAAATTTAAAACCCAAGCATCGATGTTTTACCAGTTTTTTACAATAATAAGTGATACATTGATCATAATTAATTAATTTGTGTCAAGATTGCACATTAGTCCCACAGAAATAAAGTGGTATTTACCGTTATTTCACAAAAGAAAGAGGACACGTACTTATTCAGTCACGTCTGTTTCTGTTTATTTGTAGTCACAGGACAGTTACATCACATTTAGAAAGAATGATAATTTCTACAAAAACCCTGGCCGTTGGCCCCGAGAAAGCCCCGACGAGGCCCGATCAAGCACCAGAAATGACAGTGGAAACGAGACTGGCCCTGGCACACACTCGCACGCCCGCCTTTGGCCAGTGGAAACATGACTAATGTTGACTAAATGAACTTTATAGATGTGTGCATTTAACATTTAAAGTTTTTGAAAAGTATTTAAAATATTTCCCACCTAAACTTCTTGTTTCAGTAGTAAATAAACTTGCACAAAAACATACAATGACAATCACAATCAGAAAGCTGACAACTGCAAGCCTTTATTTAAAGTCAGTATGAGTGTAACCCCTCCTGTTCGAACCGCCCGCTCTAAGTGGGACTCAAACCCGGGTCCGTCGGCATGAGAGTCGGACGCTCTAACAAGGAGGCAAAAGGCTGCAACCTCTAGCGTCAGTCGCTAGAGCGTCTCTTGAGATCAGAAAAGTGAGGTTTACTCGGACAGCAACTACTAGCTGGCCTCCGTTACACTCACCACCTCACTCCCATCCGGGTCACGGCACCAATGTAACCCCCCCCAGGTCCTACTCACCCTGTTCTGTGCAAGCCTCGAACCCAGGTCTCTGGTGTGGGAGGCGGGCACTCTAACAAGGAGGCTAAGGACCGCAGTCTCTAGCGTCAGTCGCTAGAGCGTCTCTTGAGATCAGGGGAGTGAGGTTTACTCGCACAGCGACTACTAGCTGGCCTCCGTTACATGAGTTTAGGTGGTTATCACCTTTTTTGCAATAGTTTGTGTAATTATCATAATTTACCTTTTCCGTAAACAGGATTTCAAAGACCATTGTCCTGCCAATAAGAAATGTTGCTGTGTGGATTGTAACACGTGCAACATGGGTCACCATGATTTTGCCAAGTAAGGCATGTTCCTGGATTAACATATTCTGTTGATCCTGGAACAACATTACTGTCCAAAAACATCCCTAAAATCAGAGGGAAATGATGGTGAATAACCCTGATGTAGAAGCACCTAACCCTGGTTGTAAGCCTAAACTTGACATAAACTGTAAACCCATCCCTCAAATCTGATTGGTTGATTAAAACGTTGTTCCAGGATCAACACAGATGTTGATCCAGGAACATGTTGCACGTTCACCGTGCAACATGATATGTCACATCATGGTCAGAGGACTTGTTCTTCCTGGGGCAAGAGATGAAGAGGGACAGCCACCTCCTCTTCCTCTCTCTTGGCAGATCTAGAGGAGCAGTAGCAGCAGAGAGACAGGAAGACGGACTTGGTTATGTAACTAGAGACCTTGTGTGTGTGTGTCCTCTCTGGGTTCACATTTACAGCCCTGACAGAGGGAGCAGAGCTTGAAGACACCCTGCGTATCTCTTCCTAGGCTCTGCCACTTTGCATTAGTGTTTGATTTCATACTCACTGATAATTGGCCCAGTTTGTGTTTTTATTTTTGTTCTTTTTCACACTGACATTAGGCTTTATGACAACAGAGATATGAACAATCACACAATGCCACGCTAAGAGACACAATGCATCCAACCCAACAATTCAGAAGATATGTTATTTCTATTTATAATGAAGAACAGAGAACGAAAATGTCTGAGTTAAACTGATGCTGGAGGGTAAATGATTTCATGCATCAGGAAGTTTTCCATCTATAGCTCAAACCAACATCATAGCGGTGACCCAGTCTCCATAACAGCTATTGGATTCTTTATTCGTTCAAGATCTCTTAACACAGTTTTGTGCTCTGTGTAATATACTTTAAGTCTTGACAGTTCCATTTATTTACAATACAAGTTAATCCATTCATCCATATAGAATCTAGACAGTCTCCAATCAGATGCAGCTGTTCATTTATCTATCTATCTATCTATCTATCTATCTATCTATCTATCTATCTATCTATCTATCTATCTATCTATCTATCTATCTATCTATCTGTCTGTTTGTCTGTCTGTCTATCTATCTATCTGCTGTCAAATCGATTAATCGTGATTAATCACATCCAAACTAAAAGTTTGTTTACATAATATATATGTGATATATATGTGTGTGTGTACCTACTGTGTATAATTATTATGTATATATTTAAGAAATACTTGCATGTATATACTGTATATATATATTTCTATAATTTATATTATATATAAATATTTTATATATAAATATAACATTTTTTCTTAAATATATACATGCATGTGTGTGTGTATTTATACATAATAATTATACACAGAACACACATATATATTATGTAAACACGAACTTTTATTTTGGATGCGATTAATCGCAATTAATCGATTTGACAGCACTATAACGTCACAATAATAATAATTTTATTTATTTATTTATTTATTTTAAATGTCCAATCATTATAGTACAATATTTCTGACTCTGTTTGAAGTTGAAAATTTTCATTTCATTTTAAAATCTTTAGAAAAAAAATGGAATATGCTTTAAACCTCAGATCTGTATGCTAACATTTATATAATAATACTCACAAAAAACGGCATTCATTTCTGGCTGTTTCTCTCCCTTCCTTGCTGGCAAAGGCGTTCTTTCTTATTCATAGCTTTCAAAATAAATCAGTTCAGACAAAATGAGATGTCAGCCAAGGGACATGACAGCCTTTCAAGCAAAAATGCATTGGATGCAATGGCGAGGACTCTGCATTGAAAGCCTCCTATCTGACTACAATTCACTCTGTTAGCTCAGAGAACTAATGAAATAGACAGAACTGAGTATTTTGTTCTCAGAGAAAGTGCCTTTGCCTATTGCTTAACTTGATCAATCGCAGTAGTGGATGCTTGGGTATTTGTGACGTGATTCTTTGACTTTTGTGTTTAAAGTTTCAGATGTTACACAATCAATTGTCCCCACAAAACCAGACATGGAGATTTAGTTTGAATGTTACAGAGTGTGTTAAAATACACCCAGTACTATTTAGCCCTGTACACTGTGGCATGTGTGAAATTCAATTATGGTCATGCTGTCCTGCCTCTCTGAGCAACACTGCCTAACTGGAGGAAGCACCGGCCAGGTGGCGACCCTGCAGGCAGTACCCAGCACTGAACACACCGCCCTGGCCAAGGCTGGGATGGACCACTGCGATCTTCCTACACCACAACACACAACACAGTCTCACGATCCAGACACACTGGGAGTAGGGAACGGTCCACGCTCATGACCACCGCCGTTTCCACAGACGCCTGGGCTCTCAGGGTCGCTGCCACAGAGATGCACATTGCATAGCACTTTGCTCCATAATTCATACTAAGTTCTTAAAATAGTGCCCTTCCAACAGTACTCAGTGTTCCATAAGCTCACTGAAATAGAATCAATGCATGCGCTGAGATCCTGAACACAAGCTGAATAGAAAGCACCATACGGAATTGAGCTTTGCTTGAGAGGAAAGTACAAATATTAACCGCAGGTACAGGTGAAGAGTCTGTCACTGTGTGAGAGACACACAACAATTTTTTTTTTGCTCACTTAAAATAACTGGCATGTGTACTTGAAAGATTCTCACTAGGGCTGTCGCAATCTTTTGTGACCACTTACTTTCCAAATCTCTTAAGCTAAATGTTATATTATAGTAGGCTATGTCATTTTAAAGTTATAATATAATATACATAATATTTTGTTATTATATTATATTATAGTTATAATAATTAATATATATATATATATATATCATAATATAATAATGACATTTAATGATAATGCATTTCAATTATTCAGTTAATAATATTCCTTAATTATAAAGAAAATCACAACTAGTTTTTACTAGTTTTCAATTAATAATATACATTATACATTAAACAAATTTTAATAAATAACAAGAAATTGCATTATTATTGTTATTATTATTATTATTATTTATTAACAATAAATTATTTATTATTTATTAACAACTAATTAACAAACCTAATTAATTTTAATTAAGTTTTAATTTTTTTAGTTTGTTTATAATAATAATAATAAATGTCATAATTATTATTGGTGCTATATTAATAATAATAACATAATTAATTATAAATATTGCAAATGATAATAATAATGATAATTCGGTTAATTATTATTAATAGGTAAATTCTTTACTTTAATATAATTACCTATAATGATCTAAATATATTGGCGTTTACTATAACAAAATTAAACTTTTTTTTCAGACAATTATATAAAAATCATGTCATGTTCTTACAGTTGTGCAGTTGTCATATGCCCATGACAAAAGCATGTAGCCTTTTTATGTCCTCACTGGTTTAAAAACAGTTATTGTATATTGTGGATGTAGTCTTTGAAAGCTTGATGTCACAAGCTGACATGGCACCAAATCTGGTCATCTATTGGACACGACTGGTGCGTTAGTCAAACTGTCCTGGAAAAAGCTGGTAATGGTTTTGACAGTGTGGGGGGAAATACAGGGGTTACCGCAGATCCCCCTTTATTATCCATGCCCAATGATAACAGGCATGTGTCGGGGAAACATCAGGCCAGCCTCTCTGGGGTCCATGCAAACTCCCCCCTCCGAACCCCCTTGACTGGCAGGCCAACTAATGGGTCCTGACTGAGGAAAATCAGCCTCTGTTAAGAGGAAGCAGCAAGTCCTGCCATAGGCCAAGAAAGAGAGGCCAAGCTGTATTCAAGGAAGAATCCAAGAGCATCTTCGACCCATTCAGTATAGACCTTCTCTCTCAATATGAGGTCGAATACTTCCCGCAGGCTGATCACTCACCACCCGTCACAAATAATATATAAATGCAGACTTCATTAGTAATGGCATTAGTATGATAAAATGATTGTCTCGTTCAAGCTGAATTCCACTGGTCTTCACCACCTGATGAATAAGTAATGTGTATTTTCCTCCTCAGTATTACCATTTTTAACTGACTAAAGCTGATGGCAAAACCCACGAAGCATTTTATCAAGCATTAATGACAGGACACTATTGAGATTAAATATCTCCTTTTCAGGTTAACTTTTCATTAACCTGAAAAGCCTCCTCTTTCAGTCGATAAACCCACTCAAAGCTGGATTTCTGAAGCTAGCTGATGCAACAATGGCAAAAATGAGCGTCTTTACATAATTTTACTGCCTGTGAGAGGAGTTGGAACACGAGTTAATCGTTTTGTCCATGTCATTATTTTTATTTTACTGAAAGTTTATTAAATTCATTGACAAGGTGCACACATTCACTCTTATACCTAATATGCTGAAAATGACTGTATCTTGTCTTATCACATTCAACTAGGAATTACATGAATCATATAAATGATGTAGTGAAATTTGATAAAAGTCAAATAGTTTGCATCACTGAATATGACTTTTGATCATTTGTTATGTCACACAGGCAAATACATTAAAAATCTTTCAGCCAATGAAACCGCTTTGAGGTCCTGGCTGGAATTCAACGAATGACATAAAAAGATATTCTCTACAATACACCATTAATTTAGCTTTGTTTGTGATCTTAATCACTGTTTGTTTCAATAAAGAAACTTTAAGTATTAAAGGAATAGTCTGCACAAAACTCGTCAAGTTTGCTCGTCATTCCAAACCACGTTTGTTTTGTTTTGACTCAAAATATATTATTTTATGTTCTATAAAGAAAGTGATGGTTTGGAACAACATGAGGGTGAGCAAATGAGGACAGAATTTTAATTTCTCCATAAAAATATACTAAAACATAAACAAGAACCAAACTGTGACTAAAAAAGCCCTTCGGATCAAGCCATGACACTGCAGGATACCCCTTAACACGCAACATACTGAAAAGCTTTTTTATTTCTCTAGTACAAACTGATCAACAGCTAAAGTACAAGTGTGACGTATTTCTAACGGCTTTGATGGAACAGCCCACATGCTCCTTCGTCTCTGATAGGTGGAGCCCATGGCAGTGTCTTCACCTCCTCTGAGCATGCACTGGGAGCAGACAATGAGAAACAAGGGAAGGCTTGATAAGAGCGAGGGAGCTGCTGCTAAAAAAAGGAGGGAGTAATTAGTAAATGTCGTCTAAGAGGAGCACGGTGAATTAGAGGCCTAGTGGATCATGTAATTAGGGGTAGACCAGTCTCCAACACAGCGCAAAGGGTGGAGGGGACACAATATCTTCAGCCACGTTCATTTTAATGATTATTAGGAATCTTTCAGTAAACTAAGGTGACGGTTTTATATGTATACACTTTAAAAACAACAACCAGCTTCAGAAACTTGCAGTTTTTTCTTTGAATCCCAATGAAACTCAGTTTGAAGGGATAATTCAGAAAATTCTGTAATCATTTACTCACCCTCATGTTGTTGCAAAAATCTGTGACTTATTTCTCCTACGAAGCACAAAAAGTTTTTTGACCCTCTGACCCACCGTTTTGTAAGGACAAAAACAGTTGAAACTGTTCCACAGGGGAAAGAAAGTCATACAGGTTTGGAACGACACATGAACTTTAATGACATCCCATTCTTAATCCATATGGTTTAATATGGAGTTGGCCCAGTCTTTGCAGCTACTCTTCTCGACTCAGCTCTTCTGGGAAGGCTTTCCACAAGGTTTAGGAGTGTGTTTATGGGAATTTTTGACCATTCTTCTAGAAGCGCATTTGTGAGGTCAGGCACTGATGTTGGATGAGAAGGCCTGGCTTGCAGTCTCCGCTCTAATTCATCCCAAAGGTGTTCTATCGGGTTGAGGTCAGGATTCTGTGCAGGCCAGTCAAGTTCCTCCACACCAAACTCACTCATCCATGTCTTTATGGACCTTGCTTTGTGCACTGGTGCACAGTCATGTTGGAACAGGAAGGTGCCATCCCCAAACTGTTCCCACAAAGTTGGGAGCATGAAATTGTCCAAAATGTCTTGGTATGCTGAAGCATTAAGAGTTCCTTTCACTGGAACTAAGGGGCCAAGCCCAACCCCTGAAATTTCACAAATGGACTTATTGCACAGGTGGCAACCTATCACGGTACCACGCTTGAATTCACTGAGCTCCTGAGAGTGACCCATTCTTTCACAAATGTTTGTAGAAGCGTCTGCATGCCTAGGTGCTTGATTTTATACACCTGTGGCCATGGAAGTGATTGGAACACCTGAATTCAATGATTTATAGGGGTGTCCCAATACTTTTGGCAATATGGTGTATATTTAAATACATCAAATATTTTCTCTTATCCTAGCTGAGTCTGCAGAGACAATTATATAGATTTTCCCCGAAAAAAAGTAAAAAGTTATTCTGTTTGACTGTTTGATTTGGGGAGGGGATATCTGTTTGATTGGCCAATGGCAGTTGAAGGGAGTGTTTAGGAAACCAGTCTGAAAACAGTCAATATTTTACTCTTATTTCTATTGACAGTGACACAGAAATGACACACTTTTCCTTTAACATGAATCATAAGATCACAAGATTTTTTCCTTTCAAAAGATCTAGGCTGTGTCCAAAATCGCCCCCCATACCCTCATTCGCTATTTCCCACAATACTCCACTAATATAGTCCACTTGAAGGTGTGAATGAAAACGAGTGAGTGAATTCGGACACTGTGTGTGCCGGAAGGGCTGCCGCTTTTGCATAGTTTGTCTAGCTGTTTAATAATCATTTGAAACGTAGCAAACTGGCAGCTCCAGTGGTAATGAAATGATTTGTCTTGAACTCTGTTATGGAAACTAGCATGTATAAACCATAATTAAACAATTTAATAATTAAGTGCGACTCTCACAGTGCATTATGGGTATTCTCTAGCCGTTGAGTGTACATCGGTTGTACACTCGTTAATGCAGTGCATTGTGGGATTGAATGAGTCCCCTTGATAACGTCCACTATGGTTTCGGACAACACTACAAATGGCTGTTCCCTCAAATAGTGCCCTATTTAAGGGCATAGGGGGTGATTTCAGACACAGCCCTAGTTAGTAATGTGAGATGTTTGAAGATTTTTGCTATTTTATCTCACCCATACTTTGTGCCATCTCTCATCCATATAAAAGGTGCTGTGGTGGGGATGTGTTGGGAAAAATATTTGAGTGGAAAAGGACAAGGATACCTAGAGGAGTTTTACCATGATTTTTATGTCTCTGAGCCACACGGTCAGCAGTTGCTGTTGCTTCCAAAGAATGCTGATTCAGATTGCCGCAGACAAAACTGTTGCTTTTACTCCCTTCATCGATACCAAAAAAGAGAATATCCTGATGAAACACACATAACTGCACGCATGAAAAGAGCAGCGCTTTTGAAACTCAAGGACCGTCCAATCCACACACAAGTACTAATGGACAGTACTCAGTGTTATCTCTTTCCTTGCATGATGTGCGTCTATGCAAATGTATTCAAACGATGACGTGAGCAGGTGGCAATCATCAATAACTATTTAAAACCATACACAGAGATATGAAAATGATATCAGCCTTCATTTGCAGCAGTTTAAGTAATAATGCATGCTAATGTTAATTCCATATGAAGTATTTTATCGAAGGACAAGTCTTCATGAGGATTTATGACTGTGTAGTTCTGAGGGAGAGCAGATAACAAGGATAAAGTCATAAATGAATCTTGCCCGTGAAGTAGCCAGCAGACTGACAGTGCCAGATTAAAGCCTGTGCCTTTTAAACAAATTGGGTGCTTAAAGGAGCATATTGCCTGTGTGCTAGAACATGTTTTATTGTTCAGCCACATTAGCGCTGAGACAAAGAGGAGCGTCACACGGCGGCACGTCACAGGTCCTGACGAGCCTAGATAATTGGTTCCTCGATTGATTGCCATGAAAACGGTGAGCTCAGTGAGCCAAAGGAGAGGGGGACGGCAAGGATGACTGGACCACGGTCCGTCAGAGCGTCTATAGTTCTCTCCTGAATTCGATCCAGTGTCCACTGACCTTTACCTTCTTTATCCAACACCCGACCCAATTCTCAGCAGACAAACAGCAAGGAAATTCCTATCTGTAACTGTCAATTACAATGAGAAACTTTATGATTGGAATTAAATTACCCCATTAATGAATTTGGATGATAATTTTAACCTCTATATTTCAGAGCTTGGAGAATGGAGAATAATTCTACACAAGATAAACCATGCAGATGGAGAACCACAGGTTTGGACGTATTATATTTCCAAATTTGTATGACTTTCTACTTTCAGTTGAACACAAAGGATGAATTTGAAGAATCTTTATGCAGCTCTTTTCCATGCAATTACTAAAAATGTAAAATACCATAAAAGCACCTTAAAAGTATCTGTGATCTCTTGTTATGGCAAGAATTAAATAAAGAAATCTTCCAGAATGTCTTGTTTTGTGTGCCAGAGAAATAAATAACTAACAGCGTGAGGGTGAGAAAATAATTACAGAATTTTCACATTTGACTGACCTATTTAAGTCGCAATGTAACAGAAGTAGTGACAGATCTTTTTGTTCGTATAGACCAATTTGGGTGCAAATATTGATGATGTGTTTTGTGGGCGGAGCCTACCTGGTGGCAGAAAATTACAGTTCTGCAGTAGCACTCTATGGAAGCCATGTAATAGACTTGGTCGGTGTAAGGCCCGCCCAATCGTCCCAATGACGGCTTACGATTGGTGGGTGAAGGTATCTTGCGCGTTCGGTCTTTTCAGCGGGGCAAAGTAATTTAATTCCAATTTACCTTTATCTGACTCCATTTTATCATGACCTTGAATTTGGGTTGGAATGCCAATTGGTTATTAGGTCATTTGTATAACAATTTAACTACACATTTGATTATTCTATTTAACTATTTACTCTTATTAAAATCATTCATTTGGTTCTCAGAGTCGCACAGGGTCCTCGCACCGGCCGTTATGCGGGCCCACGTTCACAAACTCGCCAGTCCGATCATTAACCAGAGATTATGGCTAAAGCGATTTAACAATGCTGCCCACGCTTGCTATTGTTAAAAAGTACCCATGTAGCCCCCTATAATCGCCTATATAACAAATTAGTTAAAGCTGAAACAGTAACCAGAGGTTATGGCCAGTACCATAAAATAATGTCGTATTATCTCAATAGTATTTTATCTGGCCCCCTATAGTGCGACTGCATAACAACTTAGTTAAAGTCGAGCAGTTAGTCAGAAATCTAGAATCTCGCCAGATGTGCCCCATGCTCCATACAATCCGAGATCTAGTATGTACTTAACCCTGGTCGCAGATTTGCGGTAACAAAAGATACATCATAATGCACTAAAGTCCATCATTTCAGAGTAAGTCAGAATAAATCCAAATGTAACAATTTATTGACAGTCAGGTAAATGTATAACGTCAATTACATAGATAATCAATTCAAAGATAATCAATACATAACATCAAATGCTCTGAAGAGTAAACGATGCATACCTGATCTGAAAATACATGAGGCTGAGTGTCCTCAGACACTCAGCCTCACGGGCTGATTTAAGCTACAAATCGCCCCTGACCCTTCTGCAACATCTCCTTAAATATCAGACCGAGATACAAAACTCTTTCAAATGTAAACATGAATTCACAATGGGAATTAGCATTAATCAAGTCCTATAGACCTGTATTGATGACAGGAGGTAAAGACCAATTGGCCGAAGACACACCCACCATAATAAGCAAAATATCTCTAAACTCTTAAAACCTTTGTTACCTTTTGCTTTACTTCTGTGAGAATGAGACCTTTATACCAGTCGCACTGAGACATTTCAAATGATACCAAACATGTATAATACTGTATAGTACTTGTTCACATTAACCCATATAGATTTTGGGTGAATTTCAGGTGATCTCAGCATGAGAGAGAGTAGGAGTGGGGGGAGAGGGGGTCAATAGAGAAAGATGTAGATTAGGATGATACTGAGGTGAGACTTGCGTCTCGAATGGTGATGCTAATTTCGTAAGAGACAGTTCAGATGTTAATTTCCAGAAAGTGTCCTTTGTCTTCTCTGGGAGTCGCAATTTCCTACAGTTCTTACAGTTTCTCCAGTCTTACAGTCGATGTCGTGTCATAGCTGGGGGCGTGGCGTGGGGCGGAGTCTGTGTGGGGGAAAACAATCCATTCCTGGAAATGCATGGTGTTAACCCATAGCCTATGTAGAATCACTTCTGCTGCTCAACAGAGCAAAATACATAGAAAAACGTCTCAGTTAAGTATGTAACCCTCGTTCCCTGAGGAGGGAACGGAGACGTTACGTTAGTGACTGACGACTGGGGTTTTGCTTAGAAGCCTATCATCTTCGAGATCTTAGAAAATGCCCAATGGCGATGCCATGGGTCTGCGGTGCATAGCGTAACTCCGCCCCACCTCGTGGGTATATAAGGAAGTACGCTGGCAATGTCGCATCATGTTACCTGCTGAGGAGCCGAGATCTGAACTCCCGGCTGTTCCAGAGGTACAGCGGAAGTGGCAGAGGGACGTAACGTCTCCGTTCCCTCCTCAGGGAACGAGGGTTACATACGTAACCGAGACGTTCCCTTTCGTTCAGTCACTCTGAGTTATGTCAGTGACTGACGAATGGGGGTCCAATCTAATTACGCCACTCGGCTGTCGTCCAGTGCCCTGCATAAGTGTGAGCTCCCTGTCGTAGACTAGTATGGATGAAGGACTCCCATTTAACACAGGAATACCAAGGTACACTGGGAAGCATATTCCACGTGGAAACATGCACCAAGTGCCCGCCCGCAGGGAGGACTTAAGGATACACATATGACCCGCGGAGGGGCTGCGTATGGAAGAACTCTGGGGTAACCAGCCGAAGGTGGAATTTTTAAACCCCAGGAGTGGCAAGGCTTGCCAAGGGAAAGACACATGCTCAGAGAGGCTTACAGTGGAAATACACATGTGGGGGTTGCCCAGCGGGGGAACCATGCACACGGCTGCACCTAGCCGAACATGAGGGCTGACCGGACGGGCATGCACTCTGGTGTCAGCATCAACGGTGCTGGAGGAACTCAGGGCTTCAGGGAAGCAACCTGAGGAAATATCGCACGTATCCAGTCCGTGGAGTGAAATGGCGAGCAAGCAAAGACACCTGAGCCTGTCCAGCTACCGGCCACTACTTGAGGCAAGTACATGAGAGGACACTGGCTCCACCCGGAGGTTATAAAACCTGGCGAATGTGTTGGGTGTCGGCCAGCCTGCAGCTCTGCAGATGTCTGTTAGCGAGGCGCCATGCGCTAGAGCCCAAGAGGAGGCCACACTCCGGGTGGAGTGTGCCCTCACCCCTAGGGGGCATGGACGGCCCTGCATCTGGTAAGCCAAGACAATGGCATCCACTATCCAGTGAGACAACCTTTGCTTGGAAAGAGCCTTTCCCTTCAGCTTCCCACCATAACAGACAAAGAGCTGGTCTGAGGTCCTGAAACACTGCGTTCTGTCTACGTAAGCACGGAGGGCGCGTACTGGACAGAGCAGTGCCATGGCTAGGTCTGCCTCCTCCAAAGGCAGAGCTTGCAGGTTCACCACCTGGTCCCTGAACGGAGTGGTGGGAACCTTGGGCACATATCCAGGCCGGGGTCTCAGGATCACGTGAGAATCGGCCGGCCTGAATTCTAGGCACGCTTCGTCAACCGAAAATGATGGAGGCCAAAGCGATCAGAAGCGCTGTCTTCATAGATAGGAACTTAAGCTCGACTGATCGCAAAGGCTCAAAGGGAGCTCTCTGCAGGGCTGATAAGACCACTGCGAGGTCCCAAGAGGGTACGAGGGGAGTGCGAGGAGGATTTAGTCTCCTCGCCCCCCTCAGGAACCTGATGACCAGGTCGTGCTGACTTACCTTTTCCGTCTCCACGAGGTCATGGTAGGCTGAGATAGCGGCCACATAGACCTTCAGGGTGGAAGGAGACAGCCTTCGTTCCAACCCTTCTTGGAGAAACGAGAGCACGGACCCGATCGGGCATTTCCAGGGGTCTTCTCGGCGAGAAGAGCACCAGGTGACGAAGAGGTTCTACTTCAACGCATAGGCGTGTCTGGTAGACAAGGCCCTAGCGGAAGTGATGGTAGCCACCACCCGTCCAGGACCCACACGTGCAGGTTCCAGAGATCGGGACGCGGGTGCCAGAGGGTGCCCCGTCTCTGAGAAAGGAGGTCCTTCCTCAGAGGAATCGACCAGGGAGGGGCTGTCGCAAGGAGTACAAGTTCGGAGAACCAGGTCCGGCCGGGCCAATATGGGGCGACCAAAAGGACCTGCTCCTTGTCCTCCCTGATCTTGCACAGTGTCTGTGCAAGAAGGCTCCCTGGAAGGAAGGAAACGCATATTTGTGGAGGCCCCGCGGCCAGCTGTGCGCCAGTGCATCCGTGCCGAGGGTTCCCTCGGTCAGGGAGTAAAACAGACGGCAGTGGGAAGAGTCGTGGGAGGCAAACAGATCTACCTGTGCGTCGCCAAACTGTTCTTAAATCAGCTGAACTGTCTGGGGATGGAGTCTCCATTCTCCAGGAAGTGGCTGAAGCCGTGAGAGCTCATCGGCTGCACGGTTCAGGTCTCCCGGAACGTGAATGGCACGAAGCGACCTCAGATGCTTCTGACTCCATATGAGGAGATGGCGGGCGAGTTGCGACATACGGCGGGAGCGTAGACCACCTTGTCGGTTGATGTACGCTACTGTGGCCGTGTTGTCTGACCGGACTAGCACGTGTTGACCCCTGAGCAACGCTTGGAAGCGGTGCAGGGCGAACCGTACTGCCAGCAACTCGAGGCAATTGACATGCAGGAGGCGCTGGGGTCCTGTCCAGGAGCCCGCGGCAGCATGTCCATTGCACATGGCACCCCAGCCCGTGGCAGAGGCATCTGTTGATACGACAATATGCCTGGAAACTCGTTCTAAGGGAACTCCGGCCCGTAGAAAACTGAGGTTCGACCACGGGGTGAAGGTCTGTAGGCAGGCCCGAGTCACTGGGACCCGGAGCGTGCCTGTCTGCCATGCCCATCTTGGGACTCGATCATGAAGCCAGTGCTGAAGCGGTCTCATATGAAGCAATCCAAACGGCGTGACCGCGGCTGCAGATGCCATATGCCCCAGGAGCCTCTGAAATAACTTCAGTGGAACCGCACTCTTGCTCTCGATTTGATGGAGGCAAGTCAGCAGTGACTGCGCACGCTCGCTCGTAAGCTGCGCGTACATGGCGACCGAGTCGATTTCCATACCGAGAAAAGAGATCCTCTGCACTGAGGAGAGTTTATTCTTTTCCCAGTTGACCCGAAGGCCCAGACGGGCGAGGTGCTGGAGCACCAGATCTCTGTGTTCGCACACCTGCTCTCGAGAGTGACTCAGAATCAGCCAGTCATCGAGATAGTTCAGGATGCGAACCCCATGTGGCACAAGGGCTGCCTCGACGACCTTTGTGAAGACGCGAGGGGACAGAGCTAGCCCGAATGGGAGAACCGTGTACTGATATGCCCGCCCCTCGAAAGCAAACCGTAGGAACGGTCTGTGTCGAGGAAGGATGGAGACATGGAAGTACGCGTCCTTCAGGTCGATCGCTGCAAACCAATCTGCTGGACGAACGCATTCGAAAAGATGTTTGGCTGTCAACATCTTGAACGGAAGCCTGTGAAGGGATCGGTTCAAGACGCGCAGGTCCAGGATTGGCCGTAACCCCCCGGTTTTCTTGGGTACAATGAAGTAGGGGCTGTAGAAGCCGGACTTCATTTCGGCTGGAGGGACAGTCTCGATCGCACCCTTCGCCAGTAAGGTAGCAACCTCCGCACGCATGACAGGGGCACTGGGGCCCACCACTGTATAGCGGACTCCCCGGAAGCGGGGAGGAGACTGGGCGAACTGAATCGCATAGCCGAGCCTGATGGTCCTTGCGACCCAGCGGGACAGTCTGGGAAGCTCTAGCCAGGCTCCCAAGAACTGAACCAGCGGGGTCATGCGAACCACAGACGTACCCCGGGTGGGGCAGCGAGGCGGCGTGACCGGCCCAGACGTGGGAGGCGTAGCGTCCTGGTGTGGGGGCACGGTCATCTGCCACGTTCTGACAGAGGAGACCAGGGAAGGACGTGCGTTCCACTGGGGTCTGCTCTGAGAGGAGTCTGGCGCCAGAGGGGGACGAGAGTGGCGTGGCGTGGCGTGGCCCGGGGGCGGCGCACACTGCCATTCACAGTCTCTGGGTGCTCAGGGATGGGGGTATGAGTTCTTTCTATAACCACAATAGGGTGCATGTGCTTGATGGCCTCAGTCTGCTTCTGGGCGGCTGAGAACTGTTGGGCGTAGTTTTCAACCGCGCCGCCGAAGAGCCCATCCTGGGATATGGGAGCGTCGAGGAAACAAGTTAGCTCGGCGTCCCATCACCTGGCCCAGGGAGTGTGCGGTCACCTTCGTCGCCCGGAGGGCGAGGTCAGTGGTGGCACGCAGCTCATCTCTGAACCCTGGGTCAGCTCTACCCTCGTGCATGTCCCTGAGCTTCCTGGCCTGGTAGACCTGGAGGATGGCCATGGCATGCAAAGAGGCGACGGCCTGCCCCACAGCTCTGTAGGTCTTCGACACCAAGGTTGATGTGAATCTACAGGCTTTGGAGGGGTGCTTTGGGTCGCCACGCCACGTTGAAGCACTCTGCGGACACAGTTGCATCGCAACAGAGCGTTCAACCGGGGGGACCCCAGTGTACCCTTTAGCCGCGGCCCCATCGAGGGCGGAGGAGGCCACCGAATGGTCACGGGAAGACAGCGGGGACTTCCAGGACCGTGTGACTTCCTCATGCACCTCGGGGAAGAAAGGAATTTTGGGGGCGGGGCCTGACGGGTGTCAGGGCGCGGCGCTCCCAAAAACCAATCATCCAGCCGCGAACACTCAGGTTCCACTCCAGCCCGAGGCTCGCGGCTGCCCGAGAAAGCATGGCTGTCAGCTCTGGGTCCATCTCGGACAATGCTGGCACACCCGAAGGCGGCAGCACAGCCGAATCATCATCCTTAGAGGACTCGAGCCCACCTTGAGATGCGGCGATCGACATTACGTCGTCCTCCGAGCGCCGAACGAAACACGTGGGGCGGCAGGAGCCGGGGCCGCTGTTTCAGTCCGAGCGCTCGCGGGTAGCGGTGCGCCAGAGGGGGGCGTGGCCCGAGGAACTAGCGTCGGGGCTTTGTTCCACACCGTCACCCTCAGGTCACCCTGGCCACCAGCCAAAGTACCGCCTCGCGTAGAGACAGTAGATTGGGGTGTGGCAGAGGGGACTCTCGCTCCAGGATGGAGTTCATCGAGTCTCGACCGCAGCACCGTGATGGTCATGTTCCCGCAGTGGGAACATGACGCATCCACAAACGCTGCCTGAGCGTGCTGTAAGCCCAAACACGTCAGGCAGTGATTGTGCCCATCGGAAGGCGGCAGAGACCGACCGCACCCAGAAGTGCACGGGCGAGACATCTTTAAAAAGACACGCCACGTGCAAGCTCTTTTTGTGAGAAGAAACTCCGCAGTAGTGCTGAAGCGCCCAGGGAAACACACACCAGCTGGATGCATACCACTGCACAGATCAGCAGGCAGGCAATGTGCGATCGCTGGAACATAATGCGACATTGCCAGCGTACTTCCTTATATACCCACGAGGTGGGGCGGAGTTACGCTATGCAAATTCTGCAGGCCCATGGCATTTCATCGCCATTGGGCGTTTTCTAAGAGCTCGAAGATGATAGGCTTCTAAGCGAAACCCCCATTTGTCAGTGACTGAACAAAAGGGAACTGAGCCGTATTGGGTCAGATTGTTCGTACAGTATCTGTGACTGGACAAACGACCCGACGCAATGGCCAGAGGTGTAATTTTCTCGTCAAAATGCATGCTGCTCCCCCAAATATCACACAACATGCCTACTTCATAAATCACCCAGTCTTTCGATGAAGACGTTCATTCAGTGTTCCTGAATTGAATGGATTTAGAGTATGTATTACATACATTTAACGTTTTAAAATTATCATAAAACTTGTCGTGCTATGAAATGGATATTTTTCTGAATATGCCGTGTGCAATGCAAAGGGCGTTTGTTTATGTGTATGTTTGTTTGGGCTAGAATATAAACATGAAATGCGCAGAGTCTAATGTCAAACGTTAATTTACCGCAGTACCACATTTAACAAACATTTGTCAAAAGCCTAAAATCCAGTTATATGATGAGCTGTTTGGCATCAATGACACAGGCTTAGAACAAGTTTAGGCATCCGTCAGTTTTCTGTTGTCTTTCATGCATGTAGCTTCATTTGTTTATTTATTCGTTTTTCTTGTTAGTACAGCCATACACGAATAAATTCCGAGTTCAGCATTTACATTTTAAAAAAATCTCACAATTTTTAAGTGTTTTTCTCGCATTTCCAAGTGTATATCTCACAATTCTAAGAAGAAATATCAGAATTGCAAGATATAAACTCGATATTCTGTATTTTTCCCTCTCAGAATTGTGATATCAACTCACAATTGCAAGAAAAAAGTCTTGTGAGATAGGCCTAAACATTTTGTTTAAATATTTCCTATATAAAACATTATAGGTTTAAATATTATTTCATGCTGTAACTGTAAACATATTGCCCCTATGAACTGCATATGTGAATATTATGTAGCAATCTATTGTTTACATCAAATCCATTAGTAGACTAATCATTGCAGGTTTCATCAGTCCAGTCTGTGGCTTGCATCCATAAATGTCTGGGTTTAGCTTCACAGAGAGCCTTCAACAACGGTATTCTATAAATATGAAGACCATCTTTTTGCATTCCGTTTCTGACATCCAAAGGCACAAGACATTTTTTCTCTTAGTCAATGGATTTTCCCATTTTAGCCCATTTTCCTCCACTTACCACTGATTTTTGCTCACAAATGGTCTACAAAGTGCTTAAGGGATGACGTATTTTTGTAGGCTAAAACCCCCAAAAATTAGTTACCATTTTAGCACTTCTGGTCGATCGTCCTGAAGCGAATGGATTTTTTGGATAAATGTTTGAAATAATTTCAGTGGTTAACACAAGCTTAATGCTAGTGACGTTAATCCAAAAGCCAATGGGAAATTCCTGTTGGGTTTTTTGTCGAGGGAACCAGGTTGATGCTAACTTCCGGGTTGGCCTACAAAAATACATCATCACTGCAGCACGCTATTGTGACAAATGAAACAGATTATCGAAAAAGAAAAAGAAAAAGAAAAAGAAAAGTAGGGCGGGACTTGCTTCTATTCATCAGTTGTTGATTGGATGGAGGCAAATCTGAATGCGAGCTTGCATTTGATTTAAGAAAGGAACTTGGCTTTAAATTGACTAAATGATTGGATAAGATCAATAAGATGCATTTAGAAAACAGGTGAATTTCAATTTCATGCCAACTTTATAGGTGCAGTAAGTGATTTTAAGTGTTTTGTTAACTTGAGCCACTAACTTCAACCACACAACACTGTGTCCAAAATACCATACCTGAAAGTGAGATTGGCTTAAAAAAAAAACTGATTCTCTCACCTATTTCAGTGATATCTGTCAGGTATGGCCACTGATATTCATCAAAATCGCTGACATCACCTTTAATATGTAGGAAGTCAGGAGTCATATCACTACAGGAAAAGGATGAATGGAGGCATTACGAACATGTCCTTGGTAGAAATGTTTTTTCTGCTTATGGTGAATCACAGGCATGGTCTCAACAATTACAGGACATAAAGAAGAGGAAATTACAGAAATGTTCAAGGAGCTGCTGGGCTTGAGCACAAACAGCTGATTACAACTGTCATCAGTGCAAGGTTTGAGGACACTTAGTGCTGTATTATGCCCTTCCGTAAACTGGTTAATTCAGAAATACTCATTTTAAAAGAAGCTTCAAAGACAAATGTTTTTCCTGGAAATCCTGGTAGGGTGCACTGAAAGTGCAACAACCCTAAGAGATGCAAAACAACTTTCCTGCAGGGCGGCAGGATGTAACGCTCATTGCAAATGCTCCTTTGATTAACTGAGCAAATGAAAAGCCCTGCTTGATTTACTACCAATCGACCACTAATGATCATTTACACAATTGATTACAGATAAATGCATTGGTCGGACAAGCCATGAAATAATTTATAGCTACCTAAAGGAAGGTGCTTGATTATTTAGCTTAAATGATAATGCCATTGGCAATAATGCTTTCGAAAGTAGATTTTCAATTCATTTTCTTTAAGAAAAAGACTTTTGACTATAGGAGCAATTTGATAATCGTCAGGCATTTTTTACAAGACGAGTTAAATGCATATATTAAAGGGATAGTTCAACCAAAAATGAAAATTTTGTCATTAATTACTCACCCTCATGTCATTCCAAACCCACAAGACTTTCGTTCATCTTCGGAACACAAATGAAGATCTTTTTGATGAAATCCGAGAGCTTTCTGTCCCTCCATTGACAGCTACACAACTACCACTTTGACGCTTCAAAAAGTTCATAAAGAGATTGTAAAACTAATCCATATGAATTGAGCGGTTTAGTCCAAATTTTCTGAAGAGACTCGATCGCTTTATATGATGAACAGATTGAATTTAGGCTTTTATTCACATATAAACATTGATCAGCAAACATAAACAGAAGCTCAACTGAACCTGCTTGCGCTAGAACAAACCTCATTGGTTCTTGTGGAAGCTCTGTGTAAATAAAAAGCAGCATCAGTGCAACCTCAAACTTTGAGTACATAGATAATTATCATATATAATTACTTTTTTATGTATAATTCTATTTATTTCATGTGTCTGTGCTTATAGTATAATATTTTTTAAAACATTAAACGGAGAGTTCAGGTGCATGCTTCTGATTGGTCAATACAGCGGTTGTAGTTATAACGTGAAAAACCTGTTCACCCCAGAGGAATAGTTATTTGTTGCGTAGCAACGTTCTGTTATGTTTTCCTTGTTTAAATAACGTTTTAAAGCCACAATATGTAATTTTTCACTGCTAGAGGTTGCTTATTCAAAACAAAGGCGTAGCTTGATGACACCTTGATTTCACAGAGCTTTTATTATGCCGCAGACGAGCGCTTCCGCTTCTTCCGGTTATGCATATGTGGGGTAACACAGCGCTGTTTTATCATATTACATACATTATTTGAGTGTGTTGAAAGTTATGTTATAATGCTACTCTGTACGTTCGCTCGGTGGCTACTATGAGACACCTGTTGCACACTGCAGTGAGCTAGATCGATATTAGGCATGGTAAAACATGGTACTCACGGTAAATCAAAACGAGATTTAAACAATAAGACTAACTGTGTTGAGCTGTATAACAATGATTAGTTTTCTGTCGATGAATGTATCCAAACAGTTGCTCACCTGTCTAATAAAACACATCATATATTAAAGCGTCTTTGATGTTTCCATGGTTTCTACAAAATAAAACCAGAAGTCGAGGGTAACGCGGGTATGATGTCATTGTCCGTGTCCTGGTTAAAATTGCTTATTTCTCTGGATTTAAACATTCTTAGAAACATTTGGGATAATGTAAGTACACAAATCAACAAAATATATAACATTGTTCTAGTGGTTGTTGGATATTTTAATCCAAAAATCTTACATATTGTGCCTTTAATTTAGTATTAGCATTTTTACTTATATTTTACTTACTTTATATATAAGTACGGCACTCAAGACGCACTTTAATGTGACTGTATTATGGTTAGGTTTCTCTGCAGTGCCCTTAGCAGTGACTATAATATTCGCAATTTAGCACGTCCTAAATTAACTTGTTGCTTTTTATAACGTCATTATTATTATTACTGCCATAAATGCACTATGCCTCCTCTCTGTTGCAATGCAATTCACCGTTTGTGGAGATGACAGATTCAGATTATGTTATGTGTAGTGTAAACATGGCACGTAAGTCTAACTATGGCAATATTAATAGCAATACTGGTTCGTCGTATGAAGCGAAATGGAGCCGTCCTCATCTGTGCAACAGATCTAAAATGAACTCAAGTTGACTCTGTAAAAGTACGTTTGTCGCTCTGTCCGAGGTTCTGAAACCAGATCACGTGACGCCACTGCCTCATTCAGCAGTGAGCGCGCGCACTGGTTTATAGAGAATTTCACGTGAGAACGCGACAAACCATCACTTGCATACACTGTAGCCCACTTCTCTCCGCTCGCCGCCTCACAGAAGAGCTAACGGGAGGCGTTTTGCATCTTTTCCCACAGCTTGAACACAATCGACAACATTACGATGGTAGACTTTGGCATTCTTCGTTTTTCTCTGCGCTTCTTACCTACTTCATGCCAAGGCGGTGATTGCAGTGGATGGGCAGAACGTGCCAGGCTTCGTTTCTAATCCAGAAAGTGCCCGTCTGCTCGGGGATCTCGTGCTAAGAAGATGTAAGGACCGAAACAAGCCTTTCCCCCCCTCCCAAAACCAGCATCTTCTTCACAAAAATGCAGAAGGGAATTCGACTTAATGATGGTCATGTCACCTACCTGGGTCTTTTGGCAAAGAAGGATGGCACGAGGCGAGGCTGTTTAAGCAAAAAGAGCTCCGACAACACAAAATGGCACACCAAGTGGTTTGCTCTGTTGCAAAATATGCTTTTTTATTTTGAGAGCGAGTCCAGCTCGCGACCTTCGGGATTATACCTGTTGGAGGGATGTGTGTGTGACAGGTCGCCCTCACCCAAACCTTCACTATCAGCAAAGGAGTGCTTAGAAAAACAGGTACGAAACAAACGGAATGACAACTTTTGTGCATACTTCATACATGCTGATATAGACCGTTAGAATAGGGTTACTTCTGGGGTAGGGCATCTAAAAATGGGCATTCTGTTTCCAGCCAGCAGCGACTAGGGGTTTGTTTTATGCGTAAAAATGATGAGCATGCGCTCGAGACAACCAACAATTTCACCACCAGACAGGCAGCATCTACTGCTTTGCTCAGTGCTCGGAGAAATTTTTTTTTGTTCTTTTTTTTCTTCTGATATTTCGTTTAAAAAATAATACAAAAAAAAAAAAAAAAAAAAAAAAAAAAATATATATATATATATATATATATATTGTCAGTCATGGCTACTTTTCTTTGGAAATTAGCATCTTTTGAGCTACATCACGTTACGTTAAAGTTAAAGCCAATTACGTACGTTACATAACATGCGTATGATTATTGATATACTAGATTCCTTGCGATTACATAAATTAGGCTATAGGCTAAACGAATTAGCCTACAAATATGATTTTGTTCGTAGTCATTAAAGGCCTGGTTCATCCAAGCAGTCAAAATGCTGTCATTATTTACTCACCCTCAATGTTTCAAACCTGTAAGACTTTATTTCGTCAGTGAAACTCAAAAAGAAACGACAGCTTCAGTCACCACTCACTTTCATTGTATGGAAAACGTGAAATTAGAGTCCCTAACATTATGCCTAGCGTTTCTCTTTGTCTTTCACTTAAGACATAACAACACGAAGGAGAGGAAATGACAGAATTGTTTTAAGTAGGCCTACTACAGCGGTTTATGCAGTAAACTTAATTGTCAGTGTCACGCTATCGGTAGTCACTAAGTTTCATCGTTTGATATCCATTTAGCTTTCCAGGAACAATGGATCTTATTTTTCAGCGTTTCTCCTCAGAGACATTTAAGTTTTGCCTGTTTCGCTCTCTGCTTCACACAAGAGAGAAAATGACGCTAGAGAAGCACTTTAAAAACCTCAGAGTCGCCATCATGCGGAAAACTGGCGTAGAATCGCAGTCTGTTTGACGTATTGATTTAATTCCCGCGCTGATATTAATAGCATCCTACCTTGGCAACTGCGTCTTCACAACGTGTTTAATAACAAATCGCTCCCAAAACTGAACTTTATGTTCACAAGACACTGTTTGGGCGTCTAGAGAGGTGTTATGCAGCATTTAATGTTCTTTGTTCCTGTTATTCGCTGCTGATTAGGCTAAACCCAGTGACTTCTGGCTTCAAATATGTCATATCATCTTTTTCAGATATGTTAAAGTAGGCTATTTAATGTAGTTATCACTGAAACATAGTTATGGTAATGTTATGGTGTTTTGTGCCATCCTTGTTTGATTTCAGAGTGATTATGTATCAACATTTTTACGTCTATATCTTATGCTCCTATAAAAACGTGTAGTTAGCCTAACTTAAAGGTGCACTCCACATTTTGTACTTGTTCAGATGTGATAGAGATAAAGGAATGAATGTCACTTTTGACAAATATGATAAAAAAATGTATGTGTCATCACTAACATGAGAAAAGCGGCTTTATTCTATGTTGAGCGGGTGGTTTTTAATGGAAGCCACCATGTTGAGATCACATGACCAGCAGTGTCATGAAATAAAGTACAACAGTGCCCTATCACTTTTTCAGCTGCCTTGATTCTGCAAGTATTTTCCCCATTGGGATTGTAAAAAAGTCTGTTAAAAGCCATGAACCATACCAGCCAGCTACAAGGTGATTCAGAATACAAACTTTAATTTGAAGCAAAAAAAACATTTGAAAATTGGACAAAAAGACACAGGTACAAGACTGCGTAGTTAATAAGGGAAAGTACAGTGGCCGAGAGAGCTCAAGACGCTGCAACTGAAGAAAACACATACAGATAGAAAAAACACTAGCAAATTAAGATCTTAGTTGGTTTGACAACACATGTGCTGCAAATACTCACAACACAACCAAATACAGAAACACGCTGCAAATGCGCACAACACAACCAAATACAGAAACACGCTGCAAATACTCACAACGCAACCAAATACAGAAACGCTGCAAATACTCAACGCAACCAAATACAGAAACACGCTGCAAATGCTCACAACACAACCAAATAAAGAAACACGCTGCAAATGCTCAAAACGCAACTAAATACAGAAACACACTGCAAATACTCAATGCAACCAAATGCAGAAACACGCTGCAAATACTCACAAGTCACAACACAACCAAATACATAAATATGCTGCAAATACTCACAACGCAACCAAATAGAAAAACACGCTGCAAATACTCACAACACAACCAAATACAGAAACATGCTGCAAATACTCACAACACAACCAAATACAGAAACATGCTGCAAATACTCACAACCCAACCAGATATAGAAACACGCTGCAAATACTCACAACACAACCAAATACTCACAGCGCAACCAAATACAGAAACTTGATGCAAATACTCACAACGCAACCAAACACAACCAAATACATAAACACGCTGCAAATACTCACAACGCAACCAAATAGAAAAACACACTGCAAATACTCACAACACAACCAAATATAGAAATACACTGCAAATACTCACAACGCAACCAGATATAGAAACACGTTGCAAATACTCACAACACAACCAGATATAGAAACACGCTGCAAATACTCACAACACAACCAAATACTTACAGCGCAACCAAATACAGAAACTCACTGCAAATACTCACAACGCAACCAAACACAACCAAATACATAAACACGCTGCAAATACTCACAACTCAACCAAATACAGAAACTCGCTGCAAATACTCACAACACAACCAGATATAGAAACACGCTGCAAATACTCACAACACAACCAAATACTCACAGCGCAACCAAATACAGAAACTCTCTGCAAACACACAACGCAGCCAAACACAACCAAATACATAAACACGCTGCAAATACTCACAACACAACCAAATACAGAAACTCGCTGCAAATACTCACAACGCAACCAAATACAGAAATGCGCTGCAAATAGCATTTATTTTGACCTGGTTTAAACCATTAATTAAGCATAACAGAATTTATTTTCGTGAACCTTGAACTTTATTTAGTTATAGTGTATTTCGTCAGATTATTTAAGCTAATAGTATCCAAAAGGCTAAGGAATTATCATGATCAGGATGTTAAATTAAACAAAAGACTCACCTTTCAGATCATCGACAACACCACTGACGAGTAGACATTGAACAATAAGCATGTCCTAGCCAGGTTCGTCACTTGTTGGGGTCCCCTGGAAACATTTCCATTGTGGTTTGTATTGTTTTCAGCGTGTTTCTGTATTTGGTTGCGTTGTGAGTATTTGCAGCGCATTTTTGTATTTGATTGCATTGTGAGTATTTGCAGTGCGTTTCTGTATTTGGTTGCATTGTGAGTATTTGCAGCACATGTGTTGTCAAACTGATGAAGTTGTTTTCTTAATTTGCTGGTGTTTTTTCTATTTGCATGTGTTTTCTTCAGTTGCAGCGTGTTGCGCTCTCTCAGCCACCGTAGAAAAGAACTACAGTCCCATGAAGCATTTTGAATGACATAAATTAAAAAACGATTGATGAATCGTGGGTAATGCAGTTTTTCACCAAGAATTCCTCTGTTCAACATGATTATTTAAAAAATGCTGAAATAATGGGCTAAAATAGCAAAAGCATATATCAGTGATTAAAAACCTCAGAGCTCACAGGTCTTGTTTATAAATTATTATTAAAAATCAATTTCCCTATGGAAAAATGAATGGGATTTTTACTTTCGGAACCCAAGTGTTGAAATTTATTGGACCTGGTTACTAATAATAACAATAATAGTATCAATAATAATAATTTCACTTTATAAATCCCTTTTCCAATGTTTACAAATTATAAACATAAAAGTACATGGTATGGATCGGCATGTGTGTAATCCACCAGACAGTCCAAAAAGAATCAGTATGAGTGGAAAAATAAAATGTCCTCTCAAGCGGTCCGTGCTGAAGTGATGACCTGCAGTTACAAAGAGCGAGGACAAACGGCAGGACGTCAAGTGGTGGCTATAGCCGACACACCACCACATGTCTCCGTCTAAGACACAGCCGCACTGCATTGAACAGGGAGAGAGAGCTTGCGACATAATGTGCACCAGTACAAACCCCCCAACAATGCACAAAATGTGGACTTTATAGATGCATGCAAAAAAATATTGACATAAAAGAGTGAAAGTAGTTTAAACCTATAGGTGTCAGTATAAGAGCCAGAGAAATGTAAACAAAAACTTACTGAGTGCAGCTTTAATATTCAGCAATCTGATGCGACAGCGACTTAATCAATGCAGCCATATGGCAATCTGAAGCATACACTATTTAGAATAGTTTATCAATTGATCCTGAATCAAAATCTCTGAAAAGCTGCATCAGTTCTTCTTTGTTTTACAAGCATGACTTTTGACTACTAGACAGTGGTGGAGACTCACATAGCTGAAGATGTTTTACCTTGGTTAAACTTGCCTGGCTGTGTCTTCAGCCTGCAGTGCTTATCTGTGTGTGTGCAAGGACCGCAATTCAACGTGAGTCTAGGACCTTCCTGTGAACAGCTGTCCCTGTGCTGACAAAGCAGGATGCGGCATGGAGTTTGATGCTGTGCATGTCTGTCGTCCTCTAAAGAACAGAGCGTAGTTAGAGCGACGTTACGTCACAATCAACGACTCAGTGTTAGACTTCACACACACTTCACCCTTTATATTAGGCATGCACACTGTAACCTGATTCAGTGTAAATTATTTGCATGAATAATTTACTCTGGCAAGCTTAAAATGCATAAGATACCTGCCATTTTGCTAATACTTGTCAAAATAGATACTTTCATTGGTCTTCCACTTGTATACATGTAACGGATGTAGGCCAGTAAGAGCTGTGCGTGTGAACCTCACTCCCCTGGCCTCAAGACGCACACTAGCGGCAGCGGTCTTTAGAGTCCTTGTTAGCGCGCGCGCCTCCCACACCACACCTTGGTTCGAATCTTGCTCTGAGCGGGTCGAGTAGGACCGGTTACATTTGGTGCCGTGACCCAGAAGGGAGTGAGGTTTAGGGGGGTGAGTGTAACGGATGTAGGCCAGTAAGAGCTGTGCGTGTAAACCTCACTCCACTGTTCTCAAGAGGCAAGTCTGAGACTTTAGCGTCCTTGTTAGTGTGCCTGCCTCCCATACAGGAGACCTCGGTTTGAATCCCGCTCAGAGTGGGTCGAGTAGGACCGGTTACAAATACTTATTCACATATTGTTAAAATGTCGGTAGTATATGTAAATTAACAATGTTTACTCGTTCTCTGTTTTACCTGGACCGAGAAATTCATGTTTATTTGTCAGCAAAAGTCACACTTTTGACTATGGAAGCTTTTACAGAATAAAAAAATACAAAAGAGAATTGTGTATCTCACAATTCTGACTTTTTTCTCGCAATTGAGAGTTTACATCTTACAATTCTGACTTATAAACTTGCAATTCTAAGAAAAAAAGTCATAATTGTGAAATTAAAAAGTCACGATTACCTTTTGTTTTGTTTTCTTATTCTGTGGGGTAAACAAGTTTACATATTTGACAGCCCCAGGGCTTTCTTGAAAACTAGATTCCTTAGATTATACTTCTGCATTTTTTTTGTATCCCCGCCCACAGACAGTCAGATCGACAGAGGTTTATTAACAGAACAGTCATTTTAAGGGAAGGTTTATCACTGAAAATTGTATCATTTTTATGTATCATCTTACCTGTATGCACCGGCGTTGTTCTTCAGGGGGGGTGTGAACGGCAGTTTCTTTCAGTTTTTCCCCTCCGTTTGCCGTAAAACACATGAAAGTAACTCACACCCGCTAAGCGTTTACTCTTTGAATTCTTGCACCCGGGAACAAAAAGTCAACAGCATTATGACTGAAAGTTTCCTAAGAAGTATTTCCTAAAAAGCAAGGCGGTATTTGACTCTGGTAAGCGTATCCATACCAGACTGGTGGGAATGGCCTTGGATGGCAACATGCCAAGTGCATTATGGGTGTTGAAGTTTTCCTGCCTATTTGGCAAAAGGGAAAACAACAGCCTTTTTTCTTTGTTTTCTCTAGTCAGATAGCACAGATTTCAAAAAATGTTTTCGCCTTTCTACTGTATAGGCAGCCAAGTTTTATTGAAAGCCCATTTTTCCAGCGGGGAAGCACCCGTTTAATGGAACACATAGCAATAATTTTAGAAATGTCAGCAGTAAGGTATATTTAATCCAAAAATAAAAACATTCATCAACAGTCATTATATTGGTTTAAAATTTACCCCATCTATTTTCTAAATGCATGTTATTGATCTTATTGTGATTAATTCATGCATTCATATGTTTTATTTATTTATTTATTTATTTATTTATTTATTTATTTATTTTGACCTCAATCTTCCAGTGAAAATGGCAGATATCTCTTTGGTGACTTCTCCAATCATTTCATCCCTTGTGAGTTAAATCCCTACATCAGGATCGGATGTTCTTTTTGTTCCTGATTGTTACCTTCATTAGATCAGATCTAAAGTCTGTAGGCCTAATGAGGTTCTTGTAACCTCTTATAATCTTAATGTAGTATTTGTTCCATATTCATATCTAGCATTATACTGTCCATCTATTTCTCCAGGTGTGCCAACTCACAGAAACAGGAGCAAAAAAGTGGGACGCTCTATTTAATCTAGAGTTTGGCAATACACAGGTGTGCAGATGTATATTTACTTACTTTTTTAGGGAAAAAATCAGCCCAATTCAGTCTGGGATGTACAGATTATAATTTGTATACAGACTGGTCTCCACATCTTTGCTTAGAAATCCATTTTAATTTCTAATTAAATTTCTTTTTTTTTTTTTGATTGCAGTGTTCATGGCTATTCTCTAATCTAAAAAAGCACTTACTCAGCACAAAGGGGTTTTTGGGCAATCTGTGTACTGGGGTATTCATCACAAATTTGCGTTTTATTGAAAACCATCCTGCTACCTTTTCTTTCATTGTCATTGTATTTACATAGCAATCACTCTGCTCTACCATTCATTTATTGGCCCTTCTTTAATATATCTGCATTTGAGCCCATGGTTCCTATGGCAACTCTTATTTGCATGAGAAAAAGAGTGGTTGGAGGGATGGTGTGTGTGTGTGTGTGTGTGTGTTGCGGGAGCATGTAGCAGTGCGTTGCGCCTCCTTCATTAATGCTAACGCTGTTTGGGCTAAATTTGTTCTGTTCAGTACCTCTAAGGGGTCAGGGCCCATTTATAGCAAAACACTCATCTCTCTTTTGGGAACAGTTGCATTTCTGCAGCTCAACAGAATGAGCGAGTGCATGTAGACTTACTGATGCTTGCTATTTTGGTCTCCTTGTACACTGCACTTGCATTAGTGCTCAAGACAGACATAATACAGTTTGTGCTTTACAGAGGAGTGGGAACATAAAGAAAAAAAAAGGGCATACACCTTGGTAAATCTGTGCGGTATGGATTTGACTTGTAACAGACTCACAATGCTACACTTTTATTTTTTTACAGTCCATTTTCTTACCCAGAACCATGGTTCACTTCATTTAGCAAAGGCTGACGTGACAGTTAACAGGTTGCAACACAAAAGCGAAACATGGCTGTCTGATGAAAGAATCTAGGACCTGTCTGAACTTATACATTATACAGCAACTTTCATAATGTGTTATTTACAATTCCTTTTGTTTCGTTTACATAGACTATGCTTAAAGATAACAGTGATAGTTTTTGAATGTCCTTTATTTGAAGCACCCTATCCTCCATTATCTGACTTTGTAATAGTCTCTGTTTTCTAATTTGTAGGCTTGTAGCACATTTGGTTTGATATTGCCTGTTTATCCTGTCATTAATGGGTTTTGCAAGCACTGTTTTTATAATATTGTTCTTCATATGTGCCATATTGTGGTTTTAAAGCACTTGATTGATCTCCCAAAGAAAAAGTGATGTTTATTATGTATGTGTGTGTGTGTGTGTGTGTGTGTGTGTGTGTGTGTGTGTGTGTGTGTGTGTGTGTGTGTGTGTGTGTGTATGCACTCGAAAACAGTTAGGTAAGTAAATATACATGACCTGGCTATAAATTGAAAGAATTAAGCCAGCTTTGAGTCTTGACCTTGCTCACGGAAAGGAAATGGTAAAAGAAACAGCATACTTCAACCTTGAGAATTATGCAACAATATGTCATATATCTAACAATATGACATACACTATATTGCCAAAAGTTTTGGGACGCCTGCTTTTACATGCACACATGAACTTTAATGACATCCCATTCTTAATCTGTAGGGTTTAATATGGAGTTGGCCCACCCTTTGCAGCTATAACAGCTTCAACTCTTCTGGGAAGGCTTTCCACAAGGTTTAGGAGTGTGTTTATGGGAATTTTTGACCATTCTTCTAGAAGCGCATTTGTGAGGTCAGGCACTGATGTTGGACGAGAAGGCCTGGCTCGCTGTCTCCGCTCTAATTCATCCCAAAGGTGTTCTGTCGGGTAGAGGTCAGGACTCTGTGCAGGCCGGTCAAGTTCCTCCACACCAAACTCGCTCATCCATGTCTTTATGGACCTTGCTTTGTGCACTGGTGCGCAGTCATGTTGGAACAGGAAGGGGCCTTCCCCAAACTGTTCCCACAAAGTTGGGAGCATGAAATTGTCCAAAATGTCTTGGTATGCTGAAGCATTAAGATTTCCTTGCACTGGAACTAAAGGCCCAACCCCAACCCCACACCATAATCCCCCCTCCACCAAACTTTACATTTGGCCTTGAATATCTAATTTAGTTTATATTTTCAATTTTAATAATTCAAGTATTGTTTTCGCCATGAAACGACATGGCATTAAAAAGCGAGCAAGCAAACAAACACACACACACAGACAATATGAGTATCCTGTATTAAAAGACTTAATGTGTTTGTTCCTTCCACAATTTATCAAATTTTTAATAAGTATATGATTTTTCCAAGACCTGATCAACTGGGCAGCATTGATGGAAAACAATTTTGGAATTGGCACTGGGTAATGTCTGTGAAGATGGGATTGTTGTCTGGCTAAACAAAAATACTGTAATGAGCTTCATAGGATGTCTACACTTTCATTAAAACCTAAAGGTGCAGTAAGCGATTTCTGAGAAACACTTCATATTTTAAATCAACCCAAACAAACACGCCCCTCTCTTCATTGCTCCGGCCCCCAAAATGCACGAAGACGCAATGCAAGAGTGGATGTCTTGAGAACAAGAAATTAACGTACAGTTCACAAGAGTATATACAAGCAAGAGTTTGTTGTTAGTCGCCAGCAGCAGAGTAGCTCCAGACAAACAATGACTCTCAAAACTGTCCTGTTACTATAGCTAACATTACAACAACAGCATATCTTGGTTCTGTGAAACAGCAAAACCAATGTTAACTCATGTATGGAGCAGAAACAACACAACCTTGTCGTACGTTTTCAGGCCTTCCCACTTAGGTCCCTCCAGTGCTGGAAAGCTTTTCTAATATTAACGCGGGTCCTAAAGCTCTTGCCTGATCATAAACCTTATTTTTTCAGTGATATTACTTACAAAAGAGTTTTTCTCTTTTGTAATGTCTCTTAGCAATTTCTCTTTCTACAGTCTTTCTTCAAATCTCCCTCTTGCTCACTCTCTCTCCTCCCCCATCATGAGTGGACACAGGGACAGGCACTACAAGTGTGTTGTGCCGCTCGGTCTGATCCACTTTCAGCAGCGTTTCTCAGAAATCGCTTACTGCACCTTTAAGATTCTGTCCTACTACTTGAACTTCTGATGATATTAACTCCCATTATTCACTGCATGGTGAATGATGTGATCAATCCCTAATTCACCCAAAATCAACCACAACTGACTGTTTGCTGCGACGCCAGGCGCGACGCAAGTATTTTTTGCTGGTTTCAGTTGTTGGCGCATTGCTATTTTGAGGCAACTGAAAACGTCAATGGCGCAGTATTTTTTGTGTTATTTAAAGAGCACGTTAGTAATATGCGCTTATAGGCGGGTGCACAACACGAATACACTCTGCTTATTACACACACAGGGATGCGCAGCAGCACACAAAATTTTAAATATTAAAAATAAAAGGATTCCTCTCTGGAGAAGCGTTCAGTTTTTCCGCTCGCAAATTCCACCATGTAAATAGCGAATCCGCCATGGTGCAAGCGGACCTGGCTTTTAAAGGGAATGGGAGATGAGACTCTGATTGGTTTATTGCACGTTACGCCCAAAACACACCCATGACTCATTAAGAGACTAGGTACAACCCTTTTGGACAATGCGCCAACCGTTTTTTCCGTCGTTAAGCTAGCAAAAGTGGATTTGGACACGCCCTAAGGCCGTGTGTCCACCAAAGCGTCTGGCTGGCGTATTCAATTGTTTTCAATGGGAGAGCCACGTCTTTAGAACGCCATGAGCGTAACGAGGCGCTGAGCGAGTATTTCAGCGTTTTTTACTGGTCGCCAAGAGTTGAAGAATGTTCAACTTTGAGTAAAACGCAGCGTTCATCACTGTCACTTTTCACCCAGCCGTCCAATCACAGTGGAGGAGGGGCGGGACAAATACAACACCGACCAATCGCCACATATATTCTGCTTGTACAACGTCAACAGATGAAAACAAGCAGCATAATAACGGATTTAAAAATAATTTAAAACAAGAGCCAGAGCAAATACTTTACATTGTATCTGCATTTTTATATAGAATCAATACAGAAACAAAATATCTGTGAAATTAGATACTAGTAACACTTCCGCAGATATTCCATATCTTAACAAGCAAAGAGTCTCAACTGAAAAAAATGCTGCGCTGCCAAAACGCTCTCAAGCGCTCACAGCAAGGAGTTTTCAGCAGAGCGCCTAGCGTTTTCAGCTGGCTAAAAACGTTTTGGTGGACACATGGCCGAAGTGCACCTGCGCCATGAGCTTCAGACCATGCGCTCAGATCGTTAAAATAGGGCCCAAAGTTACTTTTGTTCACTGAGTCAAGCTTTACAGAACGTCAAAACAGGAATGAATTGGTGAACAGTGAAATTTCTGCGATACAAATTCTCTCTGTTTCTCCCTCTCTCTCATTTTTGGAGTATTGGTGTGAACCGAGTTGTTCCAAACGTCTCTACAATACATTATCTATGATTCTGTGCACTCTTGTCTCCTACACTGTGACCTGAATACATCAATTTACCTAGGAGTAAATGTGTGCTTCCTGATGTTATACATGTTCCTTTGTGAATGAGAAGTGACACAACGTCTAATCCACAGGATGCAAATACCTTGTACCTTGTATCACTATTTGAGTTTCTAATTCAAGTCTTTTTTCAGCACTGTTTTCCAAATATATTATACAGGGATCTGTGCATTTGTACCTGTCTGCTGAAATTTCTGCTTCCAATGCGTCTCCACTGCATGAGACAAATGACTGTGATGTAATTTAGCAGCGCTAAGGTGTCTTGAAGGTCTGCCGTGCAGCAGAAATGGAGGTTGTTGGGGATTCAGTGCTAAGGCCTGGCTTTCTGAAATGAAGAGAGACGGGTGGCACATACAGAGCCATAGCCACTAGCGCACGGAGTTGCTAGGTAACAGGTAGCATACAGTTATGTAATGCGCCATGCTCCCAGTTTACATGTTTTATGGTGTTCCTCTGGAGAGCTGGAGCTATCTCAGGCCCAGGGAAGTTTCCCTCAGCACATCCGCTCAGCGACCCAGCAGATCTGTGTTCTCTGAACTCTGCATGCACTCTCACTTATCAGTCCGAAAGATCAGGGAGGTGTAACCACACATTAGTTGGTTCATTTTTTCTGGTGCTCTTGGTGAAATTATGCATGGCGTACTATGTCATATTTGCACATGCAAAAGAGTTTTTGTTTGTGTTTTATGTTGTACCATTCTGAGATGCTGGGCTACAGTACTGGGAGATTCACTGAAATGCCACATTAAAAACTGTCAAAAAAACATGTTCACTGAATCGCTGACTTGTTGTTATTATATGTGGTTTGTATTCATTTGTGCCAATTGTCTTCAGCTCCTTGGCAAATGCACTGGACTATTAAAGGGATAGTTCACCCAAAAATGACAATTCTGTCTTTATTTACTCACCCTCATGTCATTCCAAACCCGTAAGACTTTCGTTCATCTTCAGAACACAAATGAAGATATTTTTGATGAAATCTGAGAGCTTTCTGTCCCTCCATAGACAGCTACGCAACTGACACTTTGACGCTTCAAAAAGTTCACAAAGAGATCGTAAAACTAATCCATATGAATTGAGTGGTTTAGTCCAAATTTTCTTAAGAGACACGATCGCTTTATATGATGAACAGATTTAATTTAGGCTTTTATTCACATATAAACATTCATCAACTCACACATCAGATGTGGTAAACGGAAGCTCAAGTATAATCGCTTGACAAGCGAGAACCAATGTGGTTCATTCTCATGTTACGCAGCACGTTTGAGCTTCAGCAAGAACCAATGAGGTTCATTCTCTTAAGTCTAAATTCAATCTGTTCATCATATAAAGCGATCGGGTCTCTTCAGAAAATTTGGACATATGGATTAGTTTTACAATCTCTTTATGAACTTTTTGAAGCGTCAAAGTGTCAGTTGCGTAGCTGTCAATGGAGAGGTCAGAGAGCTCTCAGATTTCATCAAAAAGATCTTCATTTGTGTTCTGAAGATGAATGAAAGTCTTACGGGTTTGGAACAACATGAGGGTGAGTAATTAATGACAGAATTTTCATTTTTGTGTGAACTAACCCTTTAAGGGATAATGTACAATTAGCCGTCATTATTGCAGATTAAACCGAAATAGGGTAAGGACCCTGATACAAAACATGTGGTCTTGTACCACCCTGGCATTATCTGTTTTTGTTGTTGTTGTTTGTGTTTTTTTGTTTGTTTTTACATGGCTATTTATCAGATAAATAAATATAAATAGATATATTTCCAGTAAATGCTGTTATTTTGAATTGTCTGTTAATCAAAAAAAAAAAAAAAACGTGTCCACGAAAATATTAAGCAGCACAACTATTTTCAACATTGATAATAATAATAAATTATAAGAATTATAATAAGAAACGCAGCCTTGGTGAGCATAAGCGTCTTTACAACTTTTAAAGAATTTCTGCATTCATTGGTGTTTAAGATAAACTCTAATACTGATTCATATTTCATCTACCACTGTAGCAAATTGATTCTTTGTGTAGTTTTGTAGGGTCACAGTGATTTTGCCAAGTAAGACGTTCCTAGATCAACACCTTTTATTGATACTGGAACAACATTCCTGTCCAAAAACATAGTCTTAAATTCCTACCCCTAAACCTAACCCTATACCCATACATTTTCCCCAAAATCAGAGGGAAATGATACGTGAATAAGAATGGTATAGAAGCTCCTAACCCTCTTTGTAAGCCCAAACATGGCATTAACTGTAAACCTACCCCTCAAATCTGATTGGCTAAAAGGATGTTGATTCAGGAACATGGTCTATACTTGGTAAAATCACTATCACCAGTTTTGTAGTTGACATGCATTTCTGTTCTGTCTGTATTACAGTATTATTTCACTGTCAGCTTCAACCATGAGAATCAGAAGGCTGTGGAGCTTCGTACAGAAGACGTTAAGGACTGCGATGAATGGGTGGCAGCAATATCACATGCCAGGTAAGCAAACTCTTTCAGTGATCATATATAGCCTACTGTTGTTTACTTCAGTACAAGAAGGAAAGGGGATTAAATCACTATATTTGTTATGCATATGCTGTTAATTTTTTAGAAACTCAGTGAATGTGTATTTACAACTGATTTCTGTAAGATCACGCCTTATTGCTTGGATTTTCCCTGCTTTGTTGGGATGTGCTTAGGGATGAGTTGAGAAGTCGCCTCCAGAGAGATGGCAGAATTCTCTGCTTTTGTTTATGCTTCCTATACAGTTCCATACACACAGCTTAAATGTGAAGGGGGGAAATTAATACAGAGGAGGGTTTTTTTGTGAAGTGGACAGATTCCACGTCTCATTATCTATAATTAGCCTGAAGCTTGTTTAAGCAGTCTTGGATGTTGCAGAGGTTCTGCTGGGAATATTGTTTATTTTTAGTAATGAACTTTGAGTTTGAATTCTCTGTTGGGAACTAACAAACAAAGCACAACATGTTGTGTCTTTAATAACAAAGAGCCGTTATGCAGTCAAGGATTTATGTGCATTTTGATATGATTTCAGTTTGTTTATGTTCATGAGAGAGTTAAGGCATAATCTTGTTAAGAGAAATAATGCATATTTATATACAATATACAGAACTGTTTCAAATATATATTTAATTGTTTTATATGGTGGAAGTTTTAACTAAAAAATACACAGATCAGAAAATGGTTTGGGCTTGTTGGTTTCTAGTTCATCTAGTTGCATGAACTGACTTATAACAATGATGGTTGAAGGTATTTTGCTATATACTGTATTATGCAGTTCTTCTAGGAACATTATGAAATTGAATAATGAATCACTAATTGTCACTAAGTACTATTGACGTCACATATAGGGTATGTTTACATGATAACAATGTACTAAAAATAGAAAAGTTTTTCCTTTGCGTTTTCCCTGTGCGATGTCACTTTGTAAAGAAACACTGAACAGATAGACTGAACATATAATACGCATGCAACTCACATCATTGTTTTCACAAATTAGCGTTTTTTTGTAGTTTACATGGAGATGCAAAAAGTTTTTTTTTAAAGTTTGCGTTTTCAGGCCCCCAAAATGCCGTTGTCATGTAAATGAGTGGCCAAAATGCATAAAAAGTTTTCAGTTTTTAACTGAAAACGGTGTTGTGTAAACGGCCCCATAGTTCAGACATTTGTGTCAGTGTTGGAAAAGGCATGACTTGCATTGAGTTTAAAGGGAAAATATAGCAACAGAATGAACGTATTTACAGGATAAGGGCACATAAATGCCAACATTGGGAAACTACATTTCCCATCATTCTCTGTCAACTTCAAACACACACCTAATGTTTACTCTTCATTTTGATGCACCATCACTAAAAACATACCCTGCTTTTGTGGAAAACAGAAACAGAAATATGAAATTGTCAAACACATCCATATTATTAGTGACTTTCGTTATTTCTTTCACTAATTCATGTTACAATTTCCAACGTCTACACTACTACTGTTCAAAAGTTTGAGGTCAATAAGATTCAATTCTTATTTTCAAAGTTTTTTGAAATTTTTGAAATACTTCAATTCAGCATTAAATTGATCAAAAGTGACAGCAAAAACATTTACAAAAGACTTCTGTTGTAATTCTGTTCTTTTGAACCCATTCATCAAAGAATCCTGAAAAAAGGTATCATTGTTTCCACAGAAAAATAGTGAAAAACATTCAAAATAATAAGATATGTTTCTTGAGCAGCAAATCAGCATATTAGAATGATTTCTGAAGGATCATGTGACACGAAAAATTCAGTTTGGACATCACAGGAATAAATTAAAATGTAAAATATATTAAAATAAAAAACAGTTATTTAAAATGTAACAATATTTCTCAACATTTCAAAGTCTATATTTATCAGTATTTTTGATCAAATAAATGCAGCCAATGGTGAGCATAAGAGACTCAAACTTTTGAATGGTACTGTATGTTTGGCCTGTTTGGTTAATAATAATAATAATAATAATTTGTTACATTTATATAGCGCTTTTCTAGGCACTCAAAGCGCTTTACATATAGAAGGGGGGAATCTCCTCAACCACCACCAATGTGCAGCATCCACCTGGATGATGCGACGGCAGCCATATTGCGCCAGAACGCCCACCACACACCAGCTGATTGGTGGAGAGGAGACAGAGTGATGGAGACAATCGGTATATGGGGATGATTAGGAGGCCATGATGGACAGGGGCCAATGGGCAAATTTGGCCAGGATGCCGGGGTTACACCCCTACTCTTTATCGAAGGACATCCTGGGTTTAACGTCTCATCCGAAGGATTGGATTATTTCATCACTGAAGTATCAAAAGACTAATTAATGTTTTTAAACCCCAACAGCGGATATCAAATAAGACACAGTCAGAAGACTCTCTTTCATAATCAGCAGGTCTAGTTTATTTTTAAGAGGTGGTTCTGTAGAGCGGGTCTTGTGTTTGCAGTGAGGGCGGCTGCTGCTCCGTTCTGGTCTCAGTCTGTACTGAAGGACTATTTTGGCTGTTTATCTCTGGATGCCCTGCAGCAGTTCTAAATCTGTGTGCATAAACATGAAGGCGTCTGGATTTGCTTGCTGTTTAGCGATAAGCGCTGCTCCAACAATTCTGTTTAATTGTTGAATTTGAGCATTCACAGTTTGCTCTGATAAAGTGTGTGCTTATGGGGTTACGTGTTAACACTGTGCCTCTGCTAATGAGCTTTATTTCTAGTTTAACGTGATGTTCCTCATTGTGTGGAGTGTGTGCGCACTCATGTTTGTATTTGTGTCCTGAATGCCTTTGTGGATGCTTGTGTATGTGTGTGTTTGTATTCATATGTGTGTGTGTTCTGTGTGCAGCTACAGAAACCTGGCCACCGAGCATGAAACGCTCATGCAGAAGTACCTCCATCTACTCCAAATCGTGGAGACCGAGAAAACAGTTGCTAAGCAACTTCGACAACAGATAGAAGATGGGGAGATTGAGATTGAACGTCTAAAATCAGAGGTAAAATTTGTAATTCAAAGTGCTCTAGGGATTGTTTATCTATAGTGAACATGCCAAACTCCAGTCGAATATATCAGCGATTTTATTGCATACTGTATCAAGATGATTCTGTATCTCAGAACTGAAAAAGTTGGGGAAAAGTGTCAAATATGTGCAAAACTACATATTTTCAAAATGCATTTCCTGAACAGCTAGTTAACTAGTTTGTCTAAGGAAGCACTGTATAAACTGTATAACCTGTAAAGACTCTTATCGAACATGTTTCAAAAGGGACGTTGTTTGCACAACAGCATGCAGGGGTTATTGCCAGTGTTATTATAATTACTAAAAAAAAAATGAAAAAACTGGAACTAAAATACATTTTCATCACTGAATTAAAGCAAAATAAATGTTATATTTATTATATTTATGTATATTTGCATGTAACTTATAACCGTAAATTTCATAAAACGGTTTAAAATTAATATAACAGTCTTGAACTACCAAAATCTGCTTTTTACCTTAAAATATACTGATAACCATCATAATAATACAGGTGGCACAATACAAAGCCACATGATGAATCAGAGTTCATTTTTAAAGGCACAATATGTCATTTTCGCTGCTAGAGGTCGCTTATTCAAAATAAAAGCGTAGCTTGATGACTTTTATTATGCCACAGGCAGCCGCTTCCGCTTCTTCCGCTCATGCATATGTGGGGTAACGCAGCGCTGTTTTATCATATTAGATACATTTAGTGTGTTGAAAGTTATGTTATAATGCTACTCTGTGCATTTGCTCGGTGGCTACTATGAGACACTTGTTGCACACTGCAGTGAGCTATATCAATATTAGGCATGGTAAAACATGGTACTCGCGGTAAATCAAGAAAACGAGATTTAAACAATAAGACTAACTGTGTTGAGCTATATAACAATGATTCGTTTTCTGTCGATGAATGTCTCCAAACAGTTGCTCGCCTGTCTAATAAAACACATAATATATTAAAGCGTCTTTGATGTTTCCATGGTTTCTACAAATTTCTACGGAAATCGAGGGTAACGCGGATATGATGTCATTGATAGGCGACACACGGTCCGTGTCCTGGTTAAAATTGCTTATTTCTCTGGATTTAAACATTCTTGGAAACATTTGGGATAATGTAAGTAAACAAGTCAACAAAATATATAACATTGTTCTAGTGTTTTTTGGATATTTTAATCCAAAAATTGTACATATTGTGCCTTTAATGGTCTGTATATAAGACACAAACATACACATACAGACAAAATACCATCAGGATAACACACATGACAATAAAATAATGTTATGTAACATAAAACAACACAAAAATGTACTAATGTTCAATATTGATTAAAAAATATTTAAAGAAAATATTATCTATGTTATGTCATGCAGGGGCATCTGGAAATTGTACTTCCAAAGCCCATACATTTTTACATAATTTTTCAGTAAAATTGCATATAATGTAATGTTAACCCATTTACAATTTTCACCGTATATGATAAAGTAACACGATAAATCAGTTAACAGGTTTTTACTGTAGCATTTTTACAGTCTTTTTCTGTAACCTTTTTGGTTACACTTTACATTAGGGTTTAATTCTTACTATTAACTAACTATTACCTACGACTTTTGCCTCAGTAAACTCCTACTTACTGCTTATTAATAGTTAGTAATGTAGTTGTTGAGTTTAGGTGTTAGGTAGGAGTAAGGGATGCAGAATATGATCATGCAGAATAAGGCATTAATATGTGCTTTATAAGTACTAATAAACAGTCATTACCCTAGTAATATGCATGCTAATAAGCAGCAAGTTAATAGTGAGAACTGGACCCTAAACTAAAGCGTTACCACATTTTTAAAGTGTGGGGCGGCCGTTTGTAATGCCTAATCAAACAGAAATATATAATGCATATAAAAATGTATGATTGAAGATTATAAGCTAAGCTAACAGGTTCATTGACTAATAGTGTGCAAATAATAAATAATATTTATATATGAAAAGACTAGTCTGTCACACTAATCAACTAGTCAGATGTTGAATGACTGGTCTATCCTCGTGACCTACAGTATATTGCATGCTCATTGCTTTTCTGAAAAGGAAAATGGTAGAGAGAATGAAAAGTGGTGTGAGAAGCATTTGGTTTTCAAGAGCTTTCTCCAGACTACTTTGCACTTCACTTTGCATCTCTGCTCATAAAAATGGCTCTCCAGGAGAACTATGATCCCTGCTGTATTCTTCATCAGCTAGATCAAATAGTCATTTTACTTTAAAGTGCAAATGGAGCTGGCTATATGAAATGGTGTGCTGAATATGCATGACCCCAGATGTGTTGTGTGCGTCGCATCCTTGGTCCGCAGCATAATAAACTCTTTCAGCCCGCATCCAATAAATGGAGCACTCACCTTCAGACTGTGCTGGCCAGCTCCCACCTCTTTTGTGTCCCAAACGTATCCCTATTAAATTGCAGTGCCATGTAATAATTTGAAAGTTTGTGCACCCTAATCATCGGAAATCACCCGAGTGGCATCCGAGAGCTTTGATAGGGTGAGTATTTGTGGCACACTGTGCTGGCACTGATTTGGCCTGACTCAATCACTTTGTCAGCATGCTGGGAAACAGTGAGGGAAGGAACTTTTTTGCAAAGGAAGTGTTGACTGACACTTTTTTGTTGCTGTTTTGTTACAGATTGCAGCAATGCTCAAAGACAATGAGAAGATTCAGTCGAATCCCACCACTGCACCCAGTGATGATGATTCTGAGATCAAGAAAATCAAGAAAGTAAGACTTTGGTTTTAAAACACAATTATTCTGCTCCAAAATTTTACATAGGTAGCATCCTAAACATCATAGACCCCCATAAGTGACTGATTTAAAACTGAGTTTGTTAAAATGCATTAATTCAATGGCAGCTCTTAAGTTGCCTACCTTTTAAAACAAGCTTCACATTGAAAGCATAAATGCTTCTAGGTTGTGTAGCAAATGTCTTATGTTTTAAGGTTCATTATTGGTTAATGATTGGCCAATATTTTTTATATGTTGTCCATGTATACACAGTTCAGATCGATTGATTCTATTGACTGATTCTTATTTTATCTCTTCATTGCTGCTGCTCCAGGTGCAAAGCTTCCTGAGGGGCTGGATGTGTCGGCGAAAGTGGAAGACCATCATTCAGGACTACATCCGTTCTCCGCATGCAGAGAGCATGAGGAAGAGAAACCAGGTTGTCTTTAGCATGCTGGAGGCAGAGGCTGAGTACGTCCAACAGCTCCACATCCTTGTCAACAACTTCTTGAGACCGCTTCGCATGGCTGCCAGTTCCAAGAAACCACCCATAACCCATGATGATGTCAGCAGCATATTCCTAAACAGGTAAACACCAGTTTCAGCTTAAAATAAAATTCTCATGCTTACAGATTTGCATGCCCAGAGGAAAGAAAATGATATCTGAACTGTTTCTCCTCATCAGCAATGAGATTAGATGTTAAGCAAATTGAGATGTTTTCTTAAATCTCCTACTTTTCAGATGTTTCTCCTGTAAAAAAAAGCCCCCAGTAATCTTATCTGTAGAAGAGATCTCAGCAATGTTTAACAATGAGCTCAGATTTACTAAATACCAAAGACTTCTTTCCAAAAAAAAAAATCTTACCGACCGTCAATTCTTTGAATAGTATTGTACAGCCGTGGCCAAAACATAAATTGACATAAATTTTGTTTCGCAAAGTTTGCTGCTTCTGTTGCTGTAGTGTTGATAGATACACACTGTTTGTAGATTATTGTGTAGAGATGCATTTTAAATATTTGCAAAAAAGCGTCATTGGTCAAAACGTTATCACAAAAACCCAAATTTCACTGTTTTTTGGCCCTGGCACAAAATGACCAGCTAACATAATTTCACCAATCATATCATCAGCACATGGGAAAGTGTGAACGTACTACCCAGCAAGCAATTTTGCGTTTAAAAGACGTCTAATAGCCACCCAAACACAGCCCTGATGTCTAGGTGAAAACAGTGAAAATTTAATAGACATCTAACCATATCCCAAGAATAGACTAGTCATCTAGAACATGAACATGTTAAAGAAATGAAACCAAACACCTTGTAATCACTGTTGACTTTGCTTACATGATGGAATATCATACATCTCGCAAGTTATTTTGGCAAAAACGACATGTAACCAAATTTAAGGTTATTTTGGCTAGAAGTGGGTTGCTCATAGCTGGACTCTATCGGGTGTACAGTTAACCGAGACGGTGAAATGACGGCTTTTGCTTGCTGGGTAGTCAGGTGAAATCACTCTATCGTTCAGATTGGATTATAAAAGCATTATAATCTGATTGGTATAAAAGGAGGGAAGAAGTGCTTCCAATCATTGTGTTCTTGTGTTAGCAATGGTTACCTCCATAAAAAAGATTTGCAGCCATCGTTGCTTTGCATCAAAATGGCCTCACACACAAGGAAATTGCTGCAAAGAATAGAACTTCCATCAAGAACTTCAAGGAGAGAGCTTTAACTGCAGTGAAGAAGGCTTCAGGATGTGTCCAACAAGCGCCAGGACCTTCGCCTCCTGTGGAGTCGGCTACTGAATTGTGTCACCACCAGTGCAGAGCTGCGCAATATTGGCAACAGGTGTGTGTGTGAGTGTATCTGCACGCACAGTGAGGCCAAGACTTTTGGACAATGGCCTGGTGTCAAGAAGGGCAGCAAAGAAGCCACTTCTCTCCAAGAAAAACATAAAAGACAGACTGATTTTCTGCATGAAGTACAAGGATTGCCCAGCAGAAGACTGGTGCAAAGTTATTTTCATTGATGAAGTCCCCTTTCGACTGGTTGGGACATCTGGAAAATCGATTGTCTGGAGAAGAAAAGGTCAAGGCCACCATGAGTTCTGTGTTGTGCCGACAGTGAAGCGTCCTAAAACCATTCATGTGTGGGGTTGCTTTTCATCCAAGGGAATAAGCTCTCTAACAATTCTGCCCAAAAAAATGGTATTAAAACGTCCTGCAAGAGCAACTTCTCCCAACGATCCAGGAGCAATTTGGTGATTCGTGCATTTTTCAGCATGATGGATCACCATGTCACAAGGCAAGAGTGATAATAAAGTGGCTCGGAGATCTTTACAGTGAAATTTTGTATCCGTGGCCAGGCAACTCCCAGGATCTTAATCCCATAGAGAACCTGTGTCGATCCTCATAAGGCGAGTGGACAAGCAGAAGCCCATAAATTGTGATCAACTCCAAGCACTAATAAGGAAAGAATGGATCGCCATCAGCCATCAGTTATGAAGAAGAAGGGTCAACACTGTAATTAATGACTCTTTGCATATATTGAATGTTTTTGGCATTAAAAGCCTTTAAAACTTATGAAATGCTTTTACAATTTTTTTCAGTATACCATAGAAACATGAAAAAAAAAACGACAGCAGCAAACTTTGCGAAGCATAAAGGTTATGTCACTGCCAATACTTTTGGGCACGGCTGTATGTCTGAAGATGATATTTAAACAAAACATAAACGAAAACTCAAGTAAGCCTTCTAAACGATGAAAAAGATTGAACAATGAAATGCTTGCATATTGTTTACGTGTCCTGTTTATTTCTGCAGTGAAACCATAATGTTTCTGCATCAGATATTCTACCAAGGGTTGAAAGCTCGAATAGCAAGCTGGCCAACATTAGTCTTGGGTGAGTGCACTGCCAGAGCGGTTGGCAACCAACAGCAAAGAACATTTTGTAGACTACACAAATTGCAAGCTAGCTTTTTTTAAAAGGTGCTGCAGATCTGAGATCAGTCACACTGATTTTGATCTTCCTTCCTGTCCTTCAGCCGACCTTTTTGACATCCTGTTGCCCATGCTCAACATCTACCAGGAGTTTGTGCGTAATCACCAGTACAGTTTGCAGATCTTGGCCCACTGCAAGCAGAACAGAGACTTCGACAAGCTGCTTAAACAGTATGAAGCCAAGCCTGACTGTGAAGAGCGCACGCTAGAGACGTTCCTCACCTACCCCATGTTCCAGGTGACCATAATCTTTCATTCACGCTCTCATTTGTTCTCGTTATCATGCTATAAATCACAAGCTCTAATAGAGTTCTGCATAGAAGCATATGGCACATCCTTGTGTGCTTTTTTATTCCCTTAAAGTAGGGTTCTGTAGTTTATTTTGGTCCATAATGGCCTTTTTCTTGTACGGTAAGCAGTTTAGTCCTGCAAGGTCAACTTTGGGCTTTGCAGCGTTGGTAATAAATGCGCTGATGAGTGATAGCGGTCCCCTCTAAGCCTCCTCTGCAAGAATACAGCGCACACAGTTATCAAAGTTTTTGTTTGGATTTCCACACGTGCACATGAGTAAGTATGGATATGAGTGTGCTTGCAGCAAAAGGCAGGACAAAAAAATCTAAAACTACAATCCTGTCTGACATTTTGACTTGTGCTTTTGTTTGGCAGATTCCCCGTTATATACTGACCCTCCACGAGCTGTTAGCGCATACACCACATGAGCATGTGGAGAGAAACAGCTTGGATTACGCCAAGTCAAAGCTGGAGGAGCTTTCCAGGTACATCAAAATGTGCCTCCAGCACAGCCATCCATGACCATGTGTCAGCATCTCTACCTCATTTCTTTCAAATCGTCAATGTCCTCAAATCAACTGCTCTATCTTAAGGTGTAGAGTGTAATTTCTGCACCACTATTGGCAGCGACTGGAACTGCAGTCGGATTGTTTGCGTGGCCCGACTGGGCTGAACGTAATACCAAGGCGCCTGTTTGAAGCAGGACTACAGTATTTGTCTGTCCAGGGGTTTGATACTCTGAAAAGGTTTTTACAATTATATTTGGTGCTGCTGAAATTGCATACTTCACTTTTAAGTACTGTATATGAATCACAACTATTTAGTTTTTGTTAGTTTTCATTCTGTCACTGTTAGTTTTAGTTTTTGCTGCGTTTTATAGTTTCAGTTTATTTAGTGTTTCAGTAGTTTTAGTATTTTTTATGCCAAACTTAGTGTCTTAAATGGAAATAATTAAATGTAAATAGCAGCGTTTTATTAAATTTACCATCTAGTGTTTTTGCTAGTATTATCTAGTGCCTTTTCATGTACATATTTAATGAAGTCTAAAATTAATTTGCCATTTTTATTTGATTTTAGTTAGTCATGAAGTGTTTAAAATATATTAATATAATATGTTTTAAAATATTTATTCAAATATGTAATATAGAAATTAATAAAAAAAATTATATATCGCCATTTTTATTTTATTTTAGTTTTGAAAAATGATGAAAATAGTGTATCAGTATAATATATGTGAAGGATAATCCATGGCTAGGTGCGCATTACACTATTTTAATGCACGACGTGGAGGCATAGATCACGACACAAAACTGTTCTTTGCCTCCTCATAGCTCCTAAACTAACTAAAATAAAATAAAAATTCCCACAAATTAACTTTAGTTTCAGTGAAACTCAAATTCAAATTTTGTATTTTCTTTCATTATCACACTTACATTTGTAAGTTTTTTTTAATCTGTATGTGACAAATAAAAATAAGTGGTACATTTTTATAGCTATGAATGCTAAAATGATGTATCTCCACAGAATCATGCACGATGAGGTGAGCGAGACGGAGAACATTAGGAAGAACCTCGCTATCGAGCGTATGATCGTGGAGGGCTGTGAGATTCTCCTAGACACCAGCCAGACCTTTGTCAGACAAGGTAAACTCCCAACACACACACATAAATCGCGCTCTGCAGAAAGGGGCCACAGATCCCTGATAAGAAGACAGTCGGATTCTCCTTTCCTTCTGTTCTTTTCTGCAAACTGTCTCTCTTGTCACCTCTTATTGTCAAGCCCCCCCACCTCCCTCTTCTCCCCTTCCCACTCCAAGGCTTTTCTAGGCTGCCCTCTTTTCCCTGCCAGCACAAAGCGAAGCTTTAACTCAAAGGATTGGGTGCCCTAAACCTACTAGTCTGCGTAGAGCTCAGTGTGTTCAAAGACCAGACCAACTCTTTCATTTCCAAGTGTAATCACTCTTTTACCAGTAAAACCTGGCACTGAGCCTGGGATCGGAAATGTTACTGATACGCTGCAGGATACGAAAACACAAGGAAACTGATAAGAATCTGATAAGAACATATGTCAATTCAGTCTTTCCTCTTGTGCTGGCAAAGTATTTGTCTGTTCTTCGTTTCCCTGCTTTACCTGCAGCGCTAACGTATCCTGTCCCCACATGCATGTTTTTCAGGATCTCTGATACAAGTGCCCATGAGTGAGAAGGGCAAGATCACCCGTGGCCGACTGGGCTCTCTGTCTCTAAAGAAGGAGGGAGAGAGGCAGTGTTTCCTCTTCTCCAAACATCTGATCATCTGCACTAGAGGCTCTGGAGGAAAACTACACCTCACCAAGGTGAAGCCTCATGCACTACATGCACATTTTCAAAAGGGCTTTTGCAGACTTGAAATAGTAAACACTGGGTCATGGAATCCTGGGTTATCTTGCTTCACGTTTCACACTGCTCATACTTTAGCCGGGGTTAACTATTACTAGCTGACGTTTCACACTGTACATTCCTAAACCCTGTGTTAATGTTCTTATTTGCGGTGTCAGTGTCATTGATTGGACGAACACAGCACGCAACCTGTTTACATAAAGGCTCTAGCATTGCGCATCCTCATATTAGATAATGTGTAAGTGTACTGTCAACTGTCCAGAATGGTAAGCAGGGCTTGACATTAACACCCGCCAAATGCGGGTGGATTTCAGCAGTGGCGTGTAACGCAGTGACTCCTACTAGCCACTTTGGCGGATTGAATTTTATATGTAATATATTCTTTTTTTCAATTGTAGTCTTTTAAAAAGGCATCTGAAATAATAAACTAAGTGCAACCCAGGTTAAACGCAGTGTGAAAAGCCTTAAAGAGATAGTTCACCCAAAAATGAAAATTGTGTCATCATTTACTCACCCTCAAGCATTTTTGGGTGAACTATCCCTTTAAAAAGTACATATCAGGCTGAGGTGGTATGAAGATATATATGGTAGGACAGATTTGATTCAGATTTTTTTAGTAACTTTGATTAGATTTTCAGTTCACTTGATTATGCAAAATTAGGTATTGCCGCATGGAAATAATATAATTAATATAATATAATATAATATAATATAATATAATATAATATAATATAATATAATACAATGTAATGTAATGTAATGTAATTTAATTAATATAATATAATATGATAACAATGTATTATTATTTTATTATAATTTTATTTATTTTATTAATATTATTATTATTATTAAAATAATATTTTGAATTAATTACCAGCAAAAAAGCTTTTTAAAGCTTTTTAAAGATTTTCTTTAAAACATATACACCATGTACTGCAGTTCTTTATGGCATCACATTAAAATTTCTGTCACAAGCTAAGAAGATTTGCCCGTTGTAATATAAAACTTAAAATCTATTATTTATAGGGACATTTAATGCAGATAAAGTTGTTTTTCAAAAAATATAGAAATATTATTTACATCGTTCCTTAATTTCGAACAGGTTAAATGAATGTATTGAGCCGCTTGTTAAACAAGTAAAATTTTATGTTGTGCCCAGAAAATGGTGATTACCACCTTCAGCCAACTGTAATTTTACTACATTCAATAAGCCAGTATTGTTCCTGGTCTTTGGGGAAATTCAAGAAGATCACAGTAGATCTTCACAGTAATAACTGTTTTAGTGCGGCTGCTATTGATTATTGGATTGATTCTCAGAGCATGTCTGACTGTTGCTTGTCTCTGAATGGCAGAATGGAGTGGTGTCGCTCATTGACTGCACACTGATAGAGGAACCAGAGGGCACCGATGATGAGTGTACGTATCAAAACTCTTGATTTAATTATAACATTCCTTAAATATCTGCAATAATAAAGTAAAATAAAAAAATAGATCTGTGTTCACATTTTACCACAGATAATAGAGACCTCTGTACTTACCCACTTTTGAGAAACATCAGTCGCCACTGATACTGGCATGTTATTGAAGTAGATCCGACCACAAATCTAATTACAACAGACCTCCAGTAGATTTATTCCAGAGGATCGCTATGTTTTCTTTTTTTCTTCAGCCAAGTCAGACAAGAGCGGTCAGGACATGGAGCACCTGGATTTTAAGATTGTGGTGGAGCCCAAAGACAGCCAGTCCTTCACCATCATCCTGGTGGCCTCCTCGCGGCAAGAGAAGTCAGCCTGGACCAGTGACATCAGCCAGGCATGTCTGCTCACTTCAGATAGCACTGAGTGATCCACGCAGCCCTGGGGCAAGACCTTCACCTTTTACTCACCTCCTATGGTTCAATACTGTCCTTATGCTCTTTTTCTCTCTCTGTACTACAGTGCATAGATAATATTCGTTGTAATGGGCTGATGATGAACGCCTTTGAGGAGAACTCTAAAGTCACTGTGCCCCAGATGATCAAGTAAGCACTCACACTGGAACTGGAAGTAACTATAAAACACAGTCAGTTTCTGCATAAAGTATATTGGCCTGGTTTTTATTCAGTCATCCATCAAATTTTTATTTTATTGGCACTTGACACATTTTGTGAGGCTTAATATATGAGCATGTTCTACCTTTACCAGGCTGCATACAATATTACAAAATATTGTTGCTAGTGGTGTATATATATATATATATATATATATTTTTTTTTTTTTTTTAATGGCCGATGCTGATACAAATATGTACAGAGCAGGGTTGGTCAAAGGCAGATATAATGCTGATTTTTAAAATACAGTTATAAAGTATGGCAAAAATATGTAATTGTTATTATAGCAAATATTGCACATAAGACATTTATTTATTTACTTTAGATTTTATTTGCATTAATTAATTTGCATTACATTAAAATGTATATTTAATTATTTAACTTATTTCATTCAACTTGCTCAGTTTTAAAAATATTGAAAAAATATATCAGTATATCATATATCACTATAGATCTGTCTTTTTCAAGCCATTTTTTTGTGAGCTTTCAAGTGTTGCTGTTATTTTTCAAGAATGATTATAAAAAACAAAGTTATTCTTTGTAAATGTGTAAATCATATCTGATTTCCTGTGCCACATGTTTAGGTCTGATGCCAGTCTGTACTGTGATGACGTGGACATCCGCTTCAGTAAGATGATGAACTCGTGCAAGGTGTTGCAGATCCGCTACGCCAGCGTGGAACGCCTGCTGGAGAGGTTGACCGACCTGCGCTTCCTCTCCATCGACTTTCTCAACACCTTCCTGCACTCCTACCGCGTGTTCACCAGCGCAGACGTAGTCCTTGACAAACTCATCACCATATACAAGAGGCCCATCAGCGCCATACCAGCCCGGTGAGGCACACAACTTTTTTTTTGGAATACAGAAGAAGAGTTCACAGAGGTTATTATGGTAAATGGGGAGTGTGAACAGCTTACCATACCCACACCGAGATGTCAACTGGAAACTGCTCTCATGCATATAGCAGGGCATAGCAAGAGTGTTGTTTTCAGCACAGAATACTGATTAAGTTGAGCTTAATAACCTAATATTTATAGACCTGGTTTCATATACAGGGCTTAGATTAAACCAGGATTAGGCCTTAGTTCAATTAGGACATTTAAGTAGCTTTTACAAATGTACCTTAGAAAAAAACATTACTGGTGTGCATCTTGAGACAAAACAATGGCACTGACATAGATTAAGGCCGTGTGTCCACCAAAGCGTTTTTTCATGCGGCTGACTGGCGTATCCTATTATTTTCAATGGGAGCGCCGCGTTTTTAGAACGCCATGAGCGTAACGAGGCGCTGAGCGCGCAGGATTTTTTACGGTCGCCGAGAGTTGAAGAATGTTCAACTTTGAATAAAACACGGCGCTCATCACTGTCACTTTTTACCCAGCCAACCAATCACAGTGGAGGAGGGGCGGGACAAATACAACACCGACCAACCGCCACATTCTGCTTGAGCAGATGACAACAAGCAGCATAATAATAAACAAAATCATTTAAAACAAGAGCCAGAGCATTGTATCGGGATTTTTATATAGAAACAATACAAAAACCAACTATCTGTGAAATGAGATACTTGTAACACATCCGCGCATATTCCAGATCATAGCAAGCAAAGAGTCTGAACTGAAAAAAACTCTGCGCTGCCAAAACGCTCTCAAGCGCTCACAGCAAGGCGTTTTCAGCAGAGCGCTTAGTGTTTTCAGCTGGCTAAAAACGCTTTGGTGGACACGCAGATATGTCAGTGCAAGTTGCTTTCAGTTAAGACAGCTCAAACATGCATTTTAGTCTGGGACTAGCTTAAGCCTTGTCTGTGAAACCGGCCAATAATGTTGTAATAAAGCTGACTGACTTAAGCAGCATGGCATTCGTTAACAGTTTAAGATGATAAACTCGACTAATCGGTCTTGAAGGTGCACTTTGTAAATTTTAGTGGCATCTAGTGGTGAGGTTGCGAATTGCAACCGCCCACCGCTCACCCCTCCCTTTCAAAGCACATAGAGAAGCTACGGTGGCTGACACAGGACAAAGATGCTGTCTGCAGAGACAGCAGAGAGTAGCTAGCGCTCTGTAGAGCAGTTTGTCCGTTTAGGGCTACTGTAGAAACATGGCGGCGCAAAATGGCGATTTCACTGTAAGGTTACCTGCGGTGTATGTAGATAGAAATGGCTCATTCTAAGGTAATAAAAACATAACGGTTCATTATGTAAGGTCTTTATACACCACTGAAAACATAGTAATGTATGTTATATTGCATTTCTGTCAATAGATCCTCCTAAATATTACGCAGTGCACCTTTAAGGAAACCTTTTATAATTAGACTGGTTTTGGGTTATGTTCAGATCATAATTGCGTAATGAGTTTACTCATTAAAAAATTTTTTTTAAAAAAAATCATGTTCACTCAAACAAGATTGTTGTTGTAGTTTTTCTAGTTTACATGGATTATGCTGTCTCATGGGGACCACCATTTTTAGATTACACGATTGCATTTTTGATTTTTACAATGCCATTGATGACTGAAAACATTTGCAAAGTTTCCAAGACCTTATTGGCCTTATGGGCCAGCACAACATGAATAAAAAATTACTGACTGCACCATTAAAAACATATTGTGATCAAAAAGCAGCCCAATGCAATGAGCAAAGACATCTGTTTGTATGTGTTTGGCTATATCAGAAGTGCTTTAAAATTATTGAATTTAAAGACACAGCTCTTCAAAGTTTTAAACAGCATGCTAAAACACCAGCACTAAATATATTCAAACTAAAAATACAAAATACTGTTCAAAAGTTGTATACTGTCACTGATCAATTTAATGCATCCTTGCTGAATAATTTCTTAAAAAAAAAAAAATTCTAACTGACCCCAAACTTTTGAATGATAATGTATAAATAAGTCTAGAAGTCTAGAAAAAGTAGTCATCCTGACTAATTTAGTTATTGGAGGATTTATCATTATCCATCCCTAATTCTCAGCTTGCTGTGTTTTCTAGATGCTTTTTGATGGACTTGTATCTTGGCAGGCATATATGTAACCCCTCCGGTTCTACTCGCACCACTCCTAGCAGGATTCAAACCGGCGTTTCCAGCATGGGAGGCTGGCGCACTAACAAGGACGCTAAAGATCGCAGCCTCTAGCTTCAGTCGAACAGCTCTTTACTAGCTGGCCTCTGTTACATGCAGTAACCCACATGCAGGAAGCTCTTAGTTCAGCAGTGGGCCTTTACTTTGCTGGGAATGTGTTCTTGTGTGAGAGAGAATGAGCAGAAAAAAGTTTCAGTGAGACAGGAGGTCACACCAGTGTTTGTCACCCTATAGTGAGAGTGAGCGAGCGTCTGCGTGCGTATGGGATAAAACGAGATCGAGAGAAAGCCAAAGGGGAAGGGAGTGAGATGTGCTGGAGTTGCTAAAGGCTTGCGAGAGGTCACACTAATGTGTGTCGCCCCGCTGTATGTATGTATGTGTGTGTTCTGCTGGAAACAGCAGTAATTGGGCCCTGCTTCATCACCCGCAAGCCTGCCTGACTGAAGCATCTCAGCGGGGCTCTTGTCGCCATCACCTTAGCAACCGGCCACTCTGCTGCAGGACCCCACCCTCCACCCGTGCCGCATCTGCAAGATGAAATATTTAGTGTGCACGTTTTGCAGCCTCTCTCTCTCTCTTGTGCGCTCGCTTTATTTTCGTCTCTCTCTGTCTTGTTTTCTGCGTCTCCTCCTCCTGTTGGCTCCGGAGACGGAGATCCAGGCAAATCGGTAAGAGCCGGGGACCTCCCACACACCCACAGCCTGTAGCACCCACTCTCCCCTGGGCAGACTGCATGGCTGTGATGCCTCCCCAGACCTCCCCCGCTCAGCTGCCCTGCCTCAGCTTCAACGGTCACCCAGACTGTCATAAGAGGGGCTATTTCTGTGCAGGCATGACGTGTAGGGGTGGCTCGATGTGTGGGAAAGCTTCTCTGCAACGCTCTCCAACCTTATAGAGAGATGTGAAGAGTAGGCTGTTTATGCTCCGCAGAGACGCTTTTCTCTGTCAGCGCATACACCCTGAGCACACCACGCGGCATTGGGAAGCCATTATCCGCTAAATCACGAGCTGCAATGAGAGGCAAATACGTAACTGTTGTTTTTTTTGTAGGCTAGTGATGTGCTGACAGTTATCCCCACCCCCAAACTAAAAGCACTGAATGAGCCTCAAACAAACAGCTCTGTGAGGTTGATTTATAATGAGTAAATTTATAATGGGGCACTGCGGTACGATCGAAAAGGGCACTTTCACTTTCACGATTAAAGGGGCAGGGGCTCAAGCAGGTTTATTTTGCCTGCGGTAAATAAACACTTCGATGTTTTTTGTGGAAACTGTGATACTTTTTTTCAGGATTCTTTTCTGAATAGAAAGTTCAAAAGAACAGCATTTATTTGAAACAGAATTATTTTGTAACATTATAAATGGCTTTACTGTCACTTTTGATCAGTTTTCAAAAAATTGAATTGAATTAAAATTCCTTATCTGAAATCACATGTCCGTGTGTGACACCCTCAAGAGGTTTAAACCAAAACAACATGGTCACTAAAGCAACCCTCCCTCCTGATCTTTTTGACTCCTAGATCCCTGGAGCTGTTTTTCGCAAGCAGTCAGAACAACAAGCTCCTCTACGGAGAGCCTCCTAAGTCGCCCCGTGCCAGCCGCAAGTTCTCCTCCCCACCCCCGCTGGCCATCACCAAGACCTCGTCCCCCAACCGCCGCCGCAAACTGTCCCTCAACATCCCCATCATCACCGGTGGGAAGGCTCTGGACCTGGCCGCCCTTAGCTGTTCCTCCAATGGCTATGCAAGCATGTACTCATCCATGTCCCCTTTCAGCAAGACCACTCTGGACATCAACAAGCTCTACGTGTCCAGCCCCATCTCCAGCAAGATTCCCGACGAGAGCGAGGGCAAGACGGACAAGTCTGATGAGGTTTCACCGTGCAAACAGGGTGAGGGCACACATTGCAAATTACTGTTATCACCAAAATATCAGTAGTCAATACCAGTAGAGTACAACGGGACTAAAGGCACACCCTAAGAAAAATATGCTTTTCACTACTCCCATAGTGTATGATTGCAGAAAAAAATGTTTGATGGACATTGATGGAGCAACAGATTTTGTATGAAAATAAATCATAAAAGTGGTTTGTTTACCCACAGACGGGGTAAAAGGCTCACCAGCATGGGGCACAAGGCACACATTATTTATACAAATACTTCAGCTAAAATAACATGTTTTTAATAATGTTAATAAGTTAATACTTGTTCAAAACAATCACTTTAACAAAGTTAGTACTATTTGCAGTTTATTTTGATAAATGAATACATTTTTGTGCAATAAATATACTGTTAATAATATTAGAATCCAGACTATTATTATTATAGTATTATTATTATTAATATATAAAGTACAAATTTATTTTAAAAAGGCACATGCTATTGTTGTAATTTAATATAAATATTAAACTAACTAAATTATAACAATGGCATGTACCGTCGGGTAACAAATACCTGGCAGTGTTATTTTAGTGTCATTTATATAATATTATAGTTTTTGTTAATATTTTCAATAAGATATTTTGTATTTTCTGTTTTCATTTTGATGGTAACTTTGTGTTTTTGTAATTTTGATTATTTTTTATTTCTTTTTTAAATACAGTCTATGTAGTTTTTTTTTTTTAGATTTTAATTTTAGTTATTTTATTATTTAAACTAAACTAGTTGCCTTGTCAACTAGCTGAAAATAATTTAATAATTCATTTTATTTATTTTATTACATGTAATGAAATTTTTTTTATGGTTTTAGTTAACGATAATAACCCTGATGGTATTGTTACATTTTTAATTTTTAGTATCAACTTGGTACCAAAGCACCAGTACTTTTGACATCCAGACTGCAAACTGTCATAATGTGGTGCTCTTTCACGTGTTCGATATATTATGCATATAGATAACTATAATGTCTATGACTGATTTTTTTCTAGATATTTCAGTGAGGGAGGAAAGCGACAACGACCCGATCCAGAGTGACGAGGCAGAGGCTGAAGTATCGCCCACCAAATCACCCACCACTCCCAAAAACGTCAAATGCAAAAACTCTTCAGGTAGAAGACACTCTGTCCTAGACTTCCCTTCCATGTTGTTATCGCTCACTGACATGAAAACCAGAGCACCTGCATCTCACGCTGACAAGCCACCTGCACTCTTCAGACCAGCCAAATGTTGCATTTATCAATGGCTCAAAATTGCAGACTAGCAAGTGTTTAATTCAATGGTCCAGTAACATTTGATTTTTTGAACATTTGTAAAAACGCCATGGTCCTTAGCATTTTGTATGTGAGACGTTGTTGTGTTCTGTTCCTGTTCACACTTGTTGTCGTTCATTTTTAAGTTTTAAAGTACACGCTGTATTTGTAAAGGTCTGAAGTGATTCTTAGGACAGAGATGGAAGACACGATTCATGCAAAATCTCGTTAATTCTGTAGGTTAAGAAAAAAAAAAGCTCAGGGAAACGCCAAAGGAGGCGTGAGTAGGTGTTTGGGAAACTTGTGCCATAGCAACCATTAGCGTGTATTCTCTCTGCCACCCCGGTGCAGTCGATGTACCGCAACAACGTCGTCTCTTTGCTTTTTAAACTAACTTAAATAGGGGTTCAAAGGTCAGCAATGACCCCATTGTTTCATATGTGTGACTCAGTATTTCCGTCAAGCTTTGTGACAGTAGAAGAATAAAGCATGTTTTGGTTACCCTCAGGTAATCTTTTCTAAGCCTTTGCTGCAGCATGCAACAACAAACTTGTTTTCTTTAAAACGCTGCTTTTGTTATTCTCTGAGAGTGTATTTGAGACATTCATTTTAGTGAAATGATGAGCTATTTTTAGTCTCAACCATCTTGAGAACCAGAGCCCAGCCTATTGTCTTGATGAAGACGCAGTCTGTGATTTTACATTTTGCGCCGCCACCTGCTGGATGCTTAGATGCACTACATCATTGCAGCATCATGCTCCAAAAATATATATATATATATTTATTTTTTTTGTATGAGAACATGATGCATTAGCCTGTGGAAAGTGCTTGCAAGTACAAAACTAACAGTATGGAGATAAGTGCTTATTGTGGTCTTGCTGGCAGTCACAGGCAATCTGGGTAGTCGTTTTTGTTTAACAGTCGCTGGGTGCAGTAGATGTTTGTGACATTTTCATATGTCATCATCGGAGGCTTATCCATTGTGGAGATAATGTCACTGCCTCCATTATTTCTGCATGAGTCCATCTTGTCTTATTTTACACCTGCTGTATCCTTAAAGGGGAAGCATTCTGAAACACAGTAACTCCACATTTACTTAATATTTGTTTGGACCTTTTAGTCTTTGGCTACGGGAAGATGACGCTTCATATCTAACAAGTTTTAAGTACACTGCGTTGATACACTTCAGCTCAAGTTGTGCTGTTTACTTTATATTTATTTAAAATTATTCTTTATATTCATTCTTAAAATATTTCATATTAAAATTTGAAAATGCTCCTTATAAAATGGATAGTTCTGATTTAGAATTATGATTGAATGAGCCGCATACAAATTTGTAAAATGACAGTAAATAAAATTGCCACATTACTTTGCAAACATAAACAGCATAACACTAGTGTAATGAATTACATTACTAGTTGGAAGAATATCAGTAATATTCAGTGGTGGACAAGTAAAATACTTTGTTACTATACCCAAGTAAATTTTTCAGAGTATGTTTATTTTGGGAAACTTTTACTTTTATTTCACTACATTCCAAAGCATAATATTGTACTTTTTATTCCACTACATTTCATAAAAAGATGTCGTTCCTCGTTATTTTGAACTGAAGAAGTCGTCATCCGCTCTGAGACGCGATGGCGATGTCCGATTCGTGAACGAGCTGATTCTTTTCAATTAACCTGTTAAATCAGTTCGCAAATCACACTGAACAATTCATTCAACAACTCACTGATTCAGATGATCCGGTCAGAGCAAGTCTCCAGTTAGCAATTCACTGAATTCTCAAGTCTGACTCAAAATGAGCCAAAAACAGAAAATCCTCAGAGTTTTAAGTACATTAAAAATCAAGTACTTTTGTATTTTTACACAAGTAAAATACTTTTACTGGAATAATATTTTAATAGAGCATCTGTGCTTTTATTCAAGAACTCAATTTGTGTACTCTGCCCACCACTGATAATGTCATATTATTATTATCATTATAGTATATAATATTATTATAATTATCAATTATAAATATGACTCTTTATTGGTTTATTGCTTTGATTTTGACATTGATTGAATGTTCAGAAAAATGTAAATGACCATCTTAATATTAGCTTACTGAACTGTGATTGGTCTGCTTTTCTAAAGTCTTTTTGCTTATTAAATTGGGATTGGTGTTTTTCATTATTAACTGTTTAGCTATTCGTAACCGCTTGTACACTGCAGAAACAGTGTTGTATTCTACTTTAATTCTCATACACAGCTGGCAGAAAACAAGACCCGTGCTGAGCATCATGACAATAACATTAATTTACCCAGAACTCACCTACAACTAAAACACTATTCTTATCCTGCCTTACAAGAGCCCGTATTTTTTACATGCATATCTAGTTCCAGTCTTACCACTTGAAGTATTAAGTATTGTATTTGTTTAAAACTGGTTTTGAGTAACTTACTTTAAATTAAAACTGTTCTGAAATTAAAACTAAATTAACATGGAATTTAAGGAAGCTTTTTTCTACCATGAAAAAAAAAAAAAGTGTGACTTTATATCTCACAATTCAGACTTTATAACTCGGAATTTCAAGTTTATATCTCACGATTCAGGCTTTTTTTCTCGCAGTTGCGAGTTTATATCTCGCAATTCTGATTATAACTCACAACTGCACATTTAAATCCAACAACTGTGACCTTTTTTCTCAGAATTGCGAGATCTAAAATATAAAGTTCTGTCATGAAACTCTAGATGGAGCAGAATGATAGGTCCTTAAAGGGATAATTCACCCAAAAATGAAAATTATCCCAGTCGATTTGCGTAGGCCGTCTGGCGGAAGCTAGTTATTGTAGTTTGTAAAGATTTAAATATGGATATTTTTCTAACAAAAGCCCATCGCTTTGCTTCAGAAGGCCTTTATTAACCCCCTGGAGCTGTGTGGATATCTTTTATGATGGATGGATGCACTTTTTTGATTTCAAAATCAGGAGCTCCATTCACTCCTTTTATACACCTAGGATGGCTTGAGGGTGAGTTTTCATTTTTGGGTGAACTATCCCTTTAACTCAATCTGCTTGCAATCACATCATTCTCTATAGGGCACAGCTGATTGATTCCTGCTGTATCAGTAGCCAATGAGCTCGCTGCTTAACTTTCAAATACTTGGTCAGCATTTGCTGTAGCAGTTGCAGCACGCTTCAGAAACCCTCCACCTTCCCCAGCTCCACCTGTATAGATCTGTTTTGGGTAATTCATGTATGCTATATTGTACAGCAGCAGCATGTCTTACTTGCTCACAGCAGCGTGTCGTGTATGTATTGGCCGTAGCAAGGCCCATACTTGCTCTGCAGCAACAGCGGTGTATCAGATCTATTCCACCAAGACTAAACATATCAATAGTGTCATATCCATTACACTCCAAGAGTTGTTATGACAGAACTTGGAATTGCAAGAAAAAAGCCAGAATTGTGTGAGAAAAAAGTCATAATTGTGAGACCTAATAAGTCGCAATTACCTTTTTTATTTTTTATTCCATGGCAAAAACAAGCTTCCATAGCAATTAACCTTTAAACATGCATTTAACAGTCGTGTGTGCTACTTGTCTTTCTCTCTGGACAGAGTTCTCTCTGTTCTCGTACAATAATGGCATGGTGATGTCGTCCTGCCGGGAGCTGGATAACAACCGTAGCGCCTTGTCTGCCGCTTCTGCCTTCGCCATTGCCACTGCTGGTGCCAACGAGGGCACGCCAACCAAGGAGAAGTACCGCCGCATGTCTCTGGCAAGCACAGGTAGGATTCGCCAATCTGTTTCAATCTCTCATAGCTTGTGGATATTTGTTGCCTGGCAAAAAAGAGATTAATGTTTTGATTGGTTATCAGGGTTCCCCACGGATCAGAGGAACGGAGATAAGGAGTTTGTGATTCGTCGAGCAGCAACTAACAGAGTTCTCAATGTCCTCAGGCACTGGGTGTCCAAACACTCGCAGGTGAGATTGAGTACACATTATAATAATATACTAATATAAGAAGCGTCCAAATGGAAACAAAAAGTAGTAAAATTTGACCCAAAAGGTTTTTTCATTTAGTTTCTCCACTTATTTTGATGTGTTGAATTATGTGGAATAGATTTAAACATGTTCATATGATGTTTTAATGTTTTCCTCTTCCTTTAGTGTGTAATGTATCTGTTTGTGCTTGTATACGAACTGCAAAGTTACAAAGCTCATAGTCCCTCACAAAGGGATTTATTCTTTCTAACAGAGAAACTGATCCAGACCTGCCTAAAACACCTCGATCGAAGTCCAGATATCACTTCCTCAAACGTCTACGTCACAATGTGAAATATTAGCATAATGCTCACCCAAAGGCGTGCACAAAGACTAGTGAATTGTAGTGTTGTCATCATGCCGCGGAGACGCTGTGTGTTTGAAATGCGAAAGCAAAACCGCTTTGTTTGGCCATCTGAAAACTGATGAAATTAGGAATCAGAGGTTAAGATTTATTTAAAAAGCTGTTCTTGAGGAGTACAACCCATACGTTTGCTTGTTTATAGAGGACAGCTTCCTGAACCTGGTAGAGTACAACGCAGGCTATATACAAAAACTAATTACCACTGTGAAACGTTCTGCTCAAGTCGTGCTTGCAAAGTTGGTTCCGATCGATCGGCTTGATCATCCGCATTTTCAGAATCCGACTTGGGCTCGAACTGATACAGTAAAACTGACGACATTATTAAATGTGTGTTTACAAATGCTTTAGAAGCATTAGAGCTGAAGCTCATGATTATGGTAAGGGGCGTTACATTTCCGACACACAGCTGAGGTGTTTAGCCAATCACAATGCACTGGGTCTGCTGGCCAATCAGAGCACTCTGAGCTTTTAGAAATCAGTGCGTTTCAGATAGAGGTACTGCAATAATGTATAGTAGCCTATGTGAAAAATATGTGTTTTTTGAAAGCATGTTAACCTATTCTATTACACCCTATAAACTAAATAATTAACTTTTAAAATAGCATCATATGACTCATGGTCAATGAAAACATATGATGAGAACATATATGAAAACATGGTCAAATATAAACAACATTTAAAAAAAATAATAATAGTACTGAAAGAACTTTCTACAGAGTTGTTTTTGCATACCTGTGTATTGTGTGTGCAGGACTTTGAAACAAACACTGAGCTGAAAATGAAGGTGATTAGTTTCCTGGAGGAGGTGATGCATGATCCTGAACTTCTGACCCAGGAAAGGAAAGCTGCAGCCAACATCATAAGGTGAGTAGAGTCTGCCTACACCCTGACAGATGCAATGCTCACATGTAGGGTTATGGATAAATACAGAAGAAAATAGCTGGATTATCCTGTCCTGTGGTGCCACTGCGGTGCCACTTCTGTCATCTGATCTGATAAACATTTGTGCATATAAGTTAGTTAGTGGTTTTGCTTGTAAAGCATCCATTTTTTTCTGACAGGACATTGACACAGGAGGATCCTGGTGACAATCAGATCTGTCTGGAGGAGGTGCTGCAGATGGTGAGTGGGGTGATTCTGGGTCATTTTTCAAATGATTTAACATTAACATATTTAATATTAACGACATTCACTGCTAAAGCAATCAGAACTTTATTGTTTCAACATTATGTATTTATATTACTGTTCAAAAGTTTGGGGTCGGTAAGATCTTTTAATGTTTTTGAAAACATGGTGAGCATAATGTATCTTATGCTCACCAAGGCTGCATGAAATATTAAATTTGTTTTCTATTGTAATATATTTTAAAATGTTATTTATTTAAGTGATGGCAAAGCTGAATTTTCAGCATCATTACTCCAGTCTTCAGTGTCACATGATCACAGAAATCATTCTAATATGCTGATTTGCTGCTCAAAAAACATTTTTCTTATCATTATCAATGTTGAAAACAGATGTGCTGCTTAATATTTTTGTGGAAACAGAATTATATTTTTTTCATGATTCTTTGATGAATAGAAAGTTCAAAACAAATTTGAAACAGAAATATTTTGTAACATATATTTAGGTCACTTTTGATCAATTTAATGCATCCTTGCTGAAAAAAGACTGACTCCAGACTTTTAAACGGTAGAGTATATCCAGAACACCACTTGTGTGTCAAATTGGTATTACAGTGGTTTTGGTTTAGAATGTTTCACCATTTACAAAGTTGTATTTAAACTGTGCTGAAATTCATTATTCAACTTTCAGTTCATTATTATTTAACTAATTGATTTGTTATGTAGGCGGAAGGAGGAAAGTCAGAGCCTTTCGAGAATCATTCAGCTCTGGAGATCGCAGAGCAGCTCACCCTGCTGGACCACCTTGTTTTCAAAGTCATACCATATGAGTGAGTGTGATTATGTTTCAATTTATTTGTTCTTTAGGTAACTACAGAAATATAGTATAGTTCCCTCAAAAATGAAAATTATGTCATTAATGTTGCTCCAAACCTGTATGCTGTTATTCAATGGACATATACTCTTCGAATAATCTTCACGCAGCTTTTACCATGTGATTTGACATTTATATGTCTTCTGAAGTCATGCGATAGATTCTCAGTTCTGCATACAGCTTTGACATGAATGACATGAGGCTAAGTAAATAATTTTTAATTTTGGGTGAACTATGCATTTAACAAGAAAAGCTTAGTTACATTGTTTGATTAGATTTTACATAATACTTAAAGGGGCTATATGTACAATTCAGAAACCCTTGATATTAGAGACACCGGTGGCTGTTAAGTGAACTGCAGTCAACAATTTATTGCTCGCACTCATGCACACATAACATACAAGAGACTGAGCGTGATTTAATGCCCTGATATACTCACAATATATTCGTTCTTTGCTTATAATTAAAAAGAAGTTGGAAATACCTTTGCAGTGATATACTGTTAACGAACATCCAGACGCTGTCCACGCTGCTGAGAGCGACGTTTAGATGAATATGTAAATATATGAGCTGCGCGCTTTCCTCTCAATAACAAAATAAGCACACAACAAAAATGACAGCGGTGAGAAAACAGCAGTTAAAAAGCATCTGATCATAGCGATGTGGAAATGTTTGCACAAGCTGTAATTCACCGGCATCATGTCGACAGATGAGGTAATTAAAATTACACTGTTATGATAGTTTGATTGTAAAGGATAGGCTATAGGCTATATAGTTCTGGCTATGTATGTGATACTATAGTTTCTTATCAGATTTCTTTGCATGACAAATTGACTTCACAGTACAGAATTGCACTTCCGCATTATCCTGAATATTGTATAAGCATTCACTTCATGTGTCATAGAACATAAGAGAGGTTCTGGGAGCGTGCGTAACCATCACATCCTTTGGATTTTTTTTTTGCAAAACTGTTCCATCCTTCACATAAAAATCAGTCTACAGGCTTTTATAGACAACCTATGAAGTCGTTGAAGGTCTCGTTTATTAAGTTTCGTTACAAGCTGTTCACACATTGGCAATACAAAAAGTGATTAATACATGAAAATTCTTACATATAGCTCCTTTAAATATTTGTGAAGAAATGTGAATAATCCTGTAAGATATCAAACGCAGTGTTTTTCCTCACAAATGTGTTTATTGTCGTACAGGGAGTTTTTTGGTCAAGGATGGATGAAGAACGACAAAAATGAGAAAACACCTTACATCATGAAAACGACAAAACACTTCAATGATGTAAGTGTTCAATGTGAAAACATCTGTTCTAGATAAGTGTAAATGTTCAGTTCTCGCAATGTATTTGTTATGAAGCATAATGCACACAATGCTGATATACCTCTGTCTCTTTTAAAGATCAGCAACCTGATCGCTACAGAGATCCTGCGCTGTGAGGATGTGAATGTACGGGTAGCAGTGATAGAGAAGTGGGTGGCGGTGGCTGATATCTGCCGCTGTCTCCATAACTACAATGCTGTGCTGGAAATCACATCATCCCTAAATCGCAGCTCCATCTTCCGTCTGAAGAAAACTTGGCTCAAAGTTTCTAAACAGGTAGGGAACTACTTGATAAAACCTCATCAAAATAAAAGCAATGATTATGGGGTTTGTTACTGAACAAAGAATGTGAGAACATGAATCATGTCAGTTGGTATGAAAGGTCAAGTAGGGCCTTTTTTAGACTATTCAGGCAATTGAAGGTGCAGTAAGCATTTTCTGAGAAACACTGTTGATATTTGAAAGCAACCCAAACAAACACGCCCCTCCCTTCACTGCCCCCAAAATGCATGAACACGCAGTGCAAGAGTATATACAAGCAAGAGTTGGTTGTTAGTCGCCAGCAGCAGAGCAGCTCCAGACAAACAATGACTCTCAAAACTGTCCTGTTACTATAGCTAACATTACAACAACAGCATATCTTGGCTCTGTGAAACAGCAAAACCAATGTTACTCATGTATGGAGCAGAAACAACACAACCTTGGCATCCGTTTTCAGGCCTTCCTGCTTAGGTCTCTCCAGCGCTAGAAAGATAATATTAAAGGTAGGGTAGGCAATTTCGGAGCGGCTAGCAATAGCAAGCTAGCTTTGAAAGCATTAGATCCCACCCTCCCTTCAGAGCGTCTCCAAAGCCACGCAGGAACATGAGCTCGCAGGTTGCGCACAGCCAGAGCAGATTCAGCAAAGCGTCATAAGAGACGGTGTAAATTACACATAACATACATAACATTACAATAATAATGAACGTAAACAACTTACAGAGCTCTTACTTGTAACACCTGACTGCTACAGATTCGTTTCAGCGTTGATAGTGTTGCCATCTGAGTCTGAGGATGTGAACAGCTCCGGGTTGAACGTCACGGGTTGCCGTCTCTAAATTACGGTTACTCTCTGTCCACAACTCTGCATAGCCTTACGGAACACGCTGATGACGTGTGATGTCTGAGCGAACAGGTGCGCGGAGGTATGGAAATACATACGTTGACAGGCAGGTAGGACAGCGTATCATTGCATTCGAACCTAATGCAATGATTGGATGAATATTTTTTAATCCTGAGACTTCCACAGACAATATATGTGCATTTTTTAATATTTAGACCACTTCTATTATTGAGTGCTATCAGGATGTGAAGAGAGTTTCAACCAGAATAACAAAAAGTGTATAAAAAAATGCCTCCCCTACCTTTAACGCGGGTCTTGCCTGATCATAACCCTTCTTTTTCCATGATATTCCTCTGAGCTTTTCTATTTTGTAATGTCTCTCAGCCATCTCTCTTTCTACAGTCTTTCTTCAAATCTCCCTCTTGCTCACTCACTCTCTCTCTCTCTCCTCCCCCATCATAAGTGGACACGCCCCCTACTGCTGATTGGCTACAAGTGGGTTGTGCTGCTTGTTGAAATCCACTTTCAACATTGTTTCTCAGAAATCGCTTACTGCACCTTTAAATATTTTTTGCATGACATCCTGTTGTTGATTTGATATTAACTGACTTTTTGTAATAGATAATTTTTTTAAATACTTTTTATAATATTCTTATGGATGCTGTTAAAGTGTATTTTGACCACTGAAACTAGATTGATAACATTTAACATCATGTTTCGTTTAAATCATTAGACCAAAACAGTCATTGACAAGCTGCAGAAGTTGGTCTCATCTGAAGGAAGGTTCAAGAACCTCAGAGAGGCCTTAAAAAAGTAAGTTTTTTTGCTGTACTTGTAACTTGTTGCTGTAATTGAACTCAAATCCATGTGTTTGAGGAGGTATACGAGAGATAGTGATTATTTTATTTATTTTTTATTTTGCCATTGGCTTTTGGTTATGGTAATATGATATGACAATAAAACGTGATGGCATAGCTAATATTTTTTTTCCTAATGTTTCTGCTAGTTGTGACCCTCCCTGTGTGCCATATTTGGGAATGTACCTCACTGACTTGGCCTTTATTGAGGAAGGGACCCCAAACTACACAGAAGACAACCTGGTCAATTTTTCCAAGATGAGAATGGTATGTTTTTAGATGTGTTTCTTTAATGGTTGTAAAAAAGAGACATAGATAGCATTTTGTTATCATATTTTCTTTATTTGACAGATCTCCCATATCATCCGAGAAATCAGGCAGTTTCAGCAAACAGCATACAAGATTGATTACCAGCCAAAGGTATTGAACTAATGTTTGGTTTGTACTGGTCAGATTTTGGGTTTCATGATAAACATGCACTAGTACTAGTACAGTTAGTGGTTAAGTTTGAGTATGTTTTGTTTGTTTTGCACATCATTGTGGTGTCGCTGTTGGGCAGAAACCTTGTATCTCTAAAAACGCTACTTTTCTGGAAATGAAAAAAAAAAATTATTTTTTAAATTATTAAACACTGCGTTGTCAAAGTTAGTATTGTGGCTTTATATGTGCTCAGACACTTGCATGTGTAAATATATTAACATTTTACCAAAATCAAGCTCAAAAGGAGTTACAAGGTTTTTGACCAGCGAATTTCGGAGAATTTCGGACATACGTGTTTTGTCCATCGTAAATGCATCACATTATGTTTTCATCAACTTAAAGGTTATAAAGTTTACTGTAGCAATGTGGGCGCTCAGTTTTTTCTGTAATTTGGCCAAAATCGAATTTTATAAAAGATGAAGTGCTTCGCACAGGCTATTTAAGACATTATTGGCAATGACTTGGCAATGCAAGATTAACACACTTAAAACACATAAAACATTAGCCTTTATATATAGTGTTTCTTGAGTAATAAAACGCTTTACTTATTCAAACCAACAGTTCTTTATTTACCCTTGCATTGCAAACAAGCAGAGATGATCCAAATTGCGTGCGGCACTTCATTCACGATAGAGGCGGGTGGAGTTATGAGGTTTTACCAACAGTTTGAGGATACAATAAAGTTACGCGGTTTAGTTACAAGCTCTTTTTAAGACGTTTCATTGGTTAGATCTTTGCAAAACCCACAGACAGACAGACAGAATGCAGAAACACATCACGGTATCTCTACAAAGCCATTTAATCACAGAATCTTTATGTACTTCTAACCTTCAGTAACATTAACATACCAATTCACTGAAAAATAAATGGAAAACCTGCAGGTATTTTTAGCGTATAATATTTTCTCTTTTCTCTAGGAAACTTAAATAGAGCTGTTTTCACAGTGTAGTTTGCATTGAAGAATCACATTCAGTATTGAAACTGATCCTGCGTTTGTCTTCCAGGCAGTACTGTATTTACTGGACCAAAGCTTGGTAATGGATGAAGAAGGCCTGTATGAAGCCTCTCTCAGAATTGAGCCTAAAGTGCCCAACTGAGAGAGGCTCTGCTTAACGTCTACAAAATGTACAGACACCACGCTCTCTACAGTATACATCCATGTGTTCTGTTATGTAACATGATTATTACTCCTGGATGTGTTCCTTGTTTTTAGTTGTAACCAAATGTTGCCTAATTGTTTCAGATCTTTCACCGAGGACTTCCCTGTTGATTTCAGCCTTTGTTCTTTAGGGAATCATATTTTTTCCCCATCCAAATTATTTAACAGTAGGATTTAATCCAACAGTGACATTCTATTTCAAGGTGTGGTTGTCTCTTTAATTGATCAGGCTCATCCACATCACCGTAATGAAACATGAAAAGCCGGCAGGAGCATTTTGAGATTTTAATAGATGCATGTAACTATTTTACAGTATATGCATACCATGTAGCAATGTGGAAAGCAGATATATTACTGTATACAACCAAGCGTATAGAAACACTTATACTGTTATACTATTATATTCCAAGGCACATGTCACTGTACTTAGCTGAACCAACTATAATTTTTACATCTATTGGTTGCGATAATTAACGTCCATCCCGATTTCACAATGCCTAAACTGCCATGATATTTTTTTGAACAGTTTTGGCATGACCTAATAATGCAGACAGTGTATAGCTTGGTAATTATAATACCTTAAAAAGACATAGTATGTCTCTTATCGGCCAAAAAGAATTTTGATCTGTTCTTGCATGAGAAATTTGTTCATTTTGCAGCATTTTATTTATTTATTTATTATTTCCTCAGTCCAAAATTAGACTATTTCTTCACAAAAAGAAGCAAGGACTATTAGATCAGCATTATATTTTTGAAACTAGTCGTTTAGTGATTGTTTACCCATGTAATGTTTCCGTTGCTCACAGTCGCATTTTGGGAAAAAAGGTATTCTGGGTTCAACACTATCCTTCTGCACCAGATTATCCAGCTATTGTACATTTACAGACAATCTATGTTCTTCTTGCTGTTCCAGTGATTGTGGAACGTGACTGAATATCACTTTGTAAAATGCATTGTCGTTTAAGAGTATGATCAAAAGTGAATGACCTTCCCGCTTGCAGCATACAAAGGGTATTTTTGTAGTCCTAGAATAAAGACGTAGGGTTCTGCATCCTTACCTAAAAAAAGAAAGAAAAAAAAAGACCGTAGAGACATTTTTGTACAAACATTGTCAACTCGCCACACAGAAAAGTATTCTGTATATTTTGTACATGCAGCCCTATGTATTTCTTAACATGTACTAGTTTAAAGCACACCTCTTTAAAGCGTTGTATCCTATGCTTACACACTCAATGCTATATGATTTGTGATTTTTGAAACCATGATCTAGAGGTAGAGGACTTTAAAGTGTTTTGCATATACTGTAATCCTGTCTATAATCATTCTCTTAGCAGGAATATAGTAATGTAGTGCTTATTCTGTGAATATTTGTATGTATTTTTACTATGTACAGTCTGGAAACACACTAATCGCTCATGTGGCAGGCATGCAACACTGTATCAGCCAGAAACTTTAAAAAGGATATATATATATATATATATATGTATATATATATATATATATATATATATATATATACTGTATACACATCTATGTGCACATACTCTTATAAATGATATATAAACATACAAACAAACATTTTGCTGTTAGCAATACCCAGTGGTATGAGAATTATCTTTCAACCCTTAAGTTTATTTCCACGGCTCGGGAAATATTTCCAGTTTTGTACAAAAAAGAGAAATCAACAGAAAAGAAAAAGAAAGAAAAATAAACTGTATGTTTCCTGATTACCTCTTGCTAATAAATCTATTCTATCTCAGGGGGATATTGCTTCCTTGTATGTGGTTTTTGTCATACACGCTTCATTTTGCTCTCTGAAAAATTGGGTCATAAGCAGTGTTGGGGAAAGTTACTTTTAAAAGTAATGCATTACAATATTCCGTTACTCCCTAAAAAAAAGTAACTAATTGCGTTACTTAGTTACTTTTTATGCAAATTAATGCGCTACATTTGCGTTACTTTTTCTCATTTGGGCTGGGCTTGATTGCTTTTACCAAAAAAAGTACTATTTTTGGCAAACGTAAAGGCTCTTTCAGACCAAAAGTGAAATAAGTCTAAGGCCAAAGGAAATGCAAATTTATGCCTGTACAGTAGAGACCTTTCAGATGTGCTGCCATTCTGGATTGCAGAAGAATTAGAGCAAGAGAAGAAAGTTTAACACTCTTACTCCAGTAATAAAAACAAAAGAAAAAAAAGAAACACAAATGTGATGTTTATCTAAAGTCATTTTTGCTTATTAGTATGGTTGAATTAGATCATTGAAGTTCAGCAAAAGATCAGCAAAAGTGCGCATCGAGGGTGCATATCGACCGCAAACCTAAATTGACAAATGGGACACCTTACTACGGTCTCATGGACACGCGCACAGGGCAGCCATTAAGTCCAGGGCTTGCAAAATTTCAAAATCGCTGGTAGCCCTTTGGGCAGGCACTCTTCTGATTTAGGTAGTCCGAAATTAATTTAACTAGCCCGAATAAAAAAATATATTTTTTATGTATAAAACTGAATAGGAGTCGAAACATCAATCAAAACAATTTTCAAAATCACAAATACCAACATGTAAAATAATCAAATTACAATTATCAATACAAATGGATTTTGTTCTACATTTGGTTCTACCTGAACTGAAATGTCTATGAATTTCTGTCTTGACCTGTCTTTTTTGCCTGTGTAGAACTGAAACACCAACTTAAATCTATGCGCCTCTTAACATTTTAACACACACACGCGCGCGCGCGTGCACGCATGTACACACACACACACACACACACACACAGCGACTTTCGCAGTTTTCTCCACTGTAGGCTTATAGGCTTTATTAATTTATGGTCACATACATAGAGCGCTACACAGCCCTTACACATCACATAGGCTACCCAACACTTGATTCGTCTTGTTAAACTACACTAAAACACTCCCACCTTACTTGACTTTCCTCCCTTTTGTTTTTAATTTGGTAAATTCTGTAAATTAGTATCTGAAGAAAAAAAAAGTTTTAAACAATCATTATGTTGGAAAATTCTTATCAGAATAATTTCTGTTAAGTTAGTGTATTTTAGCTAAAACTGTTAAGTTATTAAGCAATATCTCATGTAGGGTTTTTCCTTTGTGTTTTATATACTGTCCACTAGGAGGTGCTATAGGCATATGTTATCTTTGATTTGTTTTCCCTGAAGAGAGACGCTGGTTTTTAAAACGAAAGTGAAAGAGACACGTTCCTTGCGCTTTACAGTGAAATGAGAGTTCTGTGTCTTTAATAAAATCAACACATTAATTATTTATCTCTCATCCAGCCGCAATTAATTACAATGTTATGTTTTATTGTTTGGTCCGTCTGACCCGCGGATATACCCGCGATCCGCTCATCACGAACACACTCAAACATACGCACACACATACATCGGCTAAACTTCACTGCGGACAAATCAGCATGATCAAAAACATCCGTGATTTTGAACAAGTCAAGAGAGTCAACAACGCAAAGCAAGAAAGGGATTTTATTCACGTTTTAAAATAGCCCGTCGGGCAGGGCCGTGATACGTTTTGGTTGCCCGGCTGGAAGATATCATAGCCCCGGGACGTCGGGCTAGCGATTTTGCGAGCCCTGAAGTCCATAAGTCCATCCGAAGTGTGCCATTTGGGACAGGGCCCTTATAGTCTCGTGGACTTCACAATTATGAGCACACAACGGCCATTGTAAGTCCACAAAAACACGAGTGCACATGAAGTGTGCCATTTGGGATAGACCCAGTGAATACATAGGAAAACAAATAACTTGCATTAGGCCTACTTATTTGAAAAAGTAACAGATATTAAAGTAATGCCTTACTTTACTAATTAGTTGAAAAAGGTAATCTGATTTTGTAACTCGCGTTACTTGTAATGCGTTACCCAGGTCATAAATGTATTCTTATGTATAATAATAAAGTATATAAAATGTACTTTATTATTACACATAAGAATGTATACACATTTACTTTAAAATGACAGCGTTTCTGTATTATGCTGCAGTACAAACACATCCATTATGTATTATAGATGTATAATGTAGTACTGTATAAGACATTTATAAATAGTTTAAATTGGTCCATTTATGTAATCAATTAGCCTATGTGGTAACAGGACAGAGATTTGTATGACAAAACATGCCATAAATCATCTTTATGAACTGACTGAAACACTTGCATGTACTGTAGTAAACATATTATCAGGACCCCCTTATCTGAGGGTTCTCCCCCCTTAAAAATATCATTAAAAACCACATTGTGTATTATAAATAATATAATGATATATACTTAAAACAATTGTGTAAGTAGTAAAACAACAAAAACGCAGACGTGGCAAAAAAATGCGTTTTAAGTTTAGAAACATTTTAGTCCCCCCTCTCTTGCCTCACAGTGGTTTGGTCCACCACGCACCTCACCTACACACACAAGTCCGGTGGGAGAGAACAAAGTTCCTCAGTAGTTGTGGAACTCCAGTAAGTAGTTTGTCAAGGCTGTTTTATTCACAAAACATCGGATGAAGTGATTTTATTTCTCTTTAATGCAGACGATGCTGAGTTATTAAAAAAATAGCAATGACAAAAAAATGATGATACCGATGTATTTTTCCATAAGTCCGATATTTTATTGATTATTGTTTGGTAACTTGTTGTACGTCACCCACTACAACTAACACGGCGATAAGCCTATGTGTGAACTGATATTAGGTTAATTTTGTAGATCTACCACTAGGTTGGGTTTTGCTCAATGCTATGTGGAAGAAGCAAGATAATTTAATAATTATATTACCGCGTGGTGAACCTATGATAACTCATATTTAAACAACTATTGCTTTGTGTTGTTGGCCAGATAAAATGACAGAGAAACGAAAACTGACATAAGATCATTTTTCAGAAAAATGCCACACGTATCCTCACAATTTTGGCTGTATTATTTGTGTCCCCTTCAAAAATTGCTCTTGAGATATTTTTTGTTTACTGTCCCCCCCAACTGTTAGATGAAATTTACGCCCATGTGAGTGCACTTCATTTTACTGATATATCTAAAAAATGCTGTTCATTTCTTTATGTAAAACATTTCATTTAAGCAAAAGAATATTGCGTGAACCATTAACCCGAATACCAGAGGACAAAAAAGCCCTCCCTCGTGTAGGAGGAGCGCTGAAGCACTCATGTGATGAGATCTCATATTCTAATGCTGGTGTAATGAGTTGCTTGCAGGGGTGAAGATGAACAGGTTGATTTTGCTGGTGCTGTTTGCGGTTCTCTATCATGTACATACAGTGCCTTTGCACACCGAGGAAGGTAAGATTTCAAAACAACTTTTTCTCTTCCACGTACAGTACGTTACGTGCGACGCTGCATCGTACTTTCGCTTTTGACAATTTGGCGCTTATAGTCTTCAATTCAAATACATATGTTTATGACCACTATAAGATTTTCAAAGTATAGAAAAGGCTATAGTTAAAGTAATATATAGCATTTGAAATAGATTAAAATACGAATGGTGAAGGGGAAAAGTATAGAATTCTTCTGTGCACCAGCAAAATAAAAATATAATTATTTGTTACAGATGAATATCTTTTCAAATCATGGATGTCTCAGGTAAGAATCCATTGTTTTGTAATTGTCTGTTCATGTCGCCTCACAAAGAAAATGAAAGGCGGCACTAAAGGAAGGAAGTGAAAGAGGAAGAAAAGTAACTCCATTTATTCTTTTGAAATTCGCAGTATAATAAAAAATATGAGATAAATGAATATTACCAGCGGCTGCAGATATTCCTGGAAAACAAGAAGACGATTGAGCACCATAATGCTGGAAACCACAAGTTTTCAAGTATGACTGATATTATCCAACTTACAGAATGTTATGAAAACTTTTTTTTTTTTTTAAATCACATATTATTTCTCTGCACTTTACAGTGGGGCTGAATCAATTTTCAGACATGACCTTTGCTGAATTTAAGAAGTCCTACCTCCTGACAGAGCCTCAGGTATTATTTTTGACTGCATCTCGTGATCAATGAGGAAATAGGAAAGTACCACAATTCATGAACATTTTTACAACCTGACAGAACTGCTCAGCCACTAGAGGGAATCATCTGAGCAGTAATGGGCCTTATCCTGATACGATTGACTGGAGAACCAAAGGACACGTTGTAACTGATGTCAAGAATCAGGTATGGTGCATATCTTGCCCTAATAATCCTATAAAACTGTACTTATAATATCTGTGGTTCCTAATCGGTGACATTATTTTAGGGAGCTTGCGGTAGCTGCTGGACTTTCTCTACCACAGGCTGTCTAGAGTCCGTCACTGCTATTGCCACAGGGAAACTCCTACAACTAGTATGTAAATGTTGATTTTAATTTAACATTGACAGTGAAGTGCCATCATTAGATATTTGTAATGTCTTATTACTTTATTTAGTATCAACATGCAATAATTACTGCTAATGTTTTTGAAAGAAGTCTCTTATGCTCACCAAGGCTGGATTTATTTGATCAAAAATACATTAAAAAACAGTAATAATGTGACATATTATTACAATTTAAAAATAATTGTTTTCCATTTTAACATATTTTAAAATGTAATTTATTCCTGTGATGCCAAAGCTGAATTTTCAGCATCATTACTCCAGTCTTCAGTGTCACATGATCCTTCAGAAATCATTCTATGCTGATTTGCTGCTCAATAAATATTTTTGGTAATACTTTAGTTTAGGGTCCTAGTTGGTTATTAGCATGCATATTACTAGGATATTGGCTGTTTATTAGTACTTATAAAGCACATATTAATGCCTTATTCTGCATGACCATATTCTACATCCCTCAATCCTACCCAATACCTAAACTTAACAACTGCCTTACTAACTATTAATAAGCAGTAATTAAGAGTTTATTGAGGGAAAAGTCATAGTTAATAGTTGGTTAATATTAAGAATCGGACCCTAATCTAAAGTGTAACCATATGTTTTATTATTATCAATGTTGAAAACAGTTTTTGATGATTAATATTTTCATGATAGACTACCATTCAAAAGTTTGGGGTAAGTATGATTTTTAAAAAAGGAAATAAAAAAAATGAACACTTTTATTCAGCAAGAATGCATTAATTGATCAAAAATGACAGTAACAAAAGATTTCTATTTCAAATACATGCTGTTCTTTTGAACTTTCTATTAATCCAAGAACCTTAAAAATGTATGATGGTTTCCACAAAATTATTACACAACTGTTTTCAACATTTATAATAATAAGAAGTATTATTAATAACTGATCATGAACAATTGATAATAACTGAGCAGCAAGCATATCAGAAGGATTTCTGAAGGATCATGTGACACTGAAGACTGGAGTAATTCAGCTTTGCCATCACAGGAATAAATTTCATTTTAAAACACACTCTTTTAAATTTTAATAATATTTGACAGTATTTCTGCTGTATTTCTGATCAAATAAATGCAGCTGTGAGCATAAGAGACTTCTGTCAAAAACATTTTTAGAAAATCTTCATTAACCAGTAATGTAAAACATCAGGTTATTTGCTCAGACCTCTTCTTGTTCCTGCTGTGCATTGTTTTAAAGGCAGAGCAGCAGCTTGTCGATTGTGCAGGTGCTTTCAACAATCATGGCTGCAACGGGTGAGTTAGATAAATGATAAATGAAGGCATCTTATTTCAAAAGCCACAGGTTCAGATTGTGTTGGGTTTTATTTTATGGTTTTAGGAGTAAAGTCTCGACTGTAAAGTGGTGTAAACAACATTTTCCTCCTGTCACATGCTTTTTAGTGGCCTCCCAAGTCAAGCCTTTGAGTACATCATGTACAACAAAGGTCTCATGACAGAAGAAGATTACCCCTACACGGCTAGGGTGAGTACTTTACTCTTTTACTTATTGTTTTAACTTATAAAGATGTGGCATTTCTTCTTACTTGCTTGCAGGACGGTGAATGTAGATTCAAACCACAGTTGGCTGCTGCTTTTGTGAAGGATGTTGTAAACATCACAAAGGTAAGGTGATGGTCCATGTGCACATATTAATAAAGCTGCATGTCTTCACTCTAACTTCAAATTTCTGTTATTAGTATGATGAAATGGGCATGGTGGATGCTGTGGCCAGGTTGAACCCTGTCAGCTTTGCATATGAGGTGACAAATGATTTCATGCACTACAAAGATGGAATATATACCAGGTAGGGATGAAATATAAATGCCTTTGCTCTCTTAAATATTTAGGTTAACATTATAAAAGAAAACTACTTTTTGGATTAAAATATCCAATAACCACTAGAACAATGTTACATATTCTGTGTACTTACATCATCCCAAATGTTTCCAACAATGTTTAAATCCAGAGAAATAAGGATTTTAACCAGGACACAGACTATGTCCGTGCGTCGCCTATAAATGACATCACACCGTGTTACCCTCAATTTCCGGTTTTATTTTGTAGAAACCATGGAAACACCAAAGACGCTTTAATATATTATGTTTTATTAGACAGGTGAGCAACTGTTTGGATACATTCATCGACAGGAAACCAATCATTGTTATATAGCTCAACACAGTTAGTCTTATTGTTTGAATCTTGTTTTCTTGATTTACCATGAGTACCACGAGTTTTACCATGCCTAATATTGATCTAGCTCACTGCAGTGTGCAACAAGTGTCTCATAGTAGCCGCCGAGCGAACGCACAGAGTAGCATTATAACATAACTTTCAACACACTCAAATGTGTCTAATATGATAAAACAGCGCTGCGTTTCCCCACATATGCATGAGCGGAAGAAGCGGAAGCGCTCATCTATAAAAGCTCTGCAAAATCAATGCGTCATCAAGCTACGCCTTTGTTTTGAATAAGCGACCTCTAGCGGTGAAAAATTACATATTGTGGCTTTAAATTATAATGAATATAATTTTATTATATATTTAATTGTGACAGTTCATGGCAATTTCTGTAATATGCTATGACTATTTTATAGCACTGTGTGTCACAATACTACTGACATGGTGAACCATGCAGTGCTTGCTGTGGGTTATGCTCAAGAGAACGGAACTCCGTACTGGATTGTGAAGAACTCCTGGGGAACCACCTGGGGAATTAACGGGTCTGTTTGCATGACTTTATCAAATAATAGAGGTTTCCTTAAATGTTGTGCTACTGTAAGGTTGAAAAATAAAATTGAGATTATATATGAACATTTGACCAAGTTGTCCTCCCATAAATGTTGTCATTTTTAATGATTTATTTATTTATTTTTCCCATATAGATATTTCTACATTGAGAGAGGAAAGAACATGTGTGGACTTGCTGCGTGCTCATCCTATCCTTTACCTTTGGTGTAAATGACTAAAAAGGATATAATTTCCCCATGAAAAGGGAGACGAGTTTTTACATTTTACTCACACAAAATCATTTTATGCACAATGGACATCTTCAATGATGATGAGACATAATAGTCTGTACCAGCTGTCAGTAAATCCATATTAAATACATATTCAACTATATGTTCACATTCATTTAAAACATTTATAACTGACACCCCATTAGCTATTAATATGCTCATTGATTTGTTTACTTTGTTAAAATCAAGATTTTGTAATGCTCATGTTTGCAACAAAAAATATTATACTGAAATAAATATTTTCTCAGGGATTTTTTTGTGGATTTTTATGGATTACTTTCCATCAGCATAAACTGACTAAATCTTAAAAACTGATAAAAAAAAAAGATAGATAGATAGATAGATAGATAAATAGAGAGATAGATAGGTAAAAAAGAACTGCAAAAAAAAACTGCCACCATGAGTACTGCCACCCTGTTGTATTTACATTTTAGTGAATTAAAATGAATTTAAAAAATGTTTTCTATTACTTCAATGCTGTGGGATGGAATATGCAAATGATGTGCAATTACACAGCAAGCCAGTAAGTGGCGACCTAAATCCACATCTAATATCTGAGTTACCACAACGTGCACCAGAGAGGAAGCAGTTGTTTATACGTTGAGACAAGATTAAAACTCCACTGAACAAAAATGAGAAATGAGAAAATTGAATAAAGAGAAAATGTTGCTGGGGTAAATATGAAAATACTGAAAAATAGTATTGTGCTAGATGTTGCGAACAAGCCTCTGCTTAGCGGAAGTGATGTTACGGGCAGCTGTCCAATCAGAGCGCGAGCTACGAATACGCGGTAAGCGCGAGCTTTCAGTGGTGTTATGGTGACGTTGTGGCGCTCATATGTTTTGTCTGTATCAGAATATCAAACTTTCATGCTTGGTGGCGGTTATTGTAAAGGAATTGTGTGTCTTTTTGTGATTTTGAGACCCACACGATGACAGAAAAAGAAGAAACGTTGCGCTGTGAGTGTTTTTGTGCTAAACAACCGAGGGTTGTAATGTCGCATTGATTCTAACGGAGCATACCTCTTTTTGTTTACGTGTGTTTGTTTGTGGAGTTAATATATACATGAACTACTGAGGATTTGAAGTTCATATAAATACACACACGATGCCGAGTCTTCCTCAAAACAACCTAAAGGAGCAACTGGACAGACACAATAATGCTGCACAGAACAAGCTGTCACTGCTCAAAGCAAAGCCTGGGTAAGAACATTATTTCATATTCTTTGAATAGATAGCTATTTGTGCACATAATGTTGACGTTATGCATTAGATAGATAGATAGATAGATATTTGTGCACATAATGCTGACGTTATGCACAGAAAACATAGATAGATAGATAGATAGATAGATAGATAGATAGATAGATAGATAGATATTTGTGCACATAATGCTGACGTTATGCACAGAAAAGATAGATAGATAGATAGATAGATAGATAGATAGATAGCTATTTGTGCACAATGCTGACGTTATGCACAGAAAACATTGACAGACAGAAAGTCAGACATAGATAGATAGATAGATAGATAGATAACAGATAGATGGATAGACAGAGAGATAGATAAATGGGTAAACAGACATATAGATAGATAGATAGAAAGAAGTATGGCTTAAGGAGTTGATTAGTAAATAAGCATTGTTTGGTTTTCTCTTTATAACAGCTTTAGGACAATATGTTTTTAGAAATGCTTGGTTACACTATATGTTAAGGTATCTGTGTTACACTGTAATTATACATTCAAGTACTGAGTAATAGTAATTAACTATGTGTACTTACTATAGGGTTTGGTTTAGGGTGGCATGTAATTATGCATAAATTATAGTTGTTACTAAAGTAATTACATGTAACGTGTAACAAGGACACTGTAAAATAAAGTGTTACCAAATGCTTTATACAAATGAATGTGAGCTGACCATAACAACATCCCAAATGTGTAGCTACTAGTGTGTCTAACCTCAAAAATTCATCTGTTCAGGGGGTTTTGCTTCAAAAAGAAGTCTTCATCAGGCATCTCCAAAGTGGAAGTTCCTCAAAAGGTAACTGGTGCAAATGTCTTAGCAAACAGGAGTGTCAATGTTCTCCGTAGCTGTGAAGTAACCAAAACTCCTGTAACATTTTCGCAAAAGCCTGAAAGAGTAGCACCGAAAGTCAACTTCTTCACAGCACCCAGCAGGCCGAAAACAATTACTCTTAATCCATTGGCCAACCCATTTGCTGTGAACAAAACACCTCTTGTCCAATCTACCATTAAGGCTTTGCCAAAATCTGCAGCCTTGCCTAAGGATTCTACTGATGATCAAACTGTGGCTGAACCTAAGCGTGACATCTCTCAACTTTCCTTCAACGAATGGGATGATTTGGATGATTTTGAAACCCCAGTCAAGGGAAGAGTAGCATCCCCAGTTGCAGGGACCTCTACAATAAAGCCAAGTGTATCGGACCAGAACACATCCCCAAATTCCTCTTGCGCTAAGGGTGACGAGACTGCATTACATGGAGGTTCACAGGCTACAGAAACCATAACTGCCCCAAAGGACGTCCTGTCAGCTGCTAATGGAGTCAGCGCAGAGCCTGCTGAGACAGAGCCAGCGTCAGACTCGCCAGAGTCGCCCATTAAAAAAATCAAAAGACATAAATCAGTCCAGCAAAAGGCATTAATGAGTGACACTGAGGATGAAGAGATCATCGACTGTATTTCACCAGTTAAAAACCAGGAGGATTTCAAGTGTTTGACAAGTTAGTGCACCTCAATTTGTTTTTTGAAGTCTTTATTTATCGCTATTTTGTAAAATTTTCATCTGCTAAGGAAAAGGCTGGTGCGTTTGTATATAAATATGAAGCTCACAAGGAAATTTATTAGCATTATTTGAATTGCAGCTACTGAAGAAAACAAATGGGCTGAGACAAACATCATAGATGTTGATGACATTGAGACCAACAACTTTTATGACAATTATGAGGATTTCATCCCACCGTCCCCTGTTCCTGAGGAGATGAGTCCCGTGGTCTCAGATAAGGAGAAAAGGTAACATGCTTTCATTGATAAATTAATTTTGCAAATGTTTTACACATCTGGCTGAAAATAAGTACATTTTCCTTTTCATTAAAGGGTACATAACACACACAGTTTCTGCCAATCTCATGTTAATCTTGAGTGCCTATAGAGTAGTATTGCATCCTTCACATCTCAGAAGAGTCTTTAGTTTTATCAGATTTATAAAAGACAGATACACTGTACCGATTCTTTCTGAAAACAGCCGAACTCGTGGAGGCGTGCAGGGGGTGGAGCTAAAGAGAGCACACACACCTATGACACACACACAACACATCATGGCATTATCCCTGGATAACTTTAGATTCACTATACGTTCATGTTGTTTACATTATATGCACTTACGCGCCGATTGCCAACAAAACACAGACATTTGATGCAGTTTCACTCACCACCTGCGGTTTCGACTCATGACCGGGAGCAAACAAACACACTTGCAGAACTCCGTTGCTGCTCCGGGAAAACAAACTGCATCCACTGTTTCCTTAACACTGGGTTATTTGGGAAGCTGAACAAGGTTATCTTTCCCTTACAACCAGAAACACACTTCTTTAGTGACATTGTTGATATCATGGTATAAAAACAAAATGACAGCGCTGCCGACGATTTCCGTAACCCGAACGAATCTCGTTGATGGGCGTGCTCTTGCTCTCGCTCTGGTTGATGGGCGCACGCGTTCATCCGGGAGAAGTGCCCATACAAGGAATTCTGCCCTTTATGACGTCATACAGGGCCATACTCGGAAAAAAACTTTCCGAAACTTATTCGAATCCTGAAGGATTGTATTTGGCACGGAAATACTCCGTCATATGTCCTCATTTTTTGAAATTTTGGCCATGTTTAGCATGAGAATCCAACTCTTTAACAGTGTAAATAAGTCAGAATGCATGAAATAGCATGAAATAGACCCCACCCCCCCCCTAAATTTGTTTCCCAAAACTCTTTTGTTTTATAGTTCATCTGACTCTGTTACCCATGTACTACGTCATGTATCTGCTTCAAGCCTGTCAGTGCCCTTGGATAAACCTGCCAAAGACTTCAAAGGTATCACTCATGCTGGATTGCTTTGTGATGTAAAAGTTTGAAGTATGATATGAATTGATGTACTGTGTCTAATGTACATGTGTTTGTGATTTAGGAACTGATAATGCTCTCTTTAGTGTTATGGAGTCTATTTGTCGTCTAGTGGACACTATTCCAGAGCATGAGCTCATAGCACTGACCGGCGGTACAGAGCTATTACTGCAGAGAGCACACAGGTAAAGCAATAAAGGTGGCCTTTTGCTGGGTAATAATAATAAAAAAAATGTTTTGCATGGTCTTTTATTCAAAATTTTGCATACGGTCTGCTATTAAAAATAATATAATTAAAAATAAAAAAAGTCTGCTATTAGCACACTTGCAAATGTTTGCCATTGACATTATTTTTAGATTAAAAATTGTTTACCTCCCCCCCACATTTCATTACTATAATGCATAATAGAGAGAAGAAAAAATGAATTTGAAAAATGAAATTTTTCATTAAAAAATATGATAATGTTGTTTCTACATTTATTTTTGAGATTCAATGTGAAAGTATTACAATATAAAATAAAAAAAAAGATATATTAAAAACTTTAATGTTAGGTGCGATTAATTACAGAACAATTTACGATTTAGTTAATTTTTAATCGATTGACAGCACTAATATATTATATGTTTTGGTTGAATTTGTTGTACTGCCTTAGAATCATTGCAAAACTATTACTGTATTCTTTATTACAGTGAAGAGAATCAGGCCTTTATCACAGCGGAATTGAATACCGGAAGTGTGCGTCAAAGCAGTGTATCGATTCTTCCGGTTATGTATATTTTCAATGTGCTGTTACACCTAGTTGAACAAACGCCTCTTAAAATAAGCGTCTGGAGGATGATTTCAAAATCCAGACATTTTCAGAGACAGGAGAAGAGATATACTGATAATAACTGTGTACAGGATTTTCCAAACTCAAAGGAACTTGTAGTTTTTTTTAATCGAACATAAGCCGAGGCTCGTAAATATACGTGATCATTTCACCACACAGTGTCAGTGCTCGTCTAAATAGTGACTGCGGTGCTGCAGTGTGTGTGAGACCTGATGAATAAGATCAGAATGAACATATTTATTTATTTGTATAAAATATTTTAGTCATTATTCTGTGTCATTTTTCATTGACAATCATTTAACTCTATGTAATTCACACATTTATGCCAAAATTCTTAATCAATATTCAAAGCAGTCGCGCTGTCAACGCATTACTATTTAAGATTTATTAAATGTTTAACATTGTTAAATTTCTTTAAGGCAGTTCCCCCGCTTTCAATAATCTATTTTAATACTGCTCTCACAAAATTTAACCATGGTTTTACTACACACATAAAAAAACCATGGTAACCACAAATTAACCATGATATTTGTAATAAAACTGTGGTAATACAAATGGTAATCAATCCATGAAAAAAACATGGTTACTACATTTTTACCATAATAAAACCATGGTTAATTTTTGTAAGGGTGTTTTATCAGTCAAATTCATTTAAAAATATAAATTCAACAGGTATGGAATATGATCAGAGAAACACTGTTAATGAGAAGACGAGCACGTGACTGCGGCAGGTTAGTTGGGAAATAAATGTATTTATTATTCAGAATGCACATTTGGAAGGGAAATATATTTAACATTTCAGCAGGTTGAAGATATGAGATGTAAACATCCTGTTTTGAAATGCATAGGTCTACTACACACAAACATACTCCCGTGTATTATTTTAAAAGAAGGACCTTCATCCCCCCCATATCAGTCTCACCCATGCTTTCCTCAATTGTTGTTGTGTTGAGAAATCGTGAAAAATGAGGCAAGGGTGTCGTTGTTTAGAATTAGAGCAGTAACACCAGCAAGAGGATTTAGCCATTCGTTTTGATTGCGTTGCCATAGTATCGGAAGTAGCGATACACTGCTTCACTTAACGGAAATAGGACATGTGATAAAAGTCTACTCTATTATTTTAGATATACATGAAAATAATGCCATAATTCAAAACATTCAAAAAAGCCTAATAGTAGGTTACTTTTTTATTTGTTTTTTCTTTTAAATGTCAAGTGGTCGTATTGTGAAATTCACCATATTAATCAGCAGGGAGAAAATGTTCCATGCGAGTGTGATATTCATTTTATACTTTTCTATCACTACATCAGTGTTAGATGTCATTACTGCTTGTTACATTATGTCTAATAACTCTCCATTACACTGTGTCTCTGTCTTTACTACAGGAAAAGGATTCTTGCTAATGGTGCACCATCCATAGCACCTCAGTTAGCCCGATCAGCAACTCCATATTCTAGTCTGCTTAACAAACAAAGTTTTGAAGTCACACCCTCTAGTCTGTCATCATCAATGTCCCTAATTACATCAGAAAAGGGAGGGGGTGTCAAAACAGACTTTCTGAGCCGTAAGTCCAATTCCTCCATCATGTTTCTGGGTAATGACTCCGTATTTGAGGACTCCGACTGCATCATCAATGGTGTTGAAACTCCTGGTGGTTCCTGGAATCCTAACTGCTCCTCAAAAACAGCCACCAGTGGGGACATCTTAAACAGGTCATGTCCAGCTGTAAGCAAATCTGAGTCAAAGACAGATAAGTGCTACTCAAGGTTGTCCTTCAATGAGTCAAACAATCAAATTTTGGATGTGGACCAGATTGACCTGTTTTATTCCCCCAAGAGAGTGGATTCAGGCAAGAGAAATGCAGAGAGCAGTGTTGAAACCAACACCGCAGTACCCAGCAGTTCTCGAGCAGACACAGAGCCAGTTGATGACTTTGATATTGATGACTTTGATATTGATGATTTTGATGAGACTGACATTCCAGATTATTATGAAGAACCTTCAAGTGCCTTGGCTTCAAGAGACAGCTCTGGTGCAAAAACACCATCAGTGCGGGAGGGAGGACCTTCAAAACCTTTGGAAAGAAAGACAGTCACACCAACAGCACCAAAACCTACCAAAACACCCAACCCTGGTAAGTTTAAGGAATGGAGCAGGGCTCAAAGCTAAGGATTTTTTTCTACTGACCCAGTTGGGCCAGTGGTTCAAATTTTTACTTACCCTGCCAAAATTTTCACTGGCCCCACCACAAAAAAGTACTAAATTAAAAAAATTCAATAAAATAGGCCTAGTTATTGTTTTAGTTGTTTTTGATCCATGTAACCTTAATAAATAAGGTTATGGCACCAAAAACTACTAGCCTAACTCATATAAATATTAAATATTGTTAAAGACAGTCAGTAATAAGATGGGCATTTTGTGTAAATATGTTTGTTCAAGCTTAGGAAGACGTGAAAGAGTATTCAAAAGCTCAAACGGCGTTCTGGGTGCACACTTTGGATGTGTGTTGCACAGAAAACTTATCACAGCGTGCAAGTACCAAACTGAGAAACGCAGGTACTTTCGCATCTACTCGTGCTTGAATATTTAAGTTGGCAAGGCTTAAAAACATGCGCAAATTATCAACTTGTATGAAGATGCAGCTCTGGCCCGATTTTCTTTCACGCTGGCCTTGGGCCATCGGGCAGTCCTTATTGTAGAGCCCTGTGGAATATCCCTTACCATTTAGGTCATATTATTAAAGACCCCATGAAATGGCTTGATAAGCAGTTTTCTGATACCAGTGTATGTCTTGATCTGCAGAGCCTGTGTATAGAAACCCAGCTCATGACCGCTTTAGAGGCTTCAGCTTTCCTCATAGCCCAGAGATGATGAAGATTTTCCATAAGAAGTTTGGGCTGCATCAGTTCCGCTTCAATCAGCTGGAGGCTATTAATGCTGCACTGTTAGGAGAAGACACATTTGTACTGATGCCTACAGGTTTGTTACACGCATTATAGCCACGAGTCATTATGACTTCTATAGCTTGTTTATTCTGAGGTTAGACTAGAAATCCCAGCTCACTATGTCTTGACTACACCTATATTATATTTATTGGCTGCTTAAATTGTATTACTGATTTTACAGACATGCATACATATGTATTTATGTGTATTCTAATGATGAAAAGTTTAAATGTGACAACCCCTTTACAGGTGGTGGTAAAAGTCTCTGCTATCAGCTTCCTGCTTGTATCTCTGCTGGGGTGACTGTAGTCATATCTCCTCTACGGTCTCTCATAGTTGACCAGGTCCAAAAACTCACCACATTAGATGTAAGACCTTCTTTTCCTTATGCACAATGATTTTCTCTACTTGATTGAATCAGTTGCTTACTTTGCAGTTTTGTGTTATAGATTTGTGCAACTAGTTTATCAGGGGACAAAAAAGATAGTGAGGCTGCGCAGATCTATATGCAGTTGTCTAGGAAGGATCCCACCATCAAACTGCTTTATGCCACTCCTGAGAAGGTGCGTTTCAAGCCAGACAAATGTGTTGCAATTTTGCATGCATGTCAACCAGTGTTAATATGTGTTGCTTCTCAGGTATGTGCAAGTGGACGAATGATTAGTGCTCTTCAGAATCTGTTTGAAAGAGGTTTGCTGGCTCGCTTTATCATTGATGAGGCCCATTGCGTCAGTCAGGTAAACTTGTTTATAAATTGTACAGTGCAACAAGAACAGTGAAAAATGTGTGATTTTTAATAATTTAGTTAAGAATGTCTTTGTCTTCATTTACAAAAGTTAAATTTTTGCACTAATGCTAACCAATATTGTAGCACCATCCATACAAACATTGTAAAATAGATCTATTGCTCCCTTAGTGGGGTCATGACTTCAGGCCAGACTACAAGCGCTTGCATGAGCTCAGGCGGATGTTTCCCAAGGTTCCTATAATGGCACTGACGGCCACAGCTACTCCTAGAGTTCAGAAAGACATTCTTAACCAGCTAGCAATGACCCGTCCTCAGGTGTAAGTCTTCTTGCATGCAATTCCTGAATCACTCACATTTTTCTGCCATTTAATGTATTTTGATTTATAAAACCATTCATTTACTGTAGGACATTGATTACACATTGATTATAATATGGATACATTTATTATTTTGAAACTCGCCTTCCTTCATTAATACTGTACAAAGTAACATATATTTCTCACATTATTAAAAGGTCACGTGATTGTCCTCATAGGGGAAGAGACCACAAAAAAGTTTATGTACATTTCTATTTCAAATAAATGGTGTTCAGGGAATCCTGAAAAAAAAAACTTATCAGCGCTTTCACAAAAAAATAAGCAGCATAACAGTTTCCAATATTGATAGAAATAAGAAATTCAAAATCTCAAAAACATTTAAAAAATCTGCTGTCTTTTGAACTTTAGAAACAGTAGTGTATGTATGATAAATAAATACAATGTATGCTTCGATACTCACTGTACATTCTCAACCATGAGACCTATAGTCCTGTACATGTCATATACATGTTTTAGTCATATTAAAATTGATAATGTTTTCACAGATTCACTATGAGCTTCAACAGGCACAATCTCAAATACTCAGTTTTGCCAAAAAGGCCCAAGAAGGTTGATGAGGAATGCATTCAGTGGATTAAGAAATATTACCCACGTGAGTGCTGTCCAGATTAAATAGTCTTTAGCTCATCATTTTTCAGCCCAGCATGGAGACCCTGTAAACCATGTTGACCGTGTGTAGGTGACTCGGGGATTGTGTACTGTTTGTCTCGTAATGACTGCGACAATCTGGCTGACAGTCTTCAGAGGGCTGGGATTGCAGCGCTGGCTTATCACGCTGGCCTGAGTGACAGTGACCGGGAATATGTCCAGAACAAATGGATCAACCAGGACGGCTGCCAGGTGAGGTACTCAGTTCTTACAATTGAAACAAAAGGACTGTTACTTCAAAACACAGACCAGCTCTTTTGATCAGAATTGTTGTGTTTTTATCAGGAATGTTGTGTTTTTATCTTTGTTCCCACAAATACCACTATTTATTTTTAACAATCTATCTTTCGTTTTTAGGTTATGTGTGCCACCATTGCATTTGGCATGGGTATCGATAAGCCTGATGTGCGTTATGTGATCCATGCCAGTCTGCCCAAGTCAGTGGAGGGTTACTACCAGGAATCAGGCAGAGCTGGTCGAGATGGAGAGATTTCCCACTGCGTCCTCTTCTATTCCTACACTGATGTTATCCGCATCAAGAGACTCATTGCTAGTATGTACTTTGTGTACTAAAGCTAGGATATAAATATCGATAGCTTAACCGTAAACAATCCCTTATCACACTAAATTACTAAAACTGAGCAAGACAGAAACACAACATAACTAAATTTGTTGTACAGTAAAATGACATGTTTTAGGGTGCTTCACATAATGCTTCACATAATTCATGTTTATAACATGGATGTGGAATACTAAAATCAAGACACTATTATACAGTCATAGTTAACCTGTCTGTGTGAGCGTGGCCTACATAACAGTTCATATAATTGCAGTGGATAAAGATGGCAACCAGCAATCCAAAGCCACCCACATCAACAACCTTCACAGCATGGTGCATTTCTGTGAGAATGTGGCCGAGTGCAGGAGAATCCAGTTGCTGGCTTACTTTGGCGAGCACACGTTTAATACAAGCTTCTGTAAAGAGCATCCTGAGGTCATCTGTGACAATTGTGCCAGACCACACGTAAGACCATCATCAAATCAGTTCATTCTTTAAAGCGTACATTATGCAAATGTAATGCTTAATAATAAACTGTATAACAGCCATAGCTTGAAATTGAATTTAGTTTGCTTACAAAACAAGTTAATTGACTAATTATTTACTTTAGAACATGAACATTTTGAATATGCCATTATGTATTAACTGCAGATACAAATGCAAATTCATGCATCTTAATACTTGCCTTCAGAAATATAAATCAAGAAATGTCACCGATGATGTGAAGAAGATTGCGAGGTTTGTGCAGGAGAACTGTGAGAAGGTTGGAAACCGATATGGCAAATCCGCCCAGCAGAACAGGCTTACTCTCAACATGCTGGTTGACATATTTCTGGGTAAGAAGTCATAAATGATAGTGCGAATATTACTATGAATATCTTTTGCCTCATACAGTGCTTGAGATTTAATGCCTGTCAGGACGGCTGCTCGAGGTCTCAAAAAGAATATCTCTGTGCGGCAGGCTCCAAAAGTGCTCGGATCCAGTCCGGAATGTTCGGCATAGGAGCGGCATATTCCAAACACAATGCTGAGAGGCTCTTCAAGAAACTGGTGCTGGATAGTGTTCTGATGGAGGATCTGTACATCACTAACAACGGGCAGGCAGTGGCCTATATCTCTGCAGGGCCTAAAGCTATGACTGTACTGAATGGCTGCATGCAGGTGAGACTATTAATATAATAATATATTATTCTTGCCTGTGACACTGCTTTTTATGCTCAATACTAATGTTGTATGCTCTATGCAAAATCTGTAATAATGACCATACCCCATTGCAGGTTGAATTTCTTGAGACTGAGAGTGCGTCCAGCATCAGAAAGCACAAAGCCTCTGTGACTGAGAACGTCTCTAAGAGAGAAGAGATGGTTAAAAAGTGTCTGCAGGAACTCAATGATCTGTGCAAGAAGTTGGGCAAAGTCTTCGGCATTCATTACTACAACATTTTCTCCACAGCCACACTCAAAAAGATTGCTGGTTAGCAAATTTTCATAATATATAATGAAAAAAAAAAATATACATATAAAATTTATAAAACTTTCAGCACATTTACAACTGTCTTTTTTTTATTTACAAGCAGATTTACATAGTGTTACTGGGATGAAACACCTCATTAAGCTAAAGCAATGAATCCCCATGTGCTCTGTGTTAAACGAATTGTGATGTGTTTCTGTGCAGAGACCCTCTCGGCTGATCCGGAGGTGCTGTTGCAGATTGACGGTGTGACCGAAGACAAACTGGAGAAGTATGGAGCTGAGGTTATTGAACTGCTGCAGAAGTACTCAGAGGGGCAGCTGCCTGGTGAGGGTCTGACAACACACACTCTCATATGGATTATATCCTCAAGATGAACGCTTTCCCTGACACACTACATTACATTGTTTTAGAGACTAGTAACTTAAATGGATGATCCATGATTCAATTCGAATCCACATGATCAAGAATTTTGTCTGAGGACTATTCACCTGAATTAAACAGAAAACTGCTTGGTTTGAAAGTGACTTCTTTGTTAGCTTCTTTGTTAACTATTGACACTGGACTTTTTTTTTTTTTGCCTTTTTTTTGCTAAATTTTGCTAATGTGGCACAAACGCTTTATATGATGAACAGATTGAATTTAGGCTTTTATTCACATATAAACATTGATAAGCGAACATAAACCGAAGCTTAACTGTACTCGCTTTCGGGCGCGAGAACAAAGCTAATTGGTTCTTGCTGAAGCTCAAATGTGCTGCGTAACACGAGAATGTACTTCCGTTAACCATATCTAGAGCTGCCCCCTAATAGTTGACTAAATGTTAGTTGACAAGAAGAGGCTTAGTTGACCAAATTTTAATTAGTAGGTTAGTTGCAGAAAAAAAAACTCCGGACAGAACGTTAACACGGATGGTCCATGTGGTAATTAGCCTATGTCAGGCAGGATATCCAAACGTTCACCAAACATTAATTGACCTCAGACATGGCTTATCATTCAAAATATGTTATTAGCCTCTCTACATGGCCGCTTGCTCAAACGTTAACCTAAATAAATGCGTGCTATTATTAAGTGACTATCCAAGCGAGTAAGTGAGTGTGGAAGCTAAATTAGTACTGCGCTTACTGCATGCTTAGCTTAACATGCAATTCTCTCTAAAGGCGGGTCCACTGTACTGTAGAGGTGGTGAGTCAGCATCTTCAACTTCATCTTTGCAGCCAACACTGACTTAAAAATCACTAGTGTATTAATAATTTGTTAAAATGTTCAGACAGTCTCATTGCTGTTTTTTCACAATCATTACTTTTGCCGGGGCGCTGCGGCAAGATTTATGCATACACGCTTTATTCACTCATTATGGTTTCGTTTTTCTCTGTAATGTAGAACAATGTTACATATAATGTTCTTTCTCAGCCCTGAAATGATTTCTCGATGCCACTCCCCAACCCCATGTATATATTTAGTTAATACTATCATAAGCATCTGACTAGTCGACTAATGGGTTGACTACTAGTCGACTAGAAAAATCTTTAGTCGGGAGCATATCTGATGTGTGAGTTGATGAATGTTTATGTGAATACAAGCCTAAATTCATTCTATTCATCATATAAAGCGATCGAGTCTCTTCAGAAAATTTGGACTGAACCGCTCAATTCATATGGATCAGTTTTACAATCTCTTTATGAACTTTTTGAAGCGTCAAAGTGGCAGTTGTGTAGTTGTCAATGGATGGACAGAAAGCTCTCAGATTTCATCAAAAAGATCTTAATTTGTGTTCTGAAGATAAACAAAAGTCTTAGGGGTTTGAAACGACGTGAGGGTGAGTAAATGATGACAATTTAAATTTTTGGTTTAACTATTCCTTTAAGGAGGTATAAAGTATAAAATACAAGAGGTCCTCTGATTTTACTGGCCGATATTATTAGTCTCCTACATATTTATATTTCATCTAATGTAATTTCCCTTAGTACAAGACAAGTACAAATTACTTAATATAATATTACAGCTGACCAAAGATGAGGCACAGACTGGAGTTTTGATTTGATAGTTCTACCTATAAACTTGTTTTGTGAAACCGATCATATATCAGCTTGCTCAAAACAGCAACCTATAAAGCAGCTGAAATGAAGTAGCTGAAGAGACATGACGTTCTCCCGCTCCCTCTGCAGCTGAGGCGCAGGCCGAGAGTTCAGGATGGATCGACACAACAAGAGGCTATCAAAATGAAGATGATGATGATGATGAAGAAGGTGACATCACATCAACCTATTTCAGTAGCACCTCTGGCCGAGGAGCGAAGAGAAAGCAAGGGTCTTACTCCAGAAAACCCAAAAGAAGGAAAGGTTCCAGTGGCCAGAACTCTAAAGGGTCAGTATGTTTGTCACAGCAGAAGCATTGTTGGATTGTGCAGACTTTCATATCGTCTATATGAAACCAAATTAACTAACCCTCTCCACCCTTATTGTAGTGGGTACAGCAATAACTGGTCTTCATCAAGAGGAAGAGGAGGAGGATATAGGGGTGGGAGCCGGAGTGCAGGCAGGGGTTCCAGGCCCGCTCCATCAGTCCCAGTCCCAGTCCCAGCAGCAGCAGCGAAGAGGCCTGGCTTCATGTCTCTGCCCACCCCACAGACCGCTGCTCGTCCATTCCTCAAACCAGCATTCTCTCACTTCTAGAAACAATATTTCCACTGGGAATATCAAGTAAATTTACTTTGTTCATATTTGTCATTTGTATGTTATATTTTATAGACAGATTTTTAATAAATATTTTGTTTTGTTAAATATTAAATGTTTGCAAACATTTAACCAAACACATTTGTTTTTAAATATGAACTCATGTACTTCATTTTCTTAAAAAAAAAAAAAAAAAAAATCTTACTATTGCCCCATCTCTTACAGGTTAATATATGTGAGGTCAGTGATGCCGTTTTATTAAAGGACATGGTCATATTTTTACATCGGTGTTATAAAAAGTGGAATTAGACGAATATCTATAAGCCCGCTGATTAATTATACATCCAGATCTATAAACCACAAGATATCTCAAACACTTTTGAATGTTTATTTCAAGTTTGAATATTTCCATGGCACCAGTTACAAGGGACTATCAGTGAAACAATTTCTTATACCATTTTCATGGAAGGTTTCCTACAGTACAAAGATGATTTTGGAATGAATCTGACTTAACAGGAACTGCATTTGGCACATACATTTTGTATGTATTTCAATATTCATATATTAAGGAACTAAACAGCGACCTCTAGTCCCAAACAGAAAAGATGCAAATTACAGAAAAACACGCCCACAGACACATCTATGCATAAACCAATGTGCATAGCTGGTGAAGGGACTGTGGGGGCTGGCAAAGTAACAGAAGCACAGTACAGTAAATGAAGCATGTTGCCACCACTGATCTTTACTGGATCTCAGCGCCATAGTAGATCTTAAAGCTACGGTTCAGGTGAAGTCAGATTTTACCAAATAATTTGGGAATTTGTACGCAAGCATGTAAGGAGCATTCATTCTAATGATAAGGAAATTTAAAGTCCCTGGTAAAATGATTTCAGAACTAAACCTAGTCGATCTGAGAGATCACACAACTGCTGTCTAATGCGAGCTGTTCATTAAATCACCTCTAGGCATCTCCTTAATGAACATGGAGGACATTCTGACCTTACTTGGAATGAGCTCCAAATCTCTAAAACTCAAACTCTTAAAGAACTGCAGCCATTCAGTACTATAAACCAGAAGTTTTAACAGCCGTAGCCAACAATAACAGATCTTGAACGATAAAATCACCATCTTTAATAGGCTGATCAGGATCGCTTGAAGCTGTAACATTTTGTACATGCTGTCAAGGTATATTTTAAGCCAGTGAAGTGCTTTATCTGCAGTGTACAGTAATACTCCTGAAAGTTTGCTTTTCATTTGATTAGTGTCATGGCAAGTGTTCAACTCTACTATGCATACACTTGCATACTAAGAAGCATAAAAATACTTCTGTACAAAGTTCACAGAGGGACCTTGTGAAATAACCCAGTTAGTTTACAGAAATGATGAACCAATTTAGCTGATAATTGTCCTTTTCCGGACCCTTGCATTCATCACAGTCAAACCTGGCCATTCCATACAGTACAGGAAAACTGTCTAGAGACAAAAGTATAAAGTAGAAGTTCACAAGGACTCCTGGTGTAGCAATTGCCCTTGATCTACGAGTCTAGGAAGGAGTCCGCGCTAGTTGGAGCTTGTGCAGTAGGATTTCAAGGACAAAGAGAAGCGTAAAACTTCAGAACAGCACACTGACGGTTCAGGATCCAAACAAGATGGCGAGTGCTCACGATGAGTATAAAATGTAGCAAATGTTGGCAATAAACGTCATATAAAATGAGCTTTTTAGTTAAAATCGCAATTTTGCGTCTAACTCAAATGAAATGGATTCATTCCCAACTCCTTAGAAAACATCAGGTAGTCTGACTTGCTACACAACAGCACAAAAACCACCAAAAAGATTCATTCAAATTATTCTATAATTCAGGTTATTGCTTATTGAATGGTGCTGCCATGCAGGGCTGACCACTGAGGCTACATAATGCTGTCAATGAGTAAATTAACAATTATCTTCTTTTTCAAAACATTTACTGGCCTTCCAAGCATGTTTTTTCTCTGGTCAAAATCAATTTATCAATATGAATCAATAAAACCGATCATCGATGGCATGCAGGTACCCACCAGAGCAAGACCACTGTTTTATTGTACTGCAAATAACAACCGTTTAATCAGGTTCTACAAAAATATAAATGGACTTCAGCCACCACAACGCTGTTAATAATTTGGCACATCAGCGATGTTATAAATGCATGCATGAATACTTCTCAAGTTAAGAGACATGCATAACTCCAATGGCTCTCTCTCTTTTCCATGTGTTGGCGGTTTCAACAGTTTCTGCTACAGTTTTCCATGCACCTCATGTTTGCGTGTTGTAGCTGAAACAGTAGTCGGTGGAAGACAGCAGTTCTATGAAATGGTTATAAAGGCATGTGACCCGACTGCACAATTCGGCTAATCAAACACATATTCCAGTCAGCCACTTCCTAAAACACGTCTCAGCCATTTGTTCACTAGCACCATAGTGATTCTGGCCTCATACACAACAGCATTGTGATTAGTGGATCGAAGCATGTTCATTTAAAATAACTGCACTAGTAAAGCCAAGCTTGTGAGCTGCCACAAACTAATGCTATATTCAAAAGCTGCAATTATTGTAATTTATCGTAGTGTGAATACCAATGTTAGATCTAAAACATCCCCCTTACTACGGTAATTACCACTGGCTGTTACTTGTCTCTTTTTCACTGTACACAAAAATAAGTCCGCTCTGTCTGTGTGTTTTCCTTTCACTTCCTCTATCCTCCGCTTTCTCAAATACAATAGCAGTTTCAAAGGGGCAGAGATAGATCATGTACGGTAAAATAAAACCCCTGTCCAACTGGCATGCCACTGGAAGAATCGTTTGTCTTTAAATAAATACTATAGACTAATCAGGACTAAACCTGGCCTTCTAGTACATATTGCCAAAAACATCAATTGTTAAAATATGAGCATACACACATACACACACAAACATACACACAGTCTTTTGGCTAAACTGTGTATAAAGCAATCAGTATTGTTCAAATGCAGGGCCTTTACCAATATACAAAGCGCAGGGATGGTTTTCTCATTACTGGTTAAGTTGGAAATGGATTGTGGATCTGGATAAAAATCTTTCTCATGTCTCCCTTGACAAGAAACGCCGTAGATTCTAGACCTCATCTGAAACAGAGCTAAAAAAGGTATAATTTAATTTTCAATAACAAAATAACATTTCAGTTTCTGTTAAAATATACATGGAAAAACTGTCGATATATTAGGAAACTAACTACTTTTTGTACAAAAAGTACAGCATTGTTATTGTAATTAAGAATAATCATAGCATGATATCCAAACACACAAACTTAAGAGCAAGGCTGATATGGAATTTTAAAAAAAATATTACTTTATACAATGGGATTTCTTTCTATTGAGAAAGAAAAAATGTAAATAAAAAAAAGTATAATAATAATGCAAATGCTCATACTCATGAAAAAAAAAAAAAATGGATGTACTTATTTCTTAAAAATCAAACCCTTACAGTATTGCACATCTACTGTAGCTAGACTGGATCTATGGGTTGCTTTTAAATCAGTCATGAGAACTTCTTTAACATATATTGACACTATTGGGTCACATAACAGAACACAATTTATACCAATTAGTTTTTCTGTATCCATTAGAAAGAACCTTTTAAAAATGATTTCTACTTCACAGCTTGCTACCGCCTAAACACAATTATATTCCTAAAACGTATTTGACACCCTAAATCTCAAGCCACCAAATACAGAACTCAAATGTACCCATCAATTTTATTCAAAAAACATCATTTCCAGTCTCTCCTCAGGTCTCGCTTCCAAAACAACTTGCACATTCTTACCTTACATATAACCCTCTGCTGATCTGATCGTCGGTGTGGTCAATTATAGCAGCCTTCAGAAAATTACTAAGAGTTAAATGACAGATGGATATGAATTATGCATAAACTCAGAAAAGCATTGGTTTTCCACGTTCTCACACTTTCCAAACCCACTATACTCAACCAACTTGCCGTCTTTCTGGACTTAACGCACCACATTCTTTAATAAGACATTAATAATTTTTATTGTAAAATAAATATAAATGAAGGCAACATTCCCTTGTTGCAACAAAATATTTTATATTCCCTATTTAAGGAACAATATATTCTTCTAAAGTCTTTGAATTAAGTTTTGTTTGTTTTTTTAAATTTTTTTGTAAAAATAAAATACCTGAAATGACCTGAAATCCAAAAAAAGGAAACGAAAAACCAAAAAATGTCTTTGTAAAAAAAGAAGAAAAAAAGAAAGTAAAAATGGGTGGGGGAGAAAGAACTAAAAGTGGAAGAGAAGAGGAGCTGTGGGCCTGGTGGTCCACCGTGTATCAGCAGGAGTGTCATGAAAGAAGCTGGGTTCATGGGACAGGTCGGTGCCCTCCGCCTCTCTCTCTCTCTCTCCACGTGTTTAGCGTCTTCTCGACCCCAACAAGGGAGGCTTTACGAGCTTTAGTGCCTCATTTTCACTTGTTAATGAGCAGCCCGCCCACCCAGCGGAGCTTGCAGGCAAACCACCGTCTGAGGGGACAAAAGTATTCGTAATGGAACTGCTCAAACTCGGGGGTCTGGCGGATATCACGTAAAAATGCAATGTCAAGGTCGGACTCAGTGAGGATGATGAGGAGGAGAAGCAAGACAAAGAGGAGTCCAATGGTCACAAGGAGCAGACGGAGTACACTTAAAACAAACTTATTCACCTGTTCCGTCTCGCTGAGCGCGGCCTCCCTGCCTGTGCTTTGCAAGGGGCCTGCCGCCCTACCGTCCGCTCCTAACTCGGCCACATCTCCCACGCTGGGCGTGCCCGCCTCCGACTCTTTCTCCTCCTCGATGCTGCAGGGGGCACCGTTGATCTGGCGTGAGACTGCCAGCTCCAGGCTGTGCTCGGCCACTGGCGTGGGCAGAACGCTGTCGGAGGGACTGTAGGTCTCGTCGGAGATGATCGCCGTCCCGTCGCCGGAGTCCGTCGCCTGGCTGCGCGAACGTGGCATGAAGGAGTCGCTGTGGGACACAGAACGCACGGGAGTGGAGTGAGCGCTGTCCCGCAAGGATTCCAGACCTGGACGGACGGAAGGGGAAAGATAAGAGAGAGACAAAAGAGGAATTTAATGATTCATAAATTATAAAAAGTGATTTCTGGCACAGTGGTTACACCAGATGCGAGCGGCGCAACACAAAAGTAGATAGAACCCATTATAAACAGTGATGCTGTCTACACTGGATGTGGCGCGACACGACAAATCCTGACAGTAAACTGATGCCCCGTTCTTTTTCTGACGTACTTCAAGTGCTCGTGCTACTTCTGACACGAAGAACAAATGGATTTGCAGCGGTCACTTTGTCGCGTCCATTGTCCTCAAGTTGTTGCGATGCAGCAAGGCCGTAACCATGTCATGAACATTGGGGGGGACCAATTAAAAAAAAAGAAATAGAACAGTGAAGGAAATTTATACGTCTAATTGTAGTTGGGAAATGATCAATTTGAACCATTTTCAAATAATATTTGCATTAAAATTTGCACACATGTACTTTTATTTTTATGCCTAATATGTCGAAAACACAAAACATTTCTTGTCTTGTCAGTTAGGAATTACATGAATCAAGTAAATGCATGTTTTCAATTCATTTTTGAGAAAAAAGTCGAGTAGTTTGCATCCCTGGATGTTACTGACGGTCGTTTAACATTTCTATCGCAAAACAGTTGACCTGTATTAAATGTTTCGCTATTTACATCTTACCTCACTCTCTCAGTGTTAAACTGACGCTTCACACTGAATTCTCTGAACAGTAAGTCCCGCCTTCTTTGATCTGATTGGCCATCTCAATCATTTTGACATTGACGAGCGCTGTTAGACCGCTGAGGCAGACCAGACTAAAAATGTACTGACTACTGTCGCGTCCGGTGTAGACAGTGTAACACTGCGTCCGAAATCGCATACTGTCTGAGTAGGTACTACATTTGAATTTGAATTTACTTCACAATCGTTAAAAAAGTGCGCTCTTTACAGTATGAATATGGGTGGTATGAATGAAATTTGGATGTACTACATCCGTCATGTTGTTACTGTCACGTGACCAACCAGCGTAATTTTTGTCGCTTCACTTCCATTCATAAATCCTCTCCACTGGCCATCAAATGCACACTTCAGATTCTTGCTGGAAGTAGTAGGTCATCCCGGTACTTTTCGCCTACTGTTTTTCGAATACTAAGAATTTGTACATAATACTCTGCTAATAATACCTCACTTTGTGTTAGTGAGGCCAGCAGGGGGCGCTCACCCTGTGGTCTGTGTGGGTCTTAACACCCCAGTATAGTGATGGGGACACTATACTGTAAATAAGCACCGTCCTTCGGATGTTAAACTGAGGTCATGACTCTCTGTGGTCATTAAAAATCCCAGGATGTCCTTCGGAAAAAAGAGTAGGGGTGTAACCCCGGCATCCTGGCCAAATTTGCCCATTGGCCTCTGTCCATCATGGCCTCCTAATAATCCCCATATACCGATTGTCTTCATCACTCTGTCTCCTCTCCACCAATCAGCTGGTGTGTGGTGGGCGTTCTGGCGCAATATAGCTGCCATCGCATCATCCAGGTGGATGCTGCTTATGGTGGTGGTTGAGGAGATTCCCCCCCTTCCATGTAAAGCACTTTGAGTACCCAGAAAAGCGCTATATAAATGTAACGAATTATGTTGGCGTACAGTTTTTCACATGCAATATATTGTAGGGAAGTAACGTATTCGATTTTGGACACAGCGCAAGAGTTTGCTAATGTGTCGATTGTTTACAATTGGTTGGCTGGCTTGAGTTGATCGTAACGTAAGACACTGAAATGTGTGATGTCCCTATTCATTATGAAATGTTTATTAATGTTGTGAATGATGTAATGAAAGTAACGACAGATGTTTTATTCCATATATATATATATATATATATATATATACACACTGATTTAAATTATTATCCAAATCAGATCGAGTCAGATTGCTTTCTCCCCATAACCAAATCGCTCCAAAGTTCATTTTCAAATGGCCAAGTGGATTGCAATCGTGTTTGATGAGTTCGTTATATGCCTATATGAACGGAACTAAAGGGAAAAAACGTGCCAGGTTCCAAAACAAACAAGGAGGTGTGCATCTTAATGCCCTAAGATACATTTACAAAATAGATATGGTGAAATTCCTCTTCATGCCGACTTAATATGCATGGGCTGCCAATGCTACATAGTATCTGTGTGTCAAATAAGTAGTATGTTGAATATACAACAACCACAAAACATTACATGACAATATGAAAAATAAGCACAAATTTCCTATTTTAGCCCAGCCAACTCTGGCTTTGTTTTTTATTTTTTTATGCAATACATTAGCCATTAGCACAAGGGCTTATGTTTTCTATGGTTACATGTCAATTTGTCCTGTCAAAAGTATGTTAGAACAGCCAGTCAATTCTGGCCTGGCTTTTACCCAAGACCTCAAAGGGGTCATTTGTACAATCTGACAAGGAACAATCGCAAAGCAGGGGGGAAAAAAAAAATGGCACAGTGTGCATTCGGCTTGAGTGGGAATATTAGAAGGGTCTCATGCAGGTGACAGACCTAGATACTGAATCACAGACCAGAGCGCTAATGTGAAAAGACATTTCCCAGCTTGTTTGCACTGATAGACACTGTACTTGAAGCCCCCACAGGCCTCAGCAAAGCACTGGGAATCACACGTACAGTACTGACAGGCAAACAGCCAACTTACTGAGGTGCTGTAACAATTAGCAACACAGTGAATCAAAAGGACTAGACCTCATAACACAACATGCATGTGCATATATAGCACACAATTTTGAATTGCTACTAACTTAGAAAGGCTATAAACAGGTTTCTCGATAGCAGCCCATTATAATTCAGTACAGAAGTGACATGATATACTGTACAGAAGCCAACTGAGAGTGGATGTATATTTCTGTTCTTAAACATAACTTTAACACTGATGTTAAGAGGATTCGTCACAGTAAGAGACCTCAAGAGACCGCAAAGTGAGGATGCTGCAAATCTCCCATAAATCCTCCTGCTTCATTTCTCGCATACCCTTTCCCTCAAGGAACCCAAAGCAGAGAAACATACAAGCTTTTGCTGAGCATTAGATTCTTGAGCGTGTCATTGCAGATATGTTACAACTCTATTCTGATGTGAAAGGATCAGGATTTCATCTCAACTATGCGACATTTTACTGCTCAACCAAAGGCCTCTCATTCACAATATTAAACACCCTGCCAAAGAGAAAAATGGTCACGCATGAAAGCACATTTGCTTTAGAGCATTTTTCTGAGTTTAAAGATGCCTGAAATTTAACAACTTAGATTTTACTAAGCATACAGTTGCAAGAATTTCCCTGTACTTCAGCATTAATAATTCATAAAAATGCCTCTCCAACCAAAGACAAACACAATCTACGTTGTTTTTCCCAATATGTTGTTTAAACATAAAATGTGAACCTTGCAATAACTGACTGTTAAATCTTCTTTTGCAGTAATAGCTTCCATTAGCACTGTAGTTTGAAGAAATCCTGGTCTATTACTTTTTAAAACTGTTTGAGTTCATATATCTAGTGTATTACTGTATTTAAGTGAATCACTCTCTTCAGTATCAATAGAATTGATGTCTGGACTGAGAGCACAATTTCTTCTGTGAAAGCAGTTTCTTTGCTGAATTACTTCTGTATTGAGTCAATGTCTCCTTGTATCACCCATCTTCAGGTGATGGACGGCTACCCTGATATTATCGTCCTCCTTTCACCACAGTTCATAGCTGGAATGAGATTTTAGTTTTAGTGTGCAGTCCTCCAAACATTATGCTGTACACTTCTGCAACTCCTGCAGTTCTTTTTTTTACTACTCCTTAAAATATTAGTAACAGTCTTCTATCTCTCGACTGTGGATTGATGAACACCCAGGAATGCACCTACAGCTTTCAAACTTCTAACATGCTCTGTTTATTACGATCAAGAAATCATTAGCCTGGAGGTTCACAATCCAAACAAGACTATGAATAGTTAAACAATTTGTAGACAAGTAACTGTTTATCTAAAATGTACACTATTGTTCAAAAGTTTAGGGGTGGTATCATTTTTGTAAAAATGTTTTTGAAGTCTATCTCACCAAAGTTGCATTTATTTAATCAAAAAGTAAAACAGTGATATTGCGAAATATTATAACAGTTTAAAATAACTGTTTTCCATTTTGTTTTCTGTGATGGCAAAGCTGAATTTTCAGCAGGTCTTCAGAGTCATTTGACTGTTCAGAAATCATTCTAATATGCTGATTTGGTGCTCAAGAAAATTTCTTATTATCAATGTTGAAAACAGTTCTGCTGCTTAACATTTTTGTGAAAACCGCGATACTCCCCCCCAGGATTCTTTGAGAAATAGTTCAAATTTCTTTACTGTCACTTTTGATCAATTAATTGCTTCCTTGCTCAATAAAAGCATTAATTTCTTTAAAGAAAAATCATACTAACCCCAAACTTTTGAATGGAAATGTATGTTCTACAGAATTAAAGCGCTTTTTATGCCGATAACAAACACCACTGCAGCAACACCAACCAACAGAAAGTCCATTACCTGCTTTATTCTAACACACCTAATCCAATTTCATCAAAACAAAGCAGAAATATAATATCTTACTGAAAAGACCTTCAGAAAAATCTAATAAAAACAACCGATTAAGCATCTGGTGCACAAACTAAAACACATTAGACTTTACCTATAGCTGTGCCAGACACTGCACAAGATGGTGAAGTCATGGGCAAAGGTGATGCCCGCTGGTCCTGCTGCCCCGTGAGTGCTGGGTAAAGGGGCAGCACACCAAGGGCCTTTCCCAGCATTCGAGGCCCCAAACTCAGCACCCGAACCTTTACATCCCGATAGCAGTGGTTGATCATGCGCAGGTGGACGTTCACCCGCGTGGTGATGCGGATTAGGCACTTCACCATGTTTATCTCCAAAAAGCGAACGTCTGCAGCTGGCGTACTTCTTAAGAGAGTGCGTGAACAAGCACAAACCCTGTTACCAGTGCCCTCTTTCCACCGTGGGCTGCTGGGTAAAGGCTTGGCTGTGCTGGTAAACGTTGGAGAAGGCAGCGATGGCAAATCCAACCCCACCCAGGCCTCTCACCTCCTCCCTCCCTCAGCCAGTGACTTAAATGGCGAGAAAGGCCCTGTCTATTTTCAGATGAGGGTATTAATACTCCTTGAAGACTCACAGTCAGCACATGTAGGACAGTTGACTTTATCCTCCCTAGCTCTCTGAACCGTTCGCACTGCAGACAAGAGCTCTTCACCACATCTTAAGATGGTCTTTTCGGTGTTGCAAAGAGGATACAGTGACCAGGGACTTAACTGCACTTCGTCTATACTCATGTTAAGAGTGGGCAGTGCTCTGTTGTGATGCTAGTCTAACAGTCAGGCTCATAGATGAGACCCAGAATGAAGGGGTGGGCAGAGGACACCGGTAAGCCTTTGATGGGTGGGACAAGATGGCACAACTGGTGCCACAGGGAAGTGTTAGTACTGACTGTACACAGCTGGCACAGAAATAGAGTGCTGTGACTGACAGGAGCACCTGCATCTCCACTCCTCTCAGAGAAGGCTGGTCCAGCCTCATATTACTGCATGCGGTCAACTTTTCAACTCTTGCGAGTATGCCTGTGCATATATATATATATATAAAAACACACACACACACACACACACATATATATATATATATATATACATACACACACACACACATACATATATATATATATATATAATGTATATAAGTATGTATGTGTGTGTATGTATATATATATATATGTGTATATATATATATATATATAAAATACACACACACATACATATATATATATGTGTGTGTATGTGTATATATATATATATATACACAAATATATAACTTTAAATATTTCATAAAAATTGTGTGAAATTATATAAATTATTTATAGAAAAAAAAGATAAATAAAAATGTAAAAATAATTAGTATATTTGTACATTTGCAATAGTATATTTGTGAATTTTGCATAAAATTTTATAAAATAAAAAACATGTAAAAATGTATAATTAAAATATTTTATATAAAATTAAATAAAATGATATTATATTAATTATTTTTTTTAAATATAAAATAAATATAAATAGAAAAAAATAAAAAATATTATTTTAATTATATTAAAAAAATACATAAATCCATATATTTTTATAAACACAAATACACACACATATAAGGTAAAAAAATTATAATTAAATTGTAAATAAAGTGAAATTATAAATATAAAAAATAAAACAAACAAACATTTAATTAATATATTTCCATTACACACACACACGCATACATTTATACATACTAAAAAATATGTTGCAGCCAAAATATCTCATTACATACATTCACTTTCATTAGAAATGTTATCTTAAAGTTTCTTTGACTGAGTACCTATAAATTGTCTCGTCATGAATTGCTCTCTTTTTTTTTCAAAATAACTTATATGTTTCTAAACTGGCTATTTCTAACAGCATTTTAATGTTATTACAAACCATCCAGTGATTTGACATTTAGCGGTCTGCATGTGGCTTCAGCGTAGAGCTGAACTCAGGTTAATGGGCTGAACCGGACTCTCACCTTCCATGATGGATATGTGTACGGCTCTCCGCCGTGTGCGCGGGACGCTGCTCAGCCGCGGGCCATGTGTGATGGATGGACAGCTTCTGCTGGGCACCAGGCCAGCCCTGTGACCACATACACATACAATACTGCATCAACACCCCCATTTATCATATTACAGTATGTCCTACAACTACAGAGATAAGTCAATCTTACTGGACATGCATGCACACATGTGACGCCATCAAAAGAGCATTACCCAGTGTAAGCAATTATACGGATAACACTGCCACACAGATGGGCACTCATGCATACCTATGTATTTCTGGAGGTTCCCGTTTAATTTTTGCACTCTGCTCCATTACCTCTTTGGCTACTCTTCCACTGAAATGAAACAAAAACGGTTTACAAAAATGTGTCCAGTTTTATCCCTGCCTAGTGTAAAATATATTTGTTCATAATTTTTCATAATCAACTTAAATATATACCAAACATTATATTATATCACCCCCAGTATCTAAAATATAGCTCTCTTTGAATTCATATTGTAACCAAAAACAAAACATTATATTATATTATATTGCCACATATAATATAGTATAATATTATTGATAATATAATCTCAAATAGCAAATATCTTCAATATAAGATCCACAAACATGCTAAAATATTCCCTGACTGGAAATATGTTACAGGACACTCACCACAGTAGCTGGCAGATGAGCAAAACTACCTGCCACTGTGCAAAAAGCACCTGCATATACAGTTGTTGGTGGGTGTTAATTTCACACCCTGGTTGAGACTGTTTTGAGACTGTTTCAGCTTCATCTATCAAAATCAACCAAAAGAAAATAGCTCAACCATTGAGGATAAAATCGTGTTTTTCCAGTCACATTCAAACAGCCGGCATTTTGGTGGGAATTGTGCTCCCTGTGACTGTGAGGGATGGTGACCACTGCTACTAGAGTCCATGAAGCTCAGGAATTAGATTAACCTTATTGAGTCCCCTCTCTTAACTCAATCTCTGCCTCTCAGTCTGTGACTGAACTACTTCCCTTTAACCAAAAACTCCCAGCGGAGTCATTGGCTTAAAATCCTGCCTGTCTCCTCACATAGGAGTGAGAAAATAACTGTTATCAATTTCCTAATTAGGCGTTTGAGCCTGAGAGCCCACTATAATAATTTATTGTGCTGTTTGTTTAATTGCCCCGATGGCTCCATTCATTCGTTACAATTGCTGTTAATAAGTAAACACTAAAAGGAGGCCTGTGCGAACAGCTCCATCCGCAGCAGGTTGTGGTGCATTGGCTCCAAAGCTGTCACCTCTATGTGACCGTGACGAGGACAGCAGGCTGTTTTTGGAGCAGGGACCCCTGAGGCTGTGGCGGTCCATCGGCAGTGACCTATCCATCCACACTTACCTGTAGCGGAAACGACTCCCCTTGAAGAACAGGTTACTGCTGGACACCGTACGAACCTGGCTCGACTTCTCCAACCTGAGGAGAGGCAGAGAGAAAGGCTTCAACTCGGAACGTTCTCTGAACACATTTAGGATTTTCATACAAGAAGAATCACTATTTCTAAGCTATATATTCTGAATTAATTCTCTTATCTCTTTTACACAAAAATATGACATGGCTGTAATCAGATATGATTCTATGGTTCTTTCGTAAATGTGACCCTGGACCACAAAACCAGTCATAAGTCGCACGGGTGTATTTGTGGCAATAGCCAACAATACATTGTATGGGTCAAAATTATAGATTTTTCTTTTATGCCAAAAATCATTAGGATATTAAGTAAAGATCATGTTCCATGAAGATATTTTGTAAATTTCCTACCGTAAATATATCAAACATTTATTATTAGTAGTAATATGCATTGCTAAGGACTTCATTTGGACAACTTTAAAGGCGATTTTCTCAATATTTAGATTTTTTTGCACCCTCAAGATTGCAGATTTTCAAATAGTTGTATCTCGGCCAAATAGTCAGCCATACATCAGTGGAAAGATTATTTATTCAGCTTTCAGATGATATATAAAACTCAATTAAAAAAAAAATTACCCTTATGACTGGTTTTGTGGTCCAGGGTCACAAATGTACTTTTTACCTAGATTTGATAAATCTATATTTACAGTGGTGGATGAAATACACAAACAAGTACTGACACCCTAACATATTACTCCAGAAAAAGTATAAGTACTTCTTTTAAATTTTATTTGAGTAAAAGTATAAAAGTACTATTGGTTTTTAATGTACCCAAGTGTTAAAAGTTAAAAGTACTGTAGTCCCAGCCTTCTGCCGTCAGTCTGAAGGTCTGGCTACGTGAGACTAAAAGTACTGGACCGATTTAGCAGATTAATTGAAAAGAAACAGCTCGATCACAAATCAGACATCGCTTTTGAATGTTGTGAAGATAAAAAACATTAAAAAAAAAAAAAAAAAAAAAAAAAAAGAGTAAAGATATTTGGAAACGTACTTTGTAAAGGGAAATTCTGTCCTCATTTACTCACCCTCATGTTGTTCCAAACCTGTATGAGGTTCTTTCCTCGTTGAACACAAAAGAAGATATTTTGAAGAATGCTGATGGGCCCCATTGACTTCCATAGTATTATTTATTTTTTCATATTATGGAAGTCCATGGGGCCCATCAACTGTTTGGTTACCCATATTCTTCAAAACAGAAAGATATTCATACAGGTTTGGAACAACTTAAGGGTGAGCAAATGATGACAGAATCTTCATTTTTGGGTGAACTGTCCCTTTAAGTACAGTAACTGAGTAAAAACACTTTGTTTCTGTCCACCACTGGTTATATGATGGCATAAAATATAACCTGACGCAGTAGAAATCTGTGAAAATGTATGTTTCTATACCTGTTATACTGTGTTAGATTATTATTTGCTATATTAGATTTGAATGAAATGATGAAACTTGCCACATTAAATTAACATAAAATTGAAATACGTGTGTGTATTAGCTATAGTATGACTTAAAATACAACCCATCCAATCAAAATTTAGAATTTCTTTCCAATATTAATTTTACAGTCTTTTGTTTTATTTCAAAAGTTGCATATCTGTCTGGCATCAGAAAAGCACAACTTTACATTTATCATTTTGTATGAACAATCTTACTTCTTAGTTAGCATTCATCAGCTACCTAAAATGGGATTCATTACTTTTCAATTGTATTGATTTAATTCAGTTGTATTTAAGAATATAAAGGTATTTTGTAATTATTTAAAAAAATATTTACTAAGTAATTTTTTTTTATTAAATATTTTAAATAAATATTTTAATATTTTAATTAAGTATATAATAAAAAAAGTCAGATTTTGTCATACTACCTACCCCAATGACTAGCACATATCATCTATCGTCACACCCAGAACGATAACTATAAAGATAACTATATTAGTGTCCACACCAGCGGACGATATCGTTCTGTTTATTGTAAGCGCTGCTTGTCTGCCGCTTTAAATGCTCAAGCTCGTTACAGCAGGATGGATTCTGATTGGCTGTCAATGTTTTTATCGTTTATCAGCTGGATAAAATCGTTCTGGAAGTGATTCCAAGGATATCGTGTCTCTGGGCCTTTATCGATATTGCTGTGGTGTGAACTGCTATTCATTAAAGCGGGGGGTCTAATGCTACTTCATGCATTCTGACTTATTTACACTGTTAAAGAGTTTCTCATGCTAAACATGAGTTTGACGTATTTCTGTGCCAAATACACTCCTTCAGGATTCAAACAAGTTTCGGAAAGTTTTTTTTCGATTATGGCCCTGTATGACATCATAAAGGGCAGAATTCCTTGTATGGGCACTTCTCCCGGATGAACGCGTGCGCCCATCAACCAGAGCGAGAGCAAGAGCACGCCCATCAACGAGCTTCGTTCGGGTTACGGAAGCCGTCAGCAGCGCTGTCATTTTGTTTTTAGACCACGAAATCAACAATGTCACTAAAGAAGTGTGTTTCTGGTTGTAAGGGAAAGATAACCTTGTTCAGCTTCCCAAATAACCCAGTGTTAAGGAAACAGTGGATGCAGTTTGTTTTCCCGGAGCAGCAACGGAGTTCTGCAAGTGTGTTTGTTTGTTCTCAGTCATGAGTCGAAACCGGTGAGTGAAACTGCATCAAATGTCTGTGTTTTGTTGGCAATCGCTGGGAGTGCATATAATGTAAACAACACGAACGTATAGTGAATTGAAAGTTATCCAGGGATAATGCCATGATGTATGGTGTTTGTGTGTGTGTGTGTGTGTGTGTGTGCTCGTGACTCTTTAGCTCCGGCCATTGCACGCCTCCACCAGCTCGGCAGTTTTCGGAAAGAATCAGTACAGCGTATCTTTTATAAATATGATAAAACTCTTCTGAGATATGAAGGCTGCAATACTACTCTATAGGTACTCAGGATTAACATGAGATAGGCAGAAACTGTGTGTTACTGTGTGTACCCTTTAATATTGAAAACAATTTTTAGAACTATATCTTTATCGTTATCTTTATAGTTATCGTCCTCGGTGTGAACGGACTTTAACACAGAGTGACTGAAACTGAAATTATTCTGACTCAGACCGTCTCTTGTGAACATTTGATTCAGGCTTTTCATCACCAGGTGTGGAATCTCCTTCCCCAAAGACAGGCTTTATGTGAATCATAAAACCCACTTTCAGTTATCATCTGCCTTTACTTGCCACAAATTCCACTTCTCTAGGGGACTTGAACTACAGCTACACATTTCTCTTTCCCCCAGCGGAATGAATTCGGTCAGACTTGAAATACAATGTAGATTCAGTTTTGATAAGGCGGCCTTGCCAAATCAGTGATTACACCATTCCCTTCACCTAAATTGAGCTTTCCCACACTTCGTGATGAACGCTGAATCAGACTCTTGTTCCAAAGATGTCACCTCAGTTAGCCAAAATCATTCATCATAAAACCAGCATTGGCTCCGCAGTTTTGTGAGTCAGGGCTCTCCTTTTAGAAACCTGGCCCGCTCATCCATAACATTGCGCTCTGCCTTGAGCTGTAGGTCGCTTTAAACACTTCCCATGGCGTGGGCAAGGACACATACAGTCAACCGTGACTGAAATGGGCAGGGACGTCGCTCTGGAGGAGCTAGCGGAACACATCTCTCATTGCTCACGCAGTAAAGGTCATTCTCAGCACGTGACTGTTACATTAGTTGACCCGTGAGGTAAACAACAGTGATGGAATCTAGAAGCAGCTGTCGAGACGACACTTGCATTATTAGTTATTAGTCAGCTTATTAGTCTTAAATATGCTCTGGGAAGAGGAAATAACAGTGGACAATCCAAAAAGAAATGATTTCTGGAACTTGCTTATTGTGCAGTTGCCCTTTCAGAAGCATCTCACCTGTCTAACCAAACAAATGTATGTGTCTCGATGAACGGAGGAGTGCAAAAACTCACTTGTAGAAAGCTTGATTTTCAACACCGCATTTCCAAAGGTGCTTGCAGGCCTCTGGAGTTGGTGCGAAGTACGTCAAGATGATCTTTTTGTCCTGCGCATAACAATAAGTCATTAAACGTACACTGAAACAGCAGTGGTGTTGAAGGGAATTATTAAAGTTTCACAGATTGTGTCATTATCATAAGACAATTTGCTATATTGTAATTATCTTTGACTTCACCAATGTTGGCATAATTAATGTTCTCACCTCCTTCTGATTTGCATATATATGGAATGTCTTTCCTTCAAACTTCAGTTTGGTCACCTCATGCCTGTACAAGTGGAAGAATACATAGAGCTATTACAATGTATATAATATATACATTTTATAACATGTATCTGTATCTATAACATCTATCTGTCCAATCCATCTATCCATCCATCCATCCATCCATCCATCCATCCATCCATCCATCCATCTATCTATCTATCTATCTGTCCGTCCATCCGTCCATCTATCCGTCCGTCCATCCATCCATCCATCCATCCATCCATCCATCCATCCATCCATGTACATATAAATGTATAATTAATTATCATAAATGCATATAATTAATTACATTTACACTGTATATATAACATACATTTTATAAAATGTAAATATATGTAGTGTCGCAGTGTATACTGTATATATATGTATATATATATATATATATATATATATATATATATATGTGTGTGTGTGTGTGTGTGTGTGTGTGTGTGTGTGTGTGTGTGTGTGTGTGTATGTGTGTATGTGTGTGTTTGTGTGTGTATACACAAATATGAAATTAAGTTGACAACATTTTTCCAAATTGTATTATATTAATATGTATTAATTATAAAAAATGAACAAGACACTATAAACTGCAATATTCTGTTCCTGCTGTTTTTCTCACAAACACACACACAGACAAATCAATTCTGCACGTTTTCTTCACTCTTGCTTTAATTGTGAAGTATACATTCAGATTGAACCACATACAACAAAACCCTGAGACACTGAGACAAAGGACAGGCCGCACAATGGTTCAGTATTTTATGATTTTCTCTTCTCTTTGAATGGTCAGACCTCACAGACTTGTTGTGGCGAGATGACATTAAACATGCCCTCTGGATGGAGAGCTGGTGAAGGATAATTGGACACCTGTCTGCTCTAACGGCTAAGAAAGAGGCAGATGGTCGGCCCTTTTGGCTGGGAACGTATAATACAATATAATAAAACCAGCTGTGACTTGTACACCCAGAGCCTGTCGCCTCGGCAAGAATGACTCATTATTCAATGCATGTGTATGCATGTCTGTTTACTCAGCCCCGAAGACGTCAATAGAAGTTCAGTAGGGAAAAGAGGCAAGTATTAGTGACTTACCATTTGAGGAAATGGACTCTCTTGTTCCCCTGAAGAACGACAAAACCGAATGGAGTGAAGGCTAGGAAAGCCGGGTTCCCGGATACATCCTGTGATGAACAACGACAGAGGAGAACCACGTCATCTTCCTTTCTTAACAAGCAGACATTGAGTAGGAAGACTCAGTACAGGACAGTACAGCAAGTGATCATGAAAACAGAGCCTTCATGCTTGTATTGTCAGGCTTACTTTATGTAATGTTTAGCAGTAAAACAGGGAAGTTTTGGGCTTTTACGCTTGAGATTAAACTGACGGTAGATGTTTCTCAACAGGAGTGAAAAAATTTGGTGAAACTCTGGAAAAAAAAAAAACTCGCTGAAAGAACCAAGCGTTATAGAGGACTCTTTTTAGTACACTATTTTAGTGGCCTTCTTTCAAGATGCATTTTTTTCATTCAATTTCTATACAGCTTTACAATATATTTTCATTTAGTATACTGATTTTATACACAAATAATAAAACTACTGACTATAATACATTGACTACATTAAGTCTGTGGCTGTAAGTATTCTTGTATGTGTTTGATGCTAAAAATATTAATATAGATTCTCATTCAAATGTTTGGGATTTTTAAGATTTTATTGCATTTTTGAAAGAAGTCTCTTATGCTCAACAAGGCTGCATTTTTTGATCAAATAATACAGTAACAACAGTAATATTTTGAAATAATATTACAATTTAAATAACCTTTTTTTATTTATAAATATTTTAAAATGCAATTTATTTTTGTGATGCAAAGCTGAATTTTCAGCATCATTACTCCAGTCTTCAGTGTCACATGATCCTTCAGAAATCATTATAAGATGCTGATTTAGTGCAAAGATACATTAACAAAAAAGGTAACACTTTACAATAAGGCTCATTAGTTAACATGAATTAATAATGAACTGCACTTATAAAGCATTTATTTATCTTTGTTAATGTTAATTTCAACATGAACAAACCATGAACAGCTGTATTTTTATTAACTAACGTTAACAAAGATTAACTAATGCTGAACAGAGGTGTTGTTCATGTTAACTAATGCATTAACTAATGTTAACTAATACAACCTTATTGTAAAGTGTTACCACAAAAAATTCTTATTATTATCAATACTAAAAACAGTTGTGCTGCTTATTATTTTTGGGGAAACTGTGATAAAGAACAGCATTCATTTAAAACAGAAATCTTTTGTAACACAAATGTCTACACTGTAACTTGCTGAAAAAATATATTCCTGAAAACTTTTGAACACTACTATACAAAATATCCATTCATCATTCACAAATTTGATTAAGTTCTCTGGTTGGTGGAACTTTTTAATATGAAGCTGAAATCACACTGACTGACTTATAGCTTCTAGAGACTTGTAGCATCTGAATGGGAATCTTTTCTGTGTTTCATAAACATTCTATCATTATGAAAGGGTCCTTTGTTTGAAAAAGTTTGAGAAACTACAGTACACAAATAGCTTCTGGATGCAAGCTGTAAATGCGTCAGGTAGAGCCATCTAACCTTGCACGGATGAGGATCCACGCCGTATGTTTCAAGCATTTGTGCTTTCTGCAGGAACTTCAGCTCAGCTGTCTCTGGAGTTTGACCTCTGCAAAACAACGCATTAAAACACCATCTGTGTCATTCAGTGGTGCAACAGCACATCAGACTCACCCATTACTGTACCCCTTACAAAAAAGAAGTTTAGTTTAGTTAAACTTTATTGTCTGTTCAGTTTCCTGGACAGAAATTCATCTTTAACGCTGGCAATACTACACATCCACACTTTCACATAGTAAAAACACATTAATTTGTATAAAAGATGATTATAAGACCAAACAAACAGACACGAACAAACCAGCGCCAGGGTCAGCACTTGTAATTAATAACTTTAATAGTAGCCTATTAAATACTTTTTCACATAGTTTTACATAATGTCTTATAAACTTAAATTGTTTGAAAATATTGATTTATAAAGAAAACAGATATGTTCCTAATTCTGAGTATGTGAATTTTTGTACAGTCCACTGGTAGTGTACATAGGAATTTACTTCAAATCTACTTAAAGTACAGTTAAAAGCATATTTAAAGTATAAAAATGAATACCTAATAGGAACATAGTATACTTAAAGTGTAAAAATAGTATATATAAATAGTAAACTATAAGTATGATGTTAAGTTCAGTTAAAGAAAACTTGCAAGTATACTTGCAGTATAAAACTACTTAAATGCTATTCACTGAGTGTATACTTCAAAGTGTACTTTCATAAACTAAAAATGTGCTACTAGTAAATTATCAGTGAACCTATAAGTTCACTTGTAGTATAGTTGTAGTAAAATGTAGTTGTTAAGTTGTGTACTCAAAGTTTACTACTGTTACACTTAAAGTATACTTAAAATTATACTTTTATACACAAAGTGTATATAATTTAGTCTCAAGTACTAATAAAATGGTACACTTACAAGTATACTACTAGTAGATTGACATTAGTATTTTTACTACATAAAGTACACTTACAATATACTTGAACTTTCCTTAAGTATACTTAATGAAATGAAGTTAAAGTATACTTTAGTATTTTATAAAGTATACTGGTGCCATTGGTATTGGACTGAATCCACATTCTTAGTGGTTTTGTACATATCCTGGAAAATGGAAAATCATTCCAACATAAAACAAAAAACATCTGTCCAGAAACGTAATGTTGACGTGAATGTGAATAGACGCATATATTTTGACACTTTACACTTGAACGACATTGATTAGCAGCCACTAAATAGAAAACAAAACCAAACCGACCAGACAGTTCAAGTATCATCTGTCCAGGAAACCGCTTACCGATTCATGTTTTATTCAGCACTGTCCATTTAACATTCAAGACCTTAATGCAACAAGACCGCCTGCCTTGTATTTCAAGACAAATCAGAGAAGAAAAGCGACACTTAACGTCGCGTGAAAGCGATTGTTTACGGGCATCAGGACTGACTTACTGGATCATTCTGAAGATCTAAACAGACATCTTTGCCTCTACATTCCCAACATAATTCCCATAATAGGACTGATGAAGTGTCTCTCATCATTGAACAGTGACACCACCAGAGGGCAGCAGTGATCATGCTCCTATTTGGTGGATCATCTAGTTTGGTGGGACCAAAACTTCCCACCAATATACGCCCATATATGAATAGTCAATAGCTTCTAAACACACATTACAAACCTGCAACTAATCAATAGACTAAATCCATCACTAAACCCATGATTGTTAGGCAGTTTATCAGCAAAGGCACTTGGTGAGCTAATTGGTCTTGCTCATGTATAGTGGAAAGGAAGAGCTGTTTGCTCAGTGATGGCCTTCGGCTTTGTGCCAGAGTAAAGTGACAACAGATCTGACCTACAATACTGAGGGCTGAGACTTTACACTGATGACACATAATGACACACTTGGCGTGTGTTTGTGATAGAAAGAGACAACCGTAAAAAGAGACAATTCCATTACCTCAAAGTACTGTAGTGAGCGCACAAGGTCAACTAAACAAACCTTTATGTCAAGTTAATACAGTCCATCAATGGATGAAGGCATTTATATTTACTATGCATTATAAGTACAAATGTAGACTCTGTGGTAAAATTTAACAGCGAACAAAAAATTTAAAGCATTTATTAATCAAGGTTAATGTTAATTTCTACATACAATACCGTTCAAAAGATTAGGGTAAAATAAATGAATACTTTTATCAAGCAAGGATGCATTAAATAGATAGTCAACCAATGCCAATGTTAATGAATTGAGCCTTATTGTAAAGTGTTATTGATTTTGTATATAAGAAAATCTGTTAGCAGTCACTAACCCCCATCACCCAAAGAGAGAGAAGGGAAGACTTTTCCCTAATTCCTAAGCCATAGATAAAGCAAAAGGAGGGGAAAGGTCACACGTACATTAACTCTGTCTTGTGAATCTCTGCAATCCTTCTTTCCAGTTTCTCTGAGTGCTTGGGGAAGAACTGGAACTTGGAGCTGTAGCCCTCTGGATGCTTTCCTGGGTCGTAGTCTCCAATCTCAGCTGCAAAGTAGTCATAAAATCAATCTTTCATCATGCAACCATTCATAATGTCCAACCTCAGCAGTGAAGCAGACACGTAAATCAATCTTTCATCGTGCAACCGTGCATTTTAGTTCACATATGGTCATGCTAACGTGTTATCTTAATGAACATGCCCTGTGAGAGGAAGTGTTGGGAGCCATATGTTTTTTGCAGGGGTTTTGTGGATTAGCATATAGTAGGAGCATTTTTCATATGCTGTTTGCTTCTACACTTGGTACCAGTGACAAGCGCTGACTTCTTTAACCGGGTATGCTGAGTGCTAAGTTTTCGTATAAAATATTTTTTTTTTATTTTTTATTATTTGATTTAGTCAAGTTAGTTTTGTATCAAATGCAATGTGATATTCAGTGATCAACATCTAGCAGCAACAGCACATTTTCCCTTGTACATAAAATCCCCCATATGCCAGCAAACCAATGAGAACGTGCAACAATGATGACGATGCATAACAACAGAGCGTGGGCGCCAAAGCTACCGTGAATCTGTTTACCCGAAACCCTTGAATTACAGTTTGGCAAATAAATTAATAAAGGACAGTTACATACAAACCCGATTCCAAAAAAGTTGGGACACTGTACAAATTGTGAATAAAAACAGAATGCAATGATGTGGAAGTTTCAAATTTCAATATTTTATTCAGAATACAACATAGATGACATATCAAATGTTTAAACTGAGAAAATGTATCATTTTAAGGGAAAAATAAGTTGATTTTAAATTTCATGGCATCAACACATCTCAAAAAAGTTGGGACAAGGCCTTGTTTACCACTGTGTGGCATCCCCTCTTCTTTTTATAACAGTCTGCAAACGTCTGGGGACTGAGGAGACAAGTTGCTCAAGTTTAGGAATAGGAATGTTGTCCCATTCTTGTCTAATACAGGCTTCTAGTTGCTCAACTGTCTTAGGTCTTCTTTGTCGCATCTTCCTCTTTATGATGCGCCAAATGTTTTCTATGGGTGAAAGATCTGGACTGCAGGCTGGCTACTTCAGTACACGGATCCTTCTTCTACGCAGCCATGATGTTGTAATTGATGCAGTATGTGGTCTGGCATTGTCATGTTGGAAAATGCAAGGTCTTCCCTGAAAGAGACGACGTCTGGATGGGAGCATATGTTGTTCTAGAACTTGGATATACCTTTCAGCATTGATGGTGCCTTTCCAGATGTGTAAGCTGCCCATGCCACACACACTCATGCAACCCCATACCATCAGAGATGCAGGCTTCTGAACTGAGCGCTGATAACAACTTGGGCTGTCCTTGTCCTCTTTAGTCCGGATGACATGGCGTCCCAGTTTTCCAAAAAGAACTTCAAATTTTGATTCGTCTGACCACAGAACAGTTTTCCACTTTGCCACAGTCCATTTGAAATGAGCCTTGGCCCAGAGAAAACGCCTGCGCTTCTGGATCATGTTTAGATATGGCTTCTTTTTTGACCTATAGAGTTTTAGCCGGCAACGGCGAATGGCACGGTGGATTGTGTTCACCGACAATGTTTTCTGGAAGTATTCCTGAGCCCATGTTGTGATTTCCATTACAGTAGCATTCCTGTATGTGATGCAGTGCCGTCTAAGGGCCCGAAGATCACGGGCATCCAGTATGGTTTTCCGGCCTTGACCCTTACGCACAGAGATTGTTCCAGATTCTCTGAATCTTTGGATGATATTGTGCACTGTAGATGATGATAACTTCAAACTCTTTGCAATTTTTCTCTGAGAAACTCCTTTCTGATATTGCTCCACTATTTTTCGCCGCAGCATTGGGGGAATTGGTGATCCTCTGCCCATCTTGACTTCTGAGAGACACTGCCACTCTGAGAGGCTCTTTTTATACCCAATCATGTTGCCAATTGACCTAATAAGTTGAAAACTTAAAAAAAAAAATTGGTCCTCCAGCTGTTCCTTATATGTACATTTAACTTTTCCGGCCTCTTATTGCTACCTGTCCCAACTTTTTTGGAATGTGTAGCTCTCATGAAATCCAAAATGAGCCAATATTTGGCATGACATTTCAAAATGTCTCACTTTCAACATTTGATATGTTATCTATATTCTATTGTGAATAAAATATAAGTTTATGAGATTTGTAAATTATTGCATTCCTTTTTTATTCACAATTTGTACAGTGTCCCAACTTTTTTGGAATCGGGTTTGTAGATATTACCAACATTTTATTGAAAGCTTTATGTTACACTTCAAATAACAAGGGATTTTATAGTTATTTATAGTGTTAATATTAATTAGCGAGTCCACAAACTCATTCTCTCAAACTGCTTTGCTGTGCAGAGCATTTGCAGCTTATATGGGCCGCATGCCCCTGATTGGTACCCATAAGCCTCTCTGAGTCCTGACCATTGCTCTTTGATGGAATAGTGCATCTTTAATTCAACAGTCATCTAAAACATGCCTCGATCAACCTGTCAAAGAACATGTGTGCATCCCTCTAAGCTGCTATTTTCCCTTTTCATGTGACTAAACCTCAAACATCTCTGACTACTATGACCAACTACCAAAATACAAGTACTGAGAGATAACAGATTCAAATAATTCATTCTGGTACTGAAAATAATGTTGGACCTTGTTATAATTATATTAGAAATTAGTGATGCACTGATACAATGTTTCTCGAGATACCGATAGAATGATATTTGCCAATAGAGAAATTTGACTTTCTTATAAGAAAAAAATTCTCTCCCAACTAATGCTGTAATCTATACAGAGAACCCTCTCATTTGGTACATTACTCTAACATTAGAGGTTAAAATTAACAAAAGAGCTCAAATTATTATATTTAACTGCTATTTATTTTCAGATATAATAATTAGGCCTACACTCAAATAAAAACTGAAATGTTTGTATGTGTAAACACTTGTCTTTATGACAAATTTATTCAAACATACATATATAATTAACAGTAAATAATCTCCTCTCTTGTGTTTTTTTAGCTAAATAACGAACTGTGAATACTGGATAATTTTCCTTGTTCACAAGCTGTTTTATTGACGTCTTTCCGCATCTGAAACACTGATTGAACGATTACATGAGACATCCCAGCTAACAATTTTTGGTTCCCAGAATGTTCTTTTTTTAAGGTTTGTTTTTGATTAGCCAGGAAAGTTTTATTAACGTAAATAGAATATTAGTTTTTAGTTTGTAGAACGTTAATCTAACGTTCCTTTAACGTTCCCCTGTGGAAGACAGGAGAAAGCGTGTGCTGGAGAAGTGCGTGCAGATCAGAGGCGCGCAGTAAATGAAGATAGAAACAAACCCACAAATTAATGATTTCTGTTCTTTTCACACTATGCTTAACCCTGGCTTGATATTTTATCTATAAAGTTTGATTTATCTGATCACTATAACACATTTTGATTGATCTCATTTCAACATAAATGCTGTATTAAGCTAATTTCAGAGCTCTGTATAGGTCATTAGACAAAAACATCTGCAACGTTTTAATTGGAAGGTTATTTTACATGGTTATTAAATAACCGAAAAATAACCATTAGGGAACGTTCTGTATGCTATTTTTAGGTTATTTAAAAATAACTATCCTGTAACATTCTGGGAACGTTTTTTCATGGTTGCAAAATTATAACCTAAAAATAATCATTATGGAACGTTCTGCATAAGTTATTTTTAGATTATTTAAAAAAACCTCCCTGTAACATTCTGGGAAGGATAGTTTATGGTTGCAAAAAATAAAACCTAAAAAGAACGTTTCTAGAACGTTATTATTTGGTTCTCAAAAAATAACCAAACAGGAACCAAATATTAACGTTAGGGGAGCGTTCTGTGTTTGCTGGGATGATACATTTCACACGTTTTGTAAGTTGTACTTTTTTTGTGTTTTTTCATGCTATAATTTGTATTAAAGTAGAAGAAAAGACTCAAGCTCTGTCGCGTCGCATTTAAGAGCGTCAAAACGTCATTTATTGTTTGAATTTTGTGATAAAATGGACAGAATTTGAAAGCTGAGACTTTGTTTCTTATCATAAGTAACAAATGCACAAAGCGATTATTTGATGTAAGGCGCGCTACAAATAAAGTTTGGTGTAGGGAAAAAACGCAGACCTGGCAACCCTGGCTTGAACTACGGGTGATTCATTCATTGCATCTCATTTCAAAGGCTGCATCCTCTGCTTTTGTAATGAGATGCAGCTATAGGGTCAAATAGAGCCTGCTTTAACACTTTTTCCATGGCATAAAAAGGTTAACACTTTAGTTTAGGGTCCAATTCTCACTATTAACTAGTTGCTTATTAGCATGCATATTACTAGCATATTGGCCGGTTATAAGTACCAAGTGTGCCACACGAGTCCTGAAAAGTGAAGCCAAAGCGTCTCGATCGCCCCCAGGTGGCTGGTCCCAGTATAGGTCATAAACCCTGCCCTCTTCATGAAATGTAATGGGACACGAGACAAACTAAACAACAAAAATTACACTTCAAATACATTTTTTCCAAAGAGGGTTTCTGTCATTTTAGGCAGTTTTTACTTTATCATGCTGATGTTAGTTCAAGTGTTCGTTCTTTAAATAAGTTTGGTTTTAGTCATTTGATGCTATAAAAACGGGGTGTGACGTTATGATTGACAGCTGAGATTGACAGCTTCTCTGAACGAAGTAGTCACTGAGGCACCAACGGACATTTTCGGGAACTTCGGGAGGAGATTTGAGCTTTAACTTTAATTTCTAAATTTCCATAACTGTTTATTTCACGAAAAGTTGTTGATAAGGCGGGAGTGTGGGCGGGACCTTGATATCGCGGCTCCACTTCGCGCTCACTACTGCGCAGACTCAAGACCCAAGATGTCAGCGCCATATTTGAACACTCGGCTTCACTTACGTCAATGGAAGAGAGTGAAGGCGCGACGCCCATCTTTTTTTACAGTCTATGATTAGTACTTATAAAGTATATATTAATGCCTTATTCTGCATGACCATATTCAACATCCCTTGAACTTACTTTTGTTTATACTTAAACTTAACAACTACCTTACTAACTATTAATAAGCATTAGTTTATTGAGGCAAAAGTTGTAGTTAATAGTTAGTTAATAGTGAGAATTGGACCCTAAACTAAAGTGTGACCCAAAAAAGTGTCCCAATCAACCTGAATTCACCCCTACTTTTTGGACCTTAGAAGTTAAAGTTTGGGGTTGGTATGAGTTTTTAAATGTTTTTAAAGAAGTATCTTATGGTTGTCAAAGTTGCATTTCATTTATTGACAGAGTAAAAACAGTTAAATTGTGAAATATTACGATTTAAGATAACGTTTTCTATTTTAATATATTGTAAAATGTAATTTATTCCTGTGATGCAAAGCTGAATTTTCAGCATCATTACTGCAGTCTTCAGTGTCACATGATCCTTCAGAAATCATTATAAGATGCTGATTTGCTGCTCAAGAAACATTTCTTATTATCCATGTTTAAAACAGTTGCGCTGCTTTTTTTTTTTTTGGAAACATTATACTTTTTTTTTCAGAACTCTTTAATGAATAGAAAGTTTAAAATAACATTTATTTGAAACAGAGATAGTAACAATGTAAAAGTCTTCACTGTCACTTTTGATCAATTTAATTAATCTTTGCTGAATATTAGTAATATTATTACTAATATTATTAAGTACTAGGGTCACATTTCCTTCTACTTTACCTTGTAAGATGTAAGCTGCCAATAAGGCCGCGTCAGACGTTTTGCAGAGGAGCCGACCGTGGTACAGATCTCTTTTGATCTGCAGGAAGACGAGATACCTGCAACCAGGATATGGAGTGAGTACATGCAGACAAACAGGGAGAGAAAAGACCTCATTTATTCAATTACTCTGAACATTTGTGTTTGATTATGTAAATGATTAATCAAAGGTTAAATCTTACACAATTTGTCTGTAATGAGGGCTGATAATAAAGGACACAGATTTTAAAAACATTTCACAGTAGGAGACAAAAAAATACAAAAAGTTTGTGGATTTAACTCTCTCAAAACATGCTAAATATTTCTCTTTGAGTTAGTTAAAATCAGCTTTCTGTTTCCAGAGCAGGGAATGAATTGAGAACGTCTCGGTTACGTATGCAACCCTCGTTCCCTGAGGAGGGAACGGAGACGTTACGTCAGTCACTGACGAATGGGGGTTTTGCTTAGAAGCCTATCATCTTCGAGTTCTTAGAAAACGAGCCAATGGCGATGAAATGCCATGGGTCTGCGGAATTTGCATAGCGTAGCTCCGCCCCACTCTGTGGGTATATAAGGAAGTACGCTGGCAATGTCGCATTATGTTACCTGCTGAGGAGCCGAGACTGAACTCCCGATTGTTCCAGCGGTACAGCGGACGTGGCAGCGGGACGTAATGTCTCCGTTCCCTCCTCAGGGAACGAGGGTTACATACGTAACCGAGACATTCCCTTTCGTTCAGTCACTCCGAGTTACGCCAGTGACTGACGAATGGGGGTCCAATCTAATCACGCCACTCGGCTGTCTTCCAGTGCCCTGCGCAAGTGTGAGCTCCCTGTCATAAGACTAGCACGGACGAAGGACTCCACTTAATACAGGAATACCAAGGTACACTGGGAAGCATATCCCACGTGGAGAAATGCAACACAATGCCTGCCCGAAGGGAGGACTTAAGAATACACATATGACCCACGTATGGGCTGCAAATGGAGCACTCTGGGGTATCCAGCCGAAGGTGGAATATTTCAACCCCAGGGGTGGCAAGGGGCTTGCCAAGGGAAAGACATCTGCTCAGAGAGGCTTACAGTGGAAATACACATGTGGGGGTTGCCCAGCGGGGGAACCATGCACATGGAGGCACCTAGCCTGACACGAGGGCTGACCAACCGGGTATGCACTCTGGTGTCGGCATCAACAGTGCTGGAGGAACTCAGGGCTTCAGGGAAACTCACCTGAGGAAATATCGCACGTATCCAGTCCATGGAGTGGAATTGGCGAGCAAGCGAAGACACCGAGCCGGTCCTAGTTACTGGCTACTGGAAGCGAGTACACGGGAGGACACTGGCTCCACTCGGAGACTATAAAATCTGGCGAATGTGTTGGGTGTCTCCCAGCCTGCAGCTTTTCAAATGTCTGTTAACGAGGCACCATGCGCTAGAACCCAGGAGGAGGTGGAGTGTGCCCTCACCCCTAGGGGGCATGGATGACCCTGCGTCTGGTAAGCCAAGACAATGGCGTCCACTATCCAGTGCGACAACCTTTGCTTGGAGAGAGCCTTTCCCTTCAGCTTCCCACCATAAAAGACAAAGAGCTGGTCAGAGGTCCTGAAACACTGCATTTTATCTATGTAAGCACGGAGGGCGCGTACTGGACAGAGCAGTGCCAAGGTTGGGTCTGCCTCCTCCAAAGGCAGCGCTTGCAGTTCACCACCTGATCTCTAAAAGGAGTGGTGGGAACCTTGGGCACATATCCAGGCCGGGGTCTCAGGATCACGTGAGAATTAGCCGGCCCGAATTCCAGGCACGCTTCGTCAACTGAAAATGCCTGCAAGTCCCCTACCATCTTGATGGAGGCCAGAGCGATCAGAAGCGCTGTCTTCATAGACAGAAACTTAAGCTCAACTGATCGCAAAGGCTCAAAGGGAGCTCTCTGCAGGGCAGATAAGACCACTGCGAGGTCCCAAGAGGGTATGAGGGGAGAGCGAGGAGGATTTAGTCTCCTAGCCCCCCTCAGGAACCTGATGACCAGGTCGTGCTGACCTACTGTTTTTGACTCCACAAGGTCGTGGTGCGCAGAGATAGCGGCCACGTAAACCTTCAGGGTGGAAGGAGACAGCCTTCGTTCCAACCCTTCTTGGAGGAAGGAGAGCACAGACCCGATCAGGCATTTCCAGGGGTCTTCTCGGCGAGAAGAACACCACGTGACGAAGAGGTTCCACTTCAACGCATAGGCCTGTCTCGTGGACAAGGCCCTAGCGGAAGTGATGGTAGCCACCACCAGAGGTGGTAGGGTACTCAAACCTGCCGCGTCCCATCCAGAACCCACAGAGATTCCAGAGATCGGGACGCGGGTGCCAAAGGGTGCCCCATCTCTGAGAAAGGAGGTCCTTCCTCAGAGGAATCGACCAGGGAGGGGCTGTCGCAAGGAGTAAGAGTTCAGAGAACCAAGTCCGGCCGGGCCAATACGGGGCGACCAAAAGGACCTGCTCCTTGTCCTCCCTGATCTTGCACAGTGCCTGTGCAAGAAGGCTCACTGGGGGTAACACATATTTGCGGAGGCCCCACGGCCAGCTGTGCGCTAGTGCATCCGTGCCGAGGGTTCCCTCGGTCAGGGAGTAAAACCAGAGGCAATGGGAAGAGTCGTGGGAGGCAAACAGATCTACCTGTGCGTTGCCGAACTGTTCCCAAATCAGCTGAACCGTCTGGGGATGGAGTCTCCATTCTCCAGGAAGTGGCTGAAACCATGAGAGCTCGTCGGCTGCACGGTTCAGGTCTCCCGGGATACGGATGGCACGAAGCGACCTCAGATGCTTCTGACTCCATAAGAGGAGATGGCGGGCGAGTTGCGACATATGGCGGGAGCGTAGACCACCTTGTCAGTTGATGTACGCTACTGTGGCCGTGTTGCCTGTCCGGACTAGTCCGCCCCCAAAAACCAATCGTCCAACCGCGAGCGCTCAGGACAGGGCGGAGGGTTCCACTCCAGCCCAAGGCTCGCGGCTGCCCGAGATAACATGGCTGTCAACTCTGGGTCTGACTCGGGCAATGATGGCACACCCGAAGGCGGCAGCATAGTCGAATCTTCATCCCCGGAGGACTCTAGCCCACCTTGAGATGCAGTGATCGACATCTCGTCATCCTCTGGGGCGCCGAACGAAACACGCGGAGCTGTTTTATATAATTATGGATTTAGAGCTCACAGACTATATTTTAATGGAATGGAAAGAGTAAATTCAAAATATATTTATATGATTGTTTAAGACAAGAGCTTCCAGTAATACTTTAGATTAGGGAACACATATTCACTATTAACTAGTTGCTCATTAGCATGCATATTACTAGCATTTTGGCTGTTTATTAGTACTTATAAAGCACCTACCCAATACCTAAACTTAAAGGTCACATATTGTACACCTTTCTGGAGTTTTATTTTAGGTTTTGATGTCCTTAAGAATATGTATGGTACGGTATAAGTACCAAAAACCATCTCGATATATTTTTACAGCTCCTCTCTCAGGAGCTCTGCTAAGAACAGGTCGATTTTGGTCTAATTAATATTCATGAGCCTCTCTTCTGATTGGCCTGTTGTTTTCTGAGTGATGCACGGCCAGGCCAACCACAGGCAGTCTTGCCAAGTTGGGCTAAGTTGGGCCAAATTGGGCTACTTTAACTCTTTCACCGCCAGTGTTTTTGAAAAAAGTTGCTAGCCACCGCCAGGGTTTTTGATCATTTTCACAAAAATGTAATGGCCCATAGAATATTTTGTTGTATGAATATCTGAGCATGCCATATATCAAAAGAAAGAGCAGATCCTCTGCTTTTAAACAAAAAAAAAACGTTTTATTCTAGCTTCATGCATTCCTTTTTTATCAACACTTAAATATGGGTAAGTTTCATAAAAAAGCAACAACTTTGATCAGGAGATTCTGTACTCATTTAGAAGATGTGTAATAGGGCCCCCAGCGTATAACAGTGAAAACACGGAAACCCGGAAAATTCCGTGTCTGGCAGGGAAGCGTTTTCTCACAAATAACGGAAAATTCCATGTTTGGCGGGGAAAGAGTTAACACTGTTGCCGCGGGCTTTACTTAAGGGTTGTGGATTTGAGGTCGGACCCAACAATGTAGGAACTGCAGCATCTTTGATGAGTAGCTTCTTTGAAAAAACGGCATTGAACTGTGCCTGATTGACGAAGCAGTCACTTGTGAAATGTGCAGAACAGACGGGTAAGGTCGAACTAAATTGCTGTGGTATTTCCAAATAAATAAACATTAGCCACTGGTCTCTTATATTAATGTTGTTCGGAAGCCTGTGCAATGATGTAGTTTCCTGACATACATCGACTAAACGGCATTTTCTCGACATGTTTCCGTGTTGTTGTTGCTCAGCCATGGCACGGACGCGATGTTGTCTGGGGGTTTGGCGAAAGGAGGGTGGAACTCTGGGCAGTGCTCAGGGTGGTGACTGAAGGGCAGGCGGTGACTGAATAGTTCTGACGTCACATTTTTATGGACGTCACAACGGCTTTGAAAAGGCACAGCTACTTTATGCAGGCTGTGTGCATTTAACTGTGGATTGACTGTTTTGAAACTTATATGGTAATTACATAGCCCCTGAGTTATCAAGAAAAAATCCAGGAAATTTCAGTTTTGACAATATGGGACCTTTAACAACTACAAAAACGTCTCGGTTACGTATGTAACCCTCGTTCCCTGAAGGAGGGAACGGAGACGTACGTCGGACGTCACCGACGAATTGGGATCACTTCTGGGAGCCCCTATCAGCTTCGAGTGTATAGAGAACGGGCCAATGGCCATTGGCGTGCGAGATTTGCATCTCGCGCTCCGCCCCGCATCGCGGGTATAAAGCGGAAGCGGATGCAGCGCACATTTGTTTTTCACTGAGGAGCCGAACTAGTGACTCGGCCGCTGCAGTGATGGTACAGCAACTGTGGCGACGGGACGTACGTCTCCGTTCCCTCCTTCAGGGAACGAGGGTTACATACGTAACCGAGACGTTCCCCTTCAGTCGGTCACGTTCGACGTACGTCGGACGTCACCGACGAATTGGGATCCCTATGGAAAACGCCACAGTTACTACCACTTCCAGCGCCCAGCGAAAGCCCCTCAGACCCCCGTCTGTTCGGGGCGGGGAACCTACGCAGGGAGAGTCACTGCTGCTGTTCCGCAAGACCCACTCAGCAGAGTATTGGATAACGCTGGGAAAGCGTGCCCCGGGGGGCCGCTGCGGAAGCCACATCCTACACGTAGGGAGGTATCATGTGGAATATACATGTATGGACTGGCCGTGGGCAGTACAACATACGGAAGTCCCAGGGGTGGCCCCGGCCAATGCAGGCGGGAGACTACACCGCACAGAGACGGCAGAGCGAGCTCTGCCAAGGGAAAGACACGGGCTCGCCGTAGGGAGCCGTACCGTGGAAGAATACACATATGGGACCGCCGTAGGGGTCACAACATATGGATACCCAGCCTAACACAAGTTCCACCAATGCATACGAGTGTTAGACCTGGCGTCGGACGCTCCGCCACGTCTGACTGCCACGGGTTGCGGAGGACTCAACAGGGTTCGCCGTGCTGGGGAACTCGACTGGAGCATATCAGCGCACGTATCCGGTCCATGAGGAGGGGAATGGCGCAGCAAGCCGACACTAGAACGGGCACTTCGGTGTTACCGGCTATTTGAAGCGAGCACACGGGAAGAAACCGGCTCTACACGGAGGCTATAGAATCTAGCGAACGTGTTAGGTGTCGCCCAGCCCGCAGCTCTACATATATCTGTCAGCGAGGCGCCGTGTGCCAGCGCCCAGGAAGAGGCCACACTCCTAGTGGAGTGGGCCCTCAACCCAAGCGGGCAGGGCACGCCTTGGGTTTCATACGCCAAGGCGATGGCATCCACTATCCAGTGAGCCATCCTCTGCTTGGAGACAGCCTTTCCCTTCTGCTGGCCTCCGTAACAGATGAAGAGCTGTTCTGAGGTCCTGAAGCTTTGCGTTCTGTCCACGTAAGTCCGCAGAGCGCGAACGGGACAGAGAAAAGCCAGGGCTGGGTCTGCCTCCTCCGAAGGCAGCGCTTGCAGGTTCACCACCTGGTCCCGAAAGGGAGTGGTGGGAACCTTGGGCACATATCCGGGCCGGGGTCTCAGGATTACCTGAGAGTTACCCGCCCCGAATTCCAGGCACGATTCGTCGACCGAAAATGCCTGCAGGTCCCCTACCCTCTTGATGGAAGCCAATGCAGTCAGGAGTACTGTCTTCCAGGACAGGATTTTTAACTCTACTGACTGCAAAGGCTCAAAGGGAGCCCTCTGTAATGCGGTTAGCACCAGGGGCAAGTCCCAAGAGGGTATAGAGTGAGGGCGAGGCGGATTTAATCTCCTCGCCCCCCTCAGGAACCTGACGACCAGATCGTGCTTTCCTAGGGACTTACCTTCGACCATGCTGTGATTTGCGGCGATAGCGGCAACATACACTTTGAGGGTGGAGGGAGACAGCCTTCGCTCCAACCCTTCTTGCAGGAAGGAAAGCACAGAGCCGATCGAACATCTTCGGGGGTCTTCTCGACGAGAAGAACACCACTCGACGAACAGGTTCCACTTCAACGCGTAGAGGTGCCTCGTAGAGGGGGCTCTGGCGGAAGTGATGGTGTCTACCACAGCCTGTGGTAGGCCACCTAGAACCTCCGCGTCCCGTCCAGGGACCAGACATGGAGTTTCCAGAGGTCCGGACGCGGGTGCCACAGGGTGCCCCGTCTCTGAGTCAGGAGGTCCTTCCTCAGAGGAATGGGCCAAGGAGGTGCTGTCGCGAGGAGCACTAGTTCCGGGAACCAGGTCCGGTTGGGCCAGTATGGCGCAACTAGCAAGACCTGCTCCTCGTCCTCCCTGACCTTGCACAGTGTCTGCGCAAGAAGGCTCACTGGGGGAAACGCATATTTGCGTAGGCCCCGGGGCCAGCTGTGTGCCAGCGCATCCGAGCCGAGGGTCCCCCCGGTCAGGGAATAGAACAACTGGCAGTGAGACGTGTCCGGGGCGGCAAACAGGTCTACCTGTGCGGTCCCGAAGCGACTCCAGATCAGCTGGACCACCTGGGGATGGAGTCTCCACTCTCCTGGGAGCACTTGCTGTCGTGAGAGCTCGTCGGCTGCACGATTGAGCAGGCCCGGGATATGAATGGCACGAAGCGACCTCAGATGCTTCTGACTCCAGAGGAGGAGATGGCGGGCGAGTTGTGACATGCGGCGGGAGCGTAGACCACCCTGTTTGTTGATGTACGCAACGGCCGCAGTGTTGTCCGTACGGACCAGAACGTGCTTGCCTCGTAGCGGCCCTTTGAGGCGGCCCAGCGCAAGACGAACTGCTAACAACTCGAGGCAATTGATATGCCATTGCAGTTGAGGCCCCGTCCACAGACCCGAAACTGCAAGCCCGTTGTACGTGGCCCCCCAGCCGGTGGATGAGGCATCCGTGGAGACCACAGCATGCCTGGACACTTGTTCTAGGGGAACTCCTGCCCGTAGGAACGAAGGGTCCAACCACGGACTGAAGGTTTGGCGACACTTCGGTGTTACTGAGACACGGAATGAGCCGCTCTGCCACGCCCATCTCGGGACTCGGTCGTGTAGCCAGTGTTGAAGCGGCCTCATATGAAGCAATCCGAGCGGCGTCACTGCGGCTGCGGATGCCATATGCCCCAGGAGCCTCTGAAAATGTTTCAGTGGTACCGCTGTCCTGCATTTGAACGAATTCAAGCAGTTCAACACCGACTGGACGCGCTGCTCTGTGAGTCGCGCTGTCAGATTGACCGAGTCCAACTCCATACCGAGAAAAGAGATCCTCTGCACGGGGCAGAGTTTGCTCTTTTCCCAGTTGACCTGAAGTCCCAACAGGCTGAGGTGACTGAGCACCATGTCCCTGTGTTCGCACAACTGTGCCTTCGACTGAGCCAGAATCAGCCAGTCGTCGAGGTAGTTGAGAATGCGAACACCACGCTCTCTCATGGGAGCAATGGCCGCCTCCGCGACCTTCGTGAAGACGCGGGGCGACAGGGACAGCCCGAAGGGTAGGACTCTGTACTGATATGCCCGTCCCTCGAACGCAAAGCGTAGGAACGGTCTGTGTCGGGGGAGAATCGAGACATGAAAGTACGCGTCCTTCAGGTCGATCGCTGCAAACCAATCTTGGGGACGGATGCACCTGAAGATGCGTTTCTGCGTTAGCATTCTGAACGGCAGCCTGTGAAGGGACCGATTCAAGAACCGCAGGTCCAAGATTGGCCGTAACCCGCCGCCTTTCTTGGGTACAATGAAGTACGGGCTGTAGAAGCCTGTCTTCATATCGGCTGGAGGGACCGGCTCTATCGCGTCCTTCGCCAGTAGGACTGCGATCTCCGCCCGTAGCACGGGGGCGTCCTCCTTCGACACGGAGGTGAAGTGAACGCCCCTGAACTTGGGGGGCCGCCGAGCGAACTGAATCGCATAGCCGAGTCTGATAGTACGGATGAGCCAGCGGGACGGGCTGGGGAGCGCTAACCAGGCTCCCAGCGACCGAACCAGCGGGACCAACGGCACCACAGACGTACCCGCAGCGGGGCAGCGCAGCGGAGTGCAGGGACCCGACTCGGACGGCATCGCGGCCCGAAGTGGGGTCTGAGTGCGCAATGCAACACTTACCTGCTTCCGCTGAGGGGGTGCACGAGTGTGCGGAGGCCTCTTGTGTGCGTCCTGGACACAGCCAGCACCCCCTGCTGGCGATAAGAGAGGCACCGGAGGGTGACAAGGCATGGGAGCGTCGTACACCGCCAAGCGCGCTCTCTTGGCACCCAGAGATTTTAGAAACAGCTCTTTTTTTGAAGTTTTGGGTACCACTGGCCCGAAGGCCAGTGGCGGAACAGAAACCAAACAAGAACATAAAATTCTCTCCCGGCCCTCCAGCGGGAGAAGGAGCGGTGCTGTCACCACCTCCTGAAGAGCTGTCTCCTCCATCTCTGGGTGGCCCGTCTCAGGGTCTCTTACGACGACGCTTGCCACCTGGTTTGGCAGCGGCCTGAGCGGGCTGGACGGCCTTCCCGCGGCCGGCTCCACGCCGTTGCCCTGGTGGAGGCTGCTGCTGGGCTGGGGCGGGAGCGGGGGCGGCGGCGGGCGGCCGCCCTCGGCGACGAGCAGGCGGAGGAGCTGCGGCCGGCGGCTGGGCAGCAGCTGACCGCCGGGGCAGGATGTGTTTGATGGCCTCCGTCTGCTTCTGGACAGTCGAGAACTGCTGGGCAAAGCTCTCGACCGCGTCGCCGAACAGCCCAACCTGGGAAATGGGGGAGTCCAGGAACCGATACTTATCAGTCTCCCTCATATCGGCCAGGTTGAGCCAGAGATGTCGCTCCTGGACCACAAGAGTGGACATCGCCTGACCAATGGAACGGGCGGTGACTTTCGTCGCCCGGAGGGCGAGGTCCGTCGCCGTCCGGAGCTCCCGGAGGAGCTCTGGGTCAGGTCTACCCTCGTGCATGTCCATGAGTGCCTGGGCCTGGTGCACCTGGAGCAACGCCATGGCATGCAAGGCGGACGCAGCCTGTCCACAAGCCTTGTAAGCCTTCCCAGTTAGACTGGAGGAGAACTTACAGGCCTTGGATGGGTGGCGTGGGTCTCCGCGCCAGGTGGAAGCGGACGCCGGACACAGTTGCATCGCGACCGCCCGTTCCACCGGCGGGATCCCCACGTACCCCTTGGCTGGCCCGCCGTCGAGAGTAGTGAGGAGGGAGGAGCTACTCGGCCGGTTTCTGGCAGAAAAAGGTGCCGTCCACGACCTTGTGAGCTCCTCATGCACTTCCGGGAAGAAGGGCACCGGGGCGGGACGCTGAGAACCAGCGCGAGCCGCCCCGAGAAACCAATCATCCAGCCTAGAAGGCTCGGGACACGGTGGAGGGTTCCACACGAGCCCGACCTTTTCGGCGGCCCGGGAAAGCATAGCCGTCAGCTCGGGGTCCGTCTCGGACAACGCCACTCTCCCAGAGGGAGGCAACGCAGCCGGGTCTTCATCCCCCGAGGACTGAAACTCCCCCTCCGATGCAGCGATCGACATCCTATCCTCTGCTGGAGCTCCAAAGGTCACCGTTGGACCACCTCGAGAGGGGCCAGCGACTTCCTCCGAAAGCTCAACCGGCTGCGGCACTACAGAGGGTTTAGGGGCCCACGGAGGCTGGCTCGGCGGGTGTGCCCTAAACGTGATCCTCAGGTCACCCTGGCTATTCGCCGAAGTAGGTCTATCCTGCTGGGCAGGGATAGCACTAGATCGGGGCATAGGTAAGGGGACTCCACCCTCCCGAAGGTAGGCGAGTCTCGACCTTAGCGCCGAGATAGTCATGTTCCCGCAATGGGAACACGAACTATCCACAAACGCTGCCTCGGCATGTTGAATACCCAGACATGTCAGGCAGCGATTGTGACCGTCAGCTGGTGACAGGGAACGACCGCATCCAGAAACGCACGGGTGGAATGACATCTTGAAAAAGACGCAATTTCACACCCGTGTTGCTCTTTTAGAAGAAGCTCTTAACGTGCCGAAGCACCCAGGAACAACCGCGGCAAACACAGGGGATAGTGCAGCCTGTGTTTGCACTCACCGTGGAACGCCCCCACCGAACCAACCGGGATGCTGTAAAAACAGCAGTTTGTTTCACCGATTTCGGTGAGCTCGCGGTTGTCACTGCACGTGCCTTCTCCCCAGCACAAAAGCCTCTTCTCTGCTCTCTCTCTCTCTCTCTGCTGACGCAGGAACAGTCTTCCATGAAGCTTGTTTGGCTCCGAAGTGAATGACAAATGTGCGCTGCATCCGCTTCCGCTTTATACCCGCGATGCGGGGCGGAGCGCGAGATGCAAATCTCGCACGCCAATGGCCATTGGCCCGTTCTCTATACACTCGAAGCTGATAGGGGCTCCCAGAAGTGATCCCAATTCGTCGGTGACGTCCGACGTACGTCGAACGTGACCGACTGAAGGGGAACTACCTTACTAACTATCATAAGCAGTAATTAGGAGTTTATTGAGAGAAAACTCCTAGTTAATAGTGAATATGTGTTCCCTAATATCGAAAGTGTTACCAAGCTTCCATGTGAGGTCTAAAGCACCAATGTCACATTTTCTATTCATAAATCAATCCAGTCCCAATCTGGTACTTGGCTCCTCTCACCTTCAGTGCAACATGTGTCCCATGAGTAAAGAGCGACATGCTTGTCTTTAACTTCTCAAAGTAGGCCAGCCCAGCTAGAGCTAATAGCTTTTCACTTAAGAGGCCATAGGAGCTAAAAATGAAATTATGTTCCCTGAATTCTCTCTAGGTGACAGCAGCAAAATGGCATTTTCTGTAGCCACCAGTCAATTTCTGGCCTACATATCGGCTTCCATCTTTATCCCTAACCTGCCATTTATGGAAACACACTCGACGTGTCAGTGTCATTTGGTTCTAGAGAAGGACAGGCCAAATATAGGAGCAGCTAAATGGCAAAGTATTGGGCTGAGATGCTTGTTTTTGCTCTGTGGAATATTTTCTAAAGTGTTCTTTCATTTTAAGAAACTATTTACAATATAATATAAAAAACAAAATAGACATCCATTCCCAAAACTGTTAGAAATCTTCAAGAAACTATGTACAATATAATATATTATATAGAAAATATAGAATATATACTGTATTATATATATATATATATATATAATGTATTTTAAATTTTTTGTTGAAATCTTTCACTTCAATAAACTATATACACAATATAATATTATATAGAAAAAAAAATCTTATATCTTTTTGATAACTAAAGACTAACTAAAAAAGTTAAATATCAGATAATTTCAGATTTAGCTGTTGCTGTCTAAAAATCTTCAACTTCACTAGCATATTTATAAAAATAAAAGAAAGAGTTTAACATGCGCTTATGTACTGACTATATATCAGTTAAAAATAATATATATTGAAAATCGTTGAAAATTAAACATAGCACATTATTATCTATCATTTAGAGATCACATGACAACTTATAATGCGTGATGTGATGTTAAAGAAAGAATGGAGCATGTGCCGCATTGACAATCGTGTATACAAATGCCACAACTCAGTCAACTTGCTCTTAAATGTTCACGGACCAGCTTTGAACATTCCAATAACGGCCACTTATTAGGGAATCTATGTATATATGCCACACTGCTATGCAGGTCTGTGATGGTAACCGGTTGCTAGGATGCAGCTTGGGTGTGAGTGACTTGGTTGTCATGGAAATCATGCTAATGACAAGTTTGTGGTGAGCAATAATCTCACTTTGTGAGCTGAGAAATTCTAAACGCCGAATGTATGGTTTTACTGTGGAATTATGAGTGGCAGAAGAAAATACAGAAAGACAGAATCACTTTTTTTTCTTTGCTTGAGGTGGATACATTTCTTTTTTTCTCACAGGTAATATGCTAATTCCTCCACACAATGTCCTTTTCTTTCAGATAATATCCCTCTATTTCTCACCCTCTCATTAGTCTTTCGTCTCATTCTCTCTACCTGCCTCTCTCTCATCTAATTTCCTGTCTTCAACTCTGTTCATCCTCTTGTTTCATGTCTCTTTCCCACTTCTCCTCTCATTTCAGTGTGAATTATTACTTTGTGTTCCTCACAAGCATTTCATTTCACAGTACAGTAAACACTAGCGGTCTCACCACACTCCACACATCAATCTATACCTGAAATGCACATAAAAATCCATACCACACTGTGAGGGCCAATATGTCAACTTCCCAAAAGTATTTAATGTCTGTCTCTTATATGCGCACAAACTGTCAATAAAGCGGCTCTCATTAGGTTCTAAGAATCTTTTTTCAGGTCGAGTGTGTGAATTTCTGGGTGACCTCATTGCAGACTGATTGAGAGGGGATGAAAGACTGTGATGCCAGCCAAGACTTTGCTAGCTAGAGGCTAATCATGTATCATTCAGAGGAATCTGTTAAGAGTCACTGACCATACATCTTCTCTTAGCAGTGAGTGAGTAACAGCAAAATGAGAGGGCTTTTGGCACTTGCATATGTTTAGAGTGTTTTAAGATCCTTTCTGTTTCGATGAGCAATCTTGAGAAGTTACTTAGCAGTGTTTGCATACTATAGAATGTCTAAAAATCAGACAACAGGCACTCAGTTTGTTCAATTTTAAAGGCACAGAAGCTTTGAAGATGCAATGTTTTCAACCAGTGCATTCTGGGATTTTACAATAAAAGAGTGCCGGACACCACACCCACTGTCTCTGTCATAGGGGCGTTTCCTCTGAGGAGGCAAGGGAGGCAGTGCCTCCTCAAAAAAGTGGACAAGGAAATAATCCATATTACAAAAATAAAACAATGCAAATATTACAAAATGTGACATTCCCTCATCCTTCCAGAATGTGCTTAAATTAGTTATTTATTATTTATAGATAAAATCTTGTAATTTAAAGGTGAATAAAATAAAAAAAACTCATTTTGACCCGCGAGGGAAGGATTTGTTACAAAGTGCGACCAGCAGGTAAAGTTACAGCGGGAGTCTGTGTCTATCTTGCTTCCCCTGAGCCCATTGAGTTTTAACAGAGCCTCTAAAGCATGCAGTGGGTTTAGTGGGGGGGTAATTGAGAAAGAATGAGGGAAAGTCACGTGAGAGGAGGCAATGCCTCCATCACGCTATGATTGGAGATATGATTGGTTTGTGCGATAAATCCCACCTCTGGTTTTTATCCGTCTTTGCGAATCGTTCTGAATGAACAAAATTATGGCGTTAATGGGAAGATTAATAAGTAAGTAAACAACTCAGCCAATTAGATATCACCGCTTTATGTCACATCAAAATCAACTTGAAATGGCCTGAAAACATGATGACTGTGGGGGTTTTAGTGAACAATCAGCTTGGGGAAATCAAAGATACGTGTCTGTGACCGTTTACCGAGCTTGATGACTGATGATCCGAAAATAAGTCTATAAAAAAGAACAGCTGAACATCAGTTCACAAATAAAATATATTGTTTTCATTATTACTGCCTACAGTTTTAATTTTGGAGTAAATGTAAAAATGCTTAAAACACTAACTTAAGATTTATACTTAGTTTTAATAAATAGAACATTAATTTCATTTTTAATGTAAAAATACAAACTAGAACCAGGAAAGTGTGACAACATTATTTGTAACCGGGACATGAATTTACATTTGATATTAAACAAACAAACAAAAACATTAAGGACTTTGCCTCCTCATTTCAAAACAACACTGCACGCCAATGTGTCTATCATAAACTTTTGTTGGTCACAGGGCTCATTTTCTGCAATAATCCAAAAGCCAATGGAAAAATCCTTTAATGTTTTTGTTGAGGGAACCAGAGTGATGCTAACATCCAAAAATACATCATCACTGCAGTGCTCTATAGCAAACTGGCCATATTGGGCATAAAGAAGCGCACTGTCTCAAAGCACCACCAGCAAAGCAAAGTCAAATGGCTTCTTGGTGCTGGCAAACATCTGTTGCCATTTCGTTTGCGACACTTAATCAAAGCACTCCTAAAACTCCTACGCTTAAAGGAATATTTGATGCGAGAAACTGAGCCAGCTCTGTAATCAGGTGCCATTTAATCAGGTGACTAAAGAACTGAATGCACAATGCAGAATACTAGAGACTGAGCCAGCTCTGTAATCAGGTGTCATTTAATCATGTGACTTCAGTACTGAATGCTAAAGCAGAATCCTTTGATTGTGGCAGCTCATACCTGGTGATCTCCTCCTTTAGAGCAGCAGGATCTGGTGGGTAGAACTTCACCCGCAGACACATGGTGAACGGAGGTTGTGCTGTGTGGAGAAAAAAAAAAAAAACATCTCAAAACTAAAATATAAGATTAACAACCAAACACTAAACAAAATATTACCTTTATCCAGTGGTTCTCAACAAGGGGCCCGGGGCCCACAAGGGGGCCGCAGGATGACTTTAATATTTAAATTAATAAATGATTATCAATATATTACAATAAGTTAGGCTCCAATCTAAACTTAAATCCTAAAAATAAACACATAAAATCAAGAAATCATATTTATTTTTATTTTATATTCTATTGTTTTAATAAACGACACAGTTCTGGAATAGAAAAATCACAAAATGCATATGTTAATTAAATATAAGAACAAAAAAGTTCAATACTGGATATATCTTTTGTGTGTTTGTGTTGAACAATGGGGATTGAGAACCACTGTCTTAATCAGTATTTTAGTATTGTCAGATAAAAACATCTAAACACCTTAAAAAAACAAGTTTACTTAAAAGCAGGACTGCATTAAATATTAAGCAATTTTACAATATATATGAATATGCAATATTCTTGTTTTCAGAGAATATATCCAGAACTGTGTTTCTTACCCCACTGGCATTAAACATGATTCTAACACAATTTTAAGAGATTTATGATTAAAATTATGATTTATGATTAAACCATGAGGTTTTAAAACAATCTGAACATTACTAATACGAAAGTACTTATGTAACCAAGTACTTCAAGTTAAATGCTATAATTAACTATTATTTTGGAAAATTTGTACTTTATTCTAGTACTACTAAAACTAAATTCTCGTATTGTTTTACTCTTTTTATGCCTAATCATTTCAGTTTGACCCTAAAGTACAAATTACGCAGGTCAAACAACATGTCAAGCAATATAAAATCTGCTGTTGCAAAATTTAACTTTCACATCTTGTGAAATCAAGAAAACTGTGATTAAACAGACTGATCTAACAAGGTTTATAATTAAAGTTACTTTAATGAGAAACTCTCCACTGTCTCATAATTTCATCAGTCTATTCTAAGGCTAAGAAATGTGTTAACTTTTTTTTTTTACTTTTAAGTAGAGGGTACAATTAAATGTGGAAACTTTTTTTTTACTTTGGCTTTTAAATGAGTAAAACACAGTGTCAGTGTCTGTTAAAACCAGTTTCGCTTCTCAAGTAAATGTATCTTGCTTCAAGGATGACAAAAATACTGATTAAGAAATGTATTGTATCTTCATTGTAGTTTGTGTGAGATTAGAACCATACAAAGTGAGTGTTGAGTAAAGAACAATGTACAAGAAGTCCACAGCACAACTATAACAATAAGAACACAGAGAAACAATATTGTTGAAATCACAATTGATTTTTCCAAGCTGACATACAATAAAAACAGTGGCAGCCAATCAGAATTCACCTCAAGCATTTAAAGTGGCAGACGACATAACGTGAGTTGGTGTGGACGCTAATATAGTTATTGTTATAGTTATCATTCTTGGTGTGAACGGGCCTTTAGTGTCATATGTCCGTCATATTTCATGGCCAGTTTAACACGAGCAAAGGTCAGCACTTCATCAAATGACAGCTCCTATTTAAGAACACAACCATTAGCAAATGTATAGTTCCCATGAATCCTATTAGCATGCTTCATTACAGTCACTATAGTGATGTTGTTTATAATTGCTCCTTTATGGAATCTAGCACGCTATAAATAAGATCTGACTGATGATACTTACATTTCATCTGCTTGGAAATTGACTTGGTGAACTCCAGCCAGTGCTAAAACAACAGAAGAGAGAGTTTTAATTCCACACTCACACACACACACATTTTGACAGAGCACATGTACACACAAAAATTACATCTATATTTCATCTAACGCATAATTACACAGGAGCAGGTGGTCAGTGTGGGTAGATGTACAGAGATTTTATATCAGTATTAGTGTGAGATGGGGGGGAAGGGTAGATATATTAATCATTTCATCTCATTTCTCTCTTCTCCGGAGCGAAACATTAGCACTTTTTCGACGTCACGCTGAGATTTTATCACTGCTATTGTGTGCAGCCCCAGATAAGCCAAATCAGCCAAACAGAGCCATTGGATTTGAGAAAGAAAGTATATTTGGGTCTCAGTGCCAGTAGGCTAATGTCTAGAAATAGCATCAGGGAATTTGATTTCAGATTACAGTGTTCTGAAAGCTTTTTGGACAATATTTCCCATGCCACATTATCGTATTCTGGATTGTCAGCTAATCTGTGGCATATTTTGCCAACTAGGAATATTCTAAAGGGAATTGTGAGCACTTAGCAGATGCTAACGTTGTTCCATTGTGTCGTCTACAGCACACTAGCATCAGTTAGATGCCCTCATTATTATTTATGTCACTCAATGCGAGAGGCTCCCAAAGGGGGTCATTGAAAAAGACAGATATGAAGAAACTGTATGTAAATCCTGTACACTGTCAGGTTTGCATTTAGAGGACACAGATCAGCACAGATCTTGAATTCAAGATGTTCAACAGGATTGTTTTAACATTTGAAGCAATGTTGTAATTGTTTAGTAAAACTAAATAAATAATAAACTAATAAAAATGACAAGTACATAACACAATTTCTTATACTAAATGAAAACTAATTCAAAAGATTAATAAATACTATAATAGTACTGTCACAGATGGCTGTAGTGAATAGCTCACGAAGACATAGGAAACTTAGAAACAGTCTTGAATTAGAAACTCGCAGGAATACATAGGGAAAACGTACACAACCAACTTAAAACTGACGATGACTGAAATTGACCTGAACCAAATAGGAAGTATTTATACACCAGGGAAATTAGCTAATTAAATGACAACAGGTGAATTAAATGACTAATCAAACGAACTGAGAAACTAGGTCAAGTCAGACAAACTAAGAACAAAGGAAACTGATTAAAAAAACTAACTAAAAGTACATTAATAAATATAGTTGCAAGCAGCAATTATCGGGGGAAAGCACAACAGAAGCAAACAAGGAAGCTAGCAGTAGACCAACTGCAAAAATGAGTAAAGACATTTGGAGACAATTTTAAGCAAAAATGTTTAAAACAAATACATTGAGTTGTATAGAGGCAATTTCATGTTTTGTTCAATTATAGCGCCACCAAGTGGCGCAGCCCCACCACTTTTTTTGTGTGCCCTCAGAGTGCCCCCATACATACGCGTGTCAAATTTGGTGAAAATATCTCATTTTGTTTAAGAGTTATAGACATTTGTATTCATGAGCATATAAAAAATAACCCAAACCTGACTTTGATTACATTTTCTTGCCACTTACTATCAAAATTTTGATATTTGGCCAAAAACTTTCAGACAACAACCTATGATTCCGATTTTCCTATGGTGGTTTCGTCTCGATCGGACTAACGGTTTCGAAGATATTCACAAAAGTTGTTTAAACGCTAAATCACAACGTTGAACCAACCATAAGGCAAAACCTAGCATGTTTGGTATCATTGGACTCGGCACGGATTCAGGAATCTACCGTGAAAATAAGTCAACCAAATCCAAAGTTATGAGCATGTGAATATTTGATTTTACCACTAGGTGGCACTGGCTCAAAACTTCACGCCGAACAAAGCATCATGCCGATGACCAATACCGAGTTTCGTAACGATACGCTAATGTGTTCATAAAATACTGCATTTTTTCAGAAAATTCAAAATGGTTAAAACACTTTCATGATGGAAAATGACGTCATAGGGTGCAATCGAATCGTCTTGAGCCAAGGAATCAGAATTTTGTTTCTAGCCCATATTGTTCAAAAGTTATTGGCATAAACGTGAGTGCAACTTTGGACAGTTGGTGGTGCTAGAGGGAATGAGTTAGAGACTCCAAATTTGCTATGGTGACATTTCAGACTGTCCTCTGTGTGCCAAATTTCATAACTTTCCTGCAAGCGGTTCTATGGGCTGCCATAGACTTCCAGAGCGGAAGAAGAATAAGAATAATAGGAACGCCAACGCCTTCGGTGCTTGGCCCCTAATTAAAATAATAACTGATTTGAGGACAGGTGTTTTAGCTAGTCTTTTCACTCAAGTACAACCACTGACCATATTAATAAAGTATTTTGTGATCAGTAGCAGTATAGAAACTGCAAAGAACAATGATTATGATCCCATTATCTCTAAGAGCATTTTTAAATGAAATTAGATTAATAAGATATTTACATTCTGGACGCAAAAGTGGCACCAAAGTTTAACCATATTGACATTGACTATCGGTGCGTCTGAAATCGTGTATTGTCTGAGTAGGTACTACTATTTGAACTTACTTTGCGACTGTTAAAAAAGTATGTTCTATATAGTATGCATATGGGTAGTATGAATGTAATCCAGACGTACTACATCTGCCATGTTGTCATTATCATGTGACCTACCAGCGTCAGTTGCTTCCCCTCCATGGAGGCCCCTCCCGTGGCCTCATGGGATAATAAAGTGTCCATCGAATGCGCACTTCAGAATCTCGCCAGAGGAGGTCATCCGGGGACTTTTCGCCTACTGTTGTTCGAATACTATTGCTGCGCCCCAATTCGCATACTACCTGTCCTAAATAGTATTCGAAATGAGAATTAGTGTGTCCCAAATCATAGTATGTTGAAATGAGTATTCCAAAGATACCCGGATGGTCTACTTTTTCCGGTTAGAATCCGAAGAGTAGATCCATGCACACTCTAACGGATAATATTGCCCAAAACCCATTGCACGTTGGACAAGGATTCCATTAGAACTACAAACACAAATAAATAGTGTTAAAAAACTACAAACAGTCGACGGCTAAGTAGAGAGGTTTAGATAATTGAGTGATTAATAATCAGTATCTAACCTGACGAAAAGATATTTATTCAATCTTATCCACATTATATTTCATCTGCAACAGCATTGTGGACTTTAGTAAAGATACGTTTGGTCATTAACTTTTAAATGCATCATTATGCAAAATGCAAACACATGAGGAGAGTTCTTCACATGAAAGACCCACGACTGGCAGATCAACATGCTACTAAATTTCTCTCTGAAATGGTAGGAAATTAAATTAAATTGAATGTGGAGGATTTTAACTGTGACAAGATGATTGACAGGGAAGTTTAAACGGTGACAGGATGCACGTAACTAAGCAACAGAGCTGTCCTTTAAAGACGCAGTTATGACGAAGTAGTATGTCCCAAAGCTTGCCTACTCTTCTGCTACACACTCAAAAGTATATACATTTTCTTCACAAAAAGAGTACATACTTTTAGAGCACAGTACAAGTAGCCGAATTGGGATGCAGCATCTGATTTCAGACATTCTACTCTGCTGGCGTACTGTTTTTCGCATACTACATATAGTAGGGAAGTATTCGATTTTGGACGCAGCAAAACATGTAATGCTCTTTCTCACAATACAGGACCATTGGAACACTGAGCAAGCACCTCACACTGTTACGTGTTTCTTTTGTCTTGTAAGGACTTTTGTATTACTTCCTGTCCCATGTGCCATTTTGTAGTCAGTTTGTAGTTTTTCCCGTTGATTTGTCTCATTATTCCCAGGTGTGTCTTAGCCAATTAGCCCTCTCTGTATTTTTACCCCAGTGTTTCCTTTGTACAGTGTCTGGTGTTGTCCTTGATGGATTTATTGTGTGTAGCTTTCAGTTTGGTTTTCTCCCCTTGTTTGGATTTATTTTGTTTTGCCTGTTTCCCTGTGCTTGGATTATTAAACTCAGTGTACTGCACTTGGATCCTATTTTCCGTTATTTATGAATCAGCCAGTGTTACACACACAAAGCCATCATATGGCTTCTGAATACATTAGATATATCGCATGAGTATAAAGACTCATTCAGCACTTTAAACCCCATTCACTTCATTGAAATGATCATGGAGAACATGCAGGAGTAAGTATGTTATACCTGATTGTAACAACATGATGGTGAGTAAATAATGAGAAAATGTTTTATGTTTGTGTGAACTGTCCCTTTAAAGCAAAAAATATTCATCGGAGCTACATAAGGGCCTGACCTCACATGATTTACAATTTTCACACCTGTCCTTCTAGAAGGTTCATTCCATCAGTCCTCAGCTCTGTCTCTTTCTGTGACACTCCCTGATTACTCCAGTATAACCCTGAGAGTCAGCCTGACCAGCGTGGATCAATACAAACACAGCCCACCCAGAACACACATGAATTCAGCACTTATTACACATCACGACCAATACGCTCTAAGAAACGAAAGTCACTTTGAGTGTCCTGATAGATGCAGCTTTATCATAATAAAAAATCTGTGGACATGAATGCAGAAATGATGAATTGGTGCTCTGCATTACCATTGACCTTGGACTGTTCGACACAAGCCACATGGTGGGATACTCACCCGTTGTTTATCCGGATCGACATATCTAATGCCAAAATAGTCCTTCTCCAGCAGGTTTAGATGGTGGCAAATGAGGTCGAACAAATACTGGCCTTTGGCATCTCTCTGAAAGACAAAGAGAATAACAAACGATCAATAGAGCAGAAGTTTATTATTTGTCTGGGTATGCGGTTTATTTTTGGACCAAAGAAGACCAGCCAAATAAAGTTTAGTGAACTGAAGGCTGAGATGGAAAGCAGGCAATTTTAATTTAAAAAAAAAATTCCCTCTGACTTAGGGTGACCACCATCAAACAAACCAAATGTGGGACGATTACTAAGTTTGTGTGGGACAATGTGGGACATGTTACAAGAACATTTTCTCTTTTTTGTTGCAATTATGCCTCCTTGTAAAATTTAAATTTACCGAATTATCCATTTGTTTTCTGACAGGGAACACATGGAACGAATCACCGCTCCACATTTTGATTGACAGCCGTCACAACCTACTAGTGACCGTGTTTACTCCTTTCTTTTCAACCACTGGATAGGATTTAAAAAACGGCTGTTGTATTTGTGTAAGGCGGGATGTTACTTCTGACGAAGCGCTGTTAAATATAGGTGAAAAACTACGCCGCAAAAAGAATAAATAAAATGCTTTCTTAAAAAGGCAAAAGAACGCATGCACGTTTTCTTAATATGATCATTAAAAACCAACAGACTGATGAAATGCGGGACATTTTCTCAGTATGCGACATGCGGGACAAGGGGTGAAAATGCTGTGCGGTACAACGCAAAGCGGGACGGGTGGTCACCCTACTCTGACTCCTTTTGTCACATCGGTTTTGGTTCACCTTTATGTTTTCATGTCTTATTTTGTATTCATGGTTTTGTCATGTGATCATGTCATGTGTAATGTTCTGAATGGTTGTTCAGGTCATGTGTTTCTCTGTTCTGTGATTTGTTTATTGTCGTGATTGTTCACAGGTGTTTCTTATTGCTCATTAGTCTTTGTGTATAAATAGCCTTCATGTTACCATCTAGCTTTGTTTGTGTAACCTGCTGTTGGTGAGTTTCTGTTTCTGTTCAAGTTTAGTTCATGGTTCAAGTCAAGTCCAAGCCAATCACAAAACAGAACAGAGAAACACATGACCTGAACAACCAATCAGAACATTACACATGAGACTAGGGAAGCACATGACATGATCACATGACGGATAAGGGACCAGGAAACAAGGGAACCATGACTACAAAATAAAAGACATTTCTAGCAACTTATAATGTAAAAACTGCACATAATGTAAAAACTGCACATAATGTAATAAGTATTACATTATTATTGTAATAAATAATGTTCATAATGTAAGAATTTTCTCAAAACGTAATACAATTTTGAGCTCATAATGTAATAATTTTTACATTATGAGAAATTTATTACATTATAAACTCACCAAAAACATGTCATATTTTCATTATTGTAATAGCATTTAAAACATAAAAAATATTAGTATTCCCTTACAGTCAATTTTTAAAAATCTAAATCAAGTCTTAAACTACCTGCGAAATGCAACCGATTTAAATATTCATGCAATTATTATGATTATTTTTATTAAAAAATATTCCTTTATAGTACATTTTAAAAATCTAAATCCAGTTTTAACCTGCGTACAAAATCCACCAGATTACTGATACTGCTACTACTAGTACTACTACTACCACTAGTAGTAGTAGTAGTAGTAGTAGTAGTAGTAGTTTAAAGGTGCAAAAGTTATTTATCTTTCTTTTTTTCTTTTTTTACATCACAAAACCCAACAGTTTTAGCAGGGGTGTGTTGTACTGTATTTTTCAACTGACACACCCACACACACACACAAATTCTTGAATATGTGGTTCACTGGGACTCTCCACAGGTGTAATAATTTTTATACTGTACAAACCGTATCTTCTATCCCCCTACTCGACCCCTAAACCTACCATCACACAAAAATTCAGCATTTTTTCATATGTTGTTTTAAGCCATTTGGTTTACAAGGACCGTTGTCCGCATAAACCACGTTTACGCTGAAATACCCATGTCATTATACACATTTGTGCCCTCATAAACCACATATAAACCACATAACCACACTCTCACACACACTCTCACTCTCACACATACTCGCACACTCACACTCACACTCACACACACACACACACACACACACACACACACACACACACACACACACACACCTCATTGGTATATTGATACTGTTTTTTTTTTTTGTTTGTTTTTTTTACAACATTTTAACACAGTGTTGGTATTTAACACTGTTTATTTGTCATTTAACAGTAAGTATACCATATGTATACTAGAAGTAGAGATAGTAGAAATAGTAGTAGTAGTAGTAGTAGTAGTAGTAGTAGTAGTAGTAGTAGGAGGAGGAGGAGGAGGAGGAGGAGTAATAATAATAGTAGCAATATCAGTAATCTGGTGGATTTTGTAGGCAGGTTAAGACTTAGATTTAGATTTTTAATATGTACTCTAAAGGAATACCAATGCATTATGCTTAATAAACATATAATAATAATAATAATAATAATAATAATAATAATAATAATAATAATAATTGCATAAATATTTAAATGCTGCATTTCGCAGGTAGTTTAAGACTGGATTTAGATTTTTTAAAAATGTACTGTAAGGGAATACTAATATTTTTTATGTTTTAAAAGCTATTACAATAATGAAAATATGACATGTTTTTTGGTGAGTTTATAATGTAATGATTTTCTCATAATGTAAAAATTGTTATTACATTATGAGCTCAAGATTTTATGACATTTTGAGAAAATTATTACATTATGAACATTTTATTACAATAATAATGTAATACTTATTACATTATGTGTATTTATTACATTATGAGTTGCTACAGACATGAAAACATAAACGTGGACCAAAACCAACGTGACACCTTTGGAGATATTCTGTATATTCAATATGAATGCATAGAGAGTCTTGGAATTTCCATTTCTTTTCCATGACCTTTTCTAGTCATTCATGATAGGATTTTCAAAAATAGTTTCGGAGACTGCTGTGCTGGGATTCATCTCTATTTGTATGCCAGGTACCAAGCGGAACTACTTGATATAAGCATTTATTATTAATATTATTAATGAACAAATATCTCCAATAAAACCCACAACAGACGCTATGTGATGTGCAGCAAATTTACTCCAAAATATTTAATCGGTTAGATAAAACAACATTTATTCCATGACTTTTCAAATGTATCACTCATTTAATTGACTTTTCAAAGCCTGGATATCACAAACAGCTGTAGAAACCTCAGTAAAAAGTCAGTAGTTTGCCAACAGTACATGGATAACCTACACACTATTTCATCTATTTTGTTACACTTAATAGGACATTTGTAATGGCTCACAAATTCTACAATGTTTTTCATAGTCTCCGACTTTTAGACCACACTATATCAGTTTAGTAAGATATAAGCTCATTATCTCAAACGGTTCCTCATCAGTTCAACAGTTCTTCATAACTTGAGAAAATTAGTTGGGAGAAGAAATGAAATTCCATAAACCTGAAGTCTCTCAGCCCACCTCTAATATCACACTCTGATTTGCATTCAGAATCTATTTTCCCCTCAAACAAACAATATCACAGTCTTTCGCTTTTGCAATTCTGTAATTGTACGCAATCAGAGATTGAAGTGCAAATCAAGACAATTCACCCTCAGCAGCAAGTCTTCAGGAATGAGTGATTTATTCTGGATTACGATTTACTATAAGAACTTGGCAAGCCATACGCAGCCTATAGACAAATCATTCTGTTATGCTGAGCTTGGGACACCGCATGCGTACAGTAAGTGTATTATACAGTGGGGAGAACAAGTATTTGATACACTGCTGATTTTGCAGGTTTGCCCACTTACAAAGCATGTAGAAGTCTGTAATTTTTATCATAGGTACACTTCAACTGTGGGTGACGGAATCTCAAACAAAAATCCAGAAAATCACATTGTATGATTTTTAAGTAATTAATTTGCATTTTATTGCATGACATAAGTATTTGATACATCAGAAAAACAGAACTTAATATTTGGTACAGAAACCTTTGTTTGCAATTACAGAGATCATACGTTTCCTGTAGTTCTTGACCAGGTTTGCACACACTGCAGCAGGGATTTTGGCCCACTCCTCCATACAGACCTTCTCCAGATCCTTCAGGTTTCGAGGCTGTCGCTGGGCAATATGGACTTTCAGCTCCCTCCAAAGATTTTCTATTGGGTTCAGGTCTGGAGACTGGCTAGGCCACTCCAGGACCTTGAGATGCTTCTTACAGAGCCACTCCTTAGTTGCCCTGGCTGTGTGTTTCGGGTCATTGTCATGCTGGAAGACCCAGCCACGACCCATCTTCAAAGCTCTTACTGAGGGAAGGAGGTTGTTGGCCAAGATCTCACGATACATGGCCCCATCCATCCTCCCCTCAATACGGTGCAGTCGTCCTGTCCCCTTTGCGGAAAAGCATCCCCAAAGAATGATGTTTCCACTCTATGCTTCACGGTTGGGATGGTGTTCTTGGGGTTGTACTCATCCTTCTTCTTCCTCCAAACACGGCGAGTGGAGTTTAGACCAAAAAGCTCTATTTTTGTCTCATCAGACCACATGACCTTCTCCCATTCCTCCTCTGGATCATCCAGATGGTCACTGGCAAACTTCAGACGGGCCTGGACATGCGCTGGCTTGAGCAGGGAGACCTTGCGTGCACTGCAGGATTTTAATCCATGACGGCGTAGTGTGTTACTAATGGTTTTCTTTGAGACTGTGGTCCCAGCTCTCTTCAGGTCATTGACCAGGTCCTGCCGTGTAGTTCTGGGCTGATCCCTCACCTTCCTCATGATCATTGATGCCCCACAAGTTGAGATCTTGCATGGTGCCCCAGACCGAGGGAGATTGACCGTCATCTTGAACTTCTTCCATTTTCTAATAATTGCGCCAACAGTTGTTGCCTTCTCACCAAGCTGCTTGCCTATTGTCCTGTAGCCCATCCCAGCCTTGTGCAGGTCTACAATTTTATTCCTGATGTCCTTACACAGCTCTCTGGTCTTGGCCATTGTGGAGAGATTGGAGTCTGATTGATTGAGTGTGTGGACAGGTGTCTTTTATACAGGTAACGAGTTCAAACAGGTGCAGTTAATACAGGTAATGAGTGGAGAACAGGAGGGCTTCTTAAAGAAAAACTAACAGGTCTGTGATAGCCGGAATTCTTACTGGTTGGTAGGTGATCAAATACTTATGTCATGCAATAAAATGCAAATTAATTATTTAAAAATCATACAATGTGATTTTCTGGATTTTTGTTTTAGATTCCGTCTCTCACAGTTGAAGTGTACCTATGATAAAAATTACAGACCTCTACATGCTTTGTAAGTAGGAAAACCTGCAAAATCGGCAGTGTATCAAATACTTGTTCTCCCCACTGTAGCTGCTCAATGAGAATCATAGGAATGAAACTATTTCGCAATTCAAAGTTAAACTTGCATTGTAGACCTTAAAGTAAAAATAATGAATTTGTGCAGATGCATGAGAATCTTTTCATAAGCATAGTCAATAGCTATGTTTCCATCCAAAGTTGCAAATTTATCTTATGCGCAAAATTGGAATATCGCACAAAAGAGTTGCGAATAAAGCAGCGTTTCCATCCCATGTATACAAGAGAACAAACATTACTTCCTGGGAAAAAGGCGCAAAATATCTGTAATAAAAATGGAAGTTGCTACAATCAGGGAAGAAACTGTCCCTCTTTTCTCCTGAATAATAAATTACGTCTCAGAGCGCGCAGACGAAACGCAATAAACGCTGTCATGTTATCTTGTGTTCGGATGCTGGTGTTTATGAACGCAATCATGTGAGACGCTTCTGGGAGAGAATTAAATCAAATAATTTTTAATGAGTTTGGCTCAGGCATTTCAGAATAACTAAACCAATATTTGAGATGCTGTGCAATGAAACTGATCCGCTGGTTAGTCCAGTTATCCAATCACATCCACTGCTGAGGCAAAGAGTTTTTTGTTGAGCATTGAGGGATTTATTTGGCAAATGTGTTTCCATCTCCATTCTAATAATTATCCAACTCAATTGAGCGCACAAGTTTTTTAGAATTTATGCACATCTTGGTTTCCATCCAGCTGGTTTTTTATATGATATCCAACATTTGCATAAAAATAGGTGGATGGAAACATGGCTAGTGACAGAAAGAACTGAGGTGAACAGCAAGCAGGATGTGTGCTGTACCTCTCAATCACAAAACCTCTGGAAAGCCTTTAATGATGCTCACATAATGAGGTCAGCCAACAGACAAGCAACATATTCAGCCAAATTGAGCCTTTCAGGCCCTTGTGTCGAGTATGAAAAGGGAAAAATATAAAGGTCAAACACAAAATACAGCATTTTCATCAGCTTTGAAAGCCCTTTCTAGTTCATAAATGCTGTTACAGAGCCGTTTCTGACATCATAACACATTTTGAACTTACTAATGTTATTTCTGTGTAGCTCAAGGAAAAAAAGACAAGGAGAAGGGCAAACGAGACTCATGCTGGTCTGTTTACACTTGGAAATATCTTTCAGTGCTTTAGAAGGAGCAACAGACATGGGAAGAGTCATTCAGTAGCAATGCCTGAGTGGAATGACCATCTGGCTGTCTGACCCCAGCACTTAAGAGTGTCTTTCACACACACACGCACACACACACACACACACACACATGCATATATACAGTCAGATTATACACACACTGAAGAGCCTGATAGCTGATACCATATTCTACATCTCTCAAAAACACATTCTCATTGCAAGTTCTCTGTGTAACAATTATAAAAATCTTTCAGTAGAAAACTTTTATGGTTCTATTTTGGGATAAACGAGCAGATGGAGGGCAGTGGACCATGAGCGCATGCGTCTGCCTGATGCCAAATAGAACATTCTGTGGGTGTCTAGAGACGGCTGGATAGCTGTATAACATACAGCCTTCACGCAGGACTGCTGGAACCCAATGAGACTGCCAAAGGGGACAAAAAAGAGAAAGAGGTGCCCCTATTTGCGAACAGGTCAGACCATCCCTGCATTGATGCAGAGAGAGCAGAGATGGACTAATCTCAGTGAGCAGATAAGGTCTTTATTAAAATCTTTATTATTATCATCATCAATGATCATTATTATTATGATAATAACATAATAATATAATAAATAATATTATTATTATAAATGAAAACAAAATAAATGAAAATAAAAATTTAAATAAATTAAAATTATTATGCTAATAATATAATAATATAGTAAATAATATTATTATAAATTAAATTGAAATAAATAAATACAAATAAAAATGAAAATAAATAAAACAAATTAAAATAAAATAAATTAAAATGAAAATACATTTAAATTAAATTAAAAAATAAATGAATGAAAATAAAGATAGAAATAAAATGGCTGTGCACCGACGCTCCCCATCCAACCTGATGGAGCTTGAGAGGTCCTGCAAAGAAGAACGGGAGAAACTGCCCAAAAATAGGTGTGCCAAGCTTGTAGCATTATACTCAAAAAAACTTGAGGCTGTAATTGGTGCCAAAGGTGCTTCAACAAAGTACTGAGCAACGCTGTGAATACTTATGTACATGTGATTTTTCACGTTTTTTTATTTTTAATAAATTTGCAAAGATTTCAAACAAACTTCTTTCATGTTGTCATTATGGGTTTTGTTTGTAGAATTTAGAAAAAAATAATTAATTTAATCCATTTTGGAATAAGGCTGTAACATAACAAAATGTGGAAAAAGTGAAGCGCTGTGAATACTTTCCAGATGCACTGTAAATTAAAATTAAAATACATTTAAATTTAAATTACATTAAAAAATAAACAAATGAAAATAAAAAATATTAAAATAAATTATTTATTTTAATAAATAAATTAAAATGAAATAAATGGAAATGAAATAAATGAAAATAAATGAAAGTAATATAAATGAAAATAAATTAAATATTCAATTAAATTAAATCAAATGCTTCTTTAGAGATGTTACTTAAATCACATGTATATACCAATATCTGCTAATTAAAATCTAAAATTAAAATTATATTTATATTTTATGCCTAGGTTTTCCGAAGGTGTGCTGATTTTTTTTTTCTTTTCAATTATTTCTACATTTGCCTTCAATCAGTCAGGCCATTAGGTGGTGAAATGGTAAAGGCCTGGCATAAGAACCTGGGGTTGAGTCTTTGGCAAAATGTGGACAGTAATATTCACATTGCTTAGGGTGAGTTACTTGTCAGCACTCAGACAAATGCACAAGGGATTATGGGAGAGCACTAACCCCTGTCACTTCTAAGCAGGTTCCCAATTGAAGACCCATAATCCATTATGGCATGCCTGCTTACTAGACTAAGGCTAAAACAGGCAAACACTCTCATGCCTGTAACACACGTACACACTTCTATCGAACTGAATGTGACTATGATTGAGCATTACTCATCAATTGTTATGGGAGATTTATGTTCTCCTTTTCACTTACACTGCCTCCCGAGTTAGCCACTAAAGCCACATGAAGAGGCTTTGAATAATTTCACTTCCCCAGTGCAAATAATAGAGCAAATGCACACTATTCAAGCCCATCTTTTTATATGGTGGAGAGAGCAGTACACAAAAATCCACGGAGCCCATTCATCATCCAACTGAGATGGCTGGACAACACTCATTGTTCATCAGGGTGAATGTGTAAGCAGCCACTTAGCCAGAGATAACACAAAGGCAAAATCATTTATCTTGCACAGCTCCTGGATAATGAGAAGACGTATTGGAAATAACAGTGCTTTTAGTCAATGAAACATCACACCTTCAACCCTACACAGAGCAGAAGAGGGAGGCAGTTTCATGTTCGTCATCATTGTGGACTGCATCACGATTAAAAGCATTAGATTAAAGCATTTAAATTTTATTTAAAACATCCCCATTCATCTCAATGGCAGTTTCTCAGCTGATGCAGGACTCTCTGGGAGCATGCAATTTTAAAACTGCTATATTGCTCATGGTTACTCAGTTTTAGGCATGGAAATATTAAGTAATAGTCAATTACTTAGCAATAGGAAAATGACATGACAACAGTGATTGGCTGATGAAAATGTACAAAATAATTATCCTCGGCTGTGACATCCAAGGGACTACACAGGAAAAAATATAATGAAATACTATTACAATTAAAGAGAACTGGTTTCTATTTAAATATATTTTAAAATGTAATTTATTCCTGTGATGCAAAGCTGAATTTGCAGCATCACGACTCCAGTCTTCAGTGTCACATGATCCTTCAGAAAGCATTCCAAAATGCTGATTTGATGCTCAAGAAACATTTGAAAATGAGAAAAAGAAAATGAGAGGCACAGGATTTCAAATGTTGAAAACAATTGTGCTGCTTAATATTTTTGTGCAAATCGGGAAACATTTTTTTTTTCAGGATTCTTTGTTGAAGAAAGTTCAAAAGAACAACATTTATTTGAAATGGAAATTTTTATATTTTTTATGCTTAAAAAAAAAAATCTATTTAATGCATCTGTGCAGAATCATATTATAATAATAATATAATACTATTAATAATATATATTATTAATTAAAAAATCTTAAAAAAATCTTACTGACCCCAAACTTTTAAAAAGGAAACCCAACATGTGTGTGTGTGTGTTTGTTTATGCTACTATGAGATTGTTCCTTCATCAGTGTCTCTCCATAAACCTCTCTCCCCAGCTTCATCTCCCTGTTTCCTGCAAACAATCTGTAATTGCAGGATCTGTGTTATTGTTTGACAGAGGAAATAAATCTTAATGAAGGGGGTTAGGGAGATTTTGCTGATTAAACCTGATGTTGTATTTCAGCTCTGTTCAGAATGATGGACTAAATATCCACATATGCAGAGTGCTCAAAGGTCCCTGCTGTTCCTGTCAACACAAAGATGGTTTGATTCCATTAACTCCATTTCACAAATCCTAGGCTTTCAGTAATAATCTGAAGATATACTCATCTTTAGAGATTCATTATTGAGCAAACAATATTAGCGCACATCTGCATTTCCCTTTGAACCAGAAAACGAATGCTAACTTTCGCTTTACTACCAGCCATGACAACTCTTTTTATTTCTCCACATACTGTACATGACATCATTAGCAAGAAAAGCCCATCAGCGCTACTTTCTGAAAATTACATCATCTAGATATAGTAACATCATGTGTAACATCTTTCACAAAAAATAAATAATAGATAAAATTTGAAATCAATGCCATTGATATACAGTATAATATCACAGTTTTCCCTCCAACTGTTTAGCATTTCAAATTACTGTAATCTTTTAGCCTTTTCAGAATAAAACATTGTTTTATAGCATGGTGGCATGTTTGTGTGTATGAATCACTAAGAAAAGCTTTTGTGGCTGCAGTCCAGAGGTTTTTTGTTTGGAGTTTCATTAGTAGATTGGCTGCTGGCGATGTGAATAGCCATGTTTCCATCCACCTATTTTTATGCGCATTTCGGGATATCACATAAAAAATAAAAATGTTTGATGGAAATGCCAAGACGCCCATAAATTCTAAAAATGTGCATAAAAACGTATGTGCTCAATTGAGGCAGATATTTTTTTTTTTTTATCTGATAAGAAGATATCATAAACTCTGATGCAAACACATTTACTGAATAAATCCCTTAATGTGCAGCCACAGACTGTAAAAGATGGACGACACCCCTTCACTATCTTCCATTGTAGCCGCCAATGTCTGAATATGGCGCTGACATCTTGCACTGATTTGGGACCTGCGTCTGTGCAGCAGTGACCTCGGGACCTGCGTCTGTGCAATAGTGACCTCAGGACCTGCGTCTGCGCAGAAGTGACCTCAAGACCTGAGTCTGCACAGTAGTGACCTCGGGACCTGAGTCTGCGCAGTAGTGACCTCAAGACCTGAGTCTGCACAGTAGTGACCTCGGGACCTGAGTCTGCGCAGTAGTGACCTCAAGACCTGAGTCTGCACAGTAGTGACCTCGGGACCTGCATCTGCGCAGTAGTGACCTCGGGACCTGCGTCTGCGCAGTAGTGACCTCAGGACCTGCGTCTGCGCAGTAGTGACCTCGGGACCTGCGTCTGTGCGGTAGTGACCTCGAGACCTGAGTCTGCGCAGTAGTGACCTCAGGACCTGCGTCTGCACAGTAGTGACCTCGGGACCTGTGTCTGCGCAGTAGTGACCTCGGGACCTGAGTCTGTGCAGTAGTGACCTCGGGACCTGAGTCTGTGCAGTAGAGAGCAGGAAGTAAAGCCGCGATATCAAAACCACTCCCGCGATATCACACTCCCACAGTATCTGTTAGTACAGTTTACCGCAGAACAACTCATTATGCCAGTATGAATTAAACAGTTATGGAAATGTAGAAATTAAAGCTAAGGCTCCAATCTCCTCCCGAAAAAAGTTTGTTGGTGCCACAGTGACTACTTCGCTCAGAGAAGCTGTCAATCTCAGCTGTCAATCGTGACGTCACACGCCCATTTTTATAGCATCAAATAACTAACTAAAACCAAACGTATTTTAAAAAACAAACACTTCAACTTACATCAGCGTGATAAAAACTTCCTAAAATGACAGAAACCATCTTTGGAAAAAAATTATTTGAAGTGTAATTTGATTGTTTAGTTTGTCTCGTGTCCCATTAGATTACATGGAAGGGGCGGGGGTTATGAGCTATACTGGGACCAACCACCTGGGGGCGATCAAGATGCTTTGGCTTCACTTTTCAGGACGTGTGCGGCACACTTGTGTGCAACACAAAACTCACATGACTTTGCCTCAACAGTGGATGTGATTGGATAACTGGACTAACCAGCGGATCAGTTTCATTGCACAGAATCTCAAATGCTGGTTTAGTTATTCTGAAATGCCTGAGCAAAAGTCTGTCATCAGAATGATTTGGTTTAATTCCCTCCCAGAAGCGTCTCACATGATTGCGTTCACAAACACCAGCATCTGAACACAAGATAACATGACAGCGTTTATTGCGTTTCGTCTGCACGCTACAAAAAAAAGAGCCACAGTTTCTTCCCTGATTGTAGCAACTTCCATTTTTATTACAGATATTTTGCGCCAATTTCCCAGGAAGTGGTGATTTTGTTCTCTTGAACACATGGGATGGAAGCGGTGTTTTATTCGCAGATGTTTTATGTGATATTCCAATTTTGCGCATAAGTTAAATTCGCAACTTTGGATGGAAACAGTGGGTAACGTGGCAGACTGAACTGAAATTGAGTGCAAATTGTTACCACATTTTTACTGAGTACATTCTATAGGTTTGCATTTACAGTGAAGGAAAAAAAAAAACTTAAATCTTGTCAGTTAGTCACTTAATAAAAAGGTACACAGCATGAAAAGTCATTATTTGTTGATAAATACAGTGTTAAGCAGTCAGCACATTTATCAGTCAGTTAGCTTAGCATGTATTGATCTCAAGGTCTCCGGGGTACTATAGCTTAGCATGACAATGGCAAATGAGAGCTACAGATTAACTATTTCAAGCTAAATACATTACCATTCCTCATCGCTGTAATTCTGTTGACCAAGGCTGAAGGTTCACAATTAATGCAGTCGGCCCTGACCCTTTAAGACATAGGGTTAGGGTCTGAAACCTCCGTCAGTGGATAATTGATACTCATACACACAGAAAAGAAGTAAGCATGTGTTTTTGTGTGTACAGTGGCCCCAAAGTGGTCTTATAAAAAAAAAAAATCAAGCCAAGTGGCGTATTGTATACTGTATGTTAAAGCTAACTTTTTTTTACATAAGTACATAACCAGCCAGTGTTCAAAACTATCTCCTTACCTTAGCCCGATTCACAACAGTACGCTTGTATTAATGTGTTATAATTTGAGTGGTACTGGTGGATTTCCATGGGAAATTTGAGCATGTCTTTGCGTCATTACGTCACGTCTGTATACATAAAGAAGGGGTCCGGCTAGTAGTAGTATCGCATGTGAGGATGCTGCAGGTGGCGGATCATTTATAGCCTTTTCTCACAGCAGCCAGAATATTTAAACGTATCATTTTGATGGTGGATTGTAATCCAGAAAGGTCAAAACGACAATCATCAGTGACAACTGGAGATTCACCCGTAGTCATATGCAAAAGATTAGACTACAGGAAATGAAATCTACAGGTAGCGCTAATACACACTAAATACACGTAGTCACGCAATGCTGATGTTGTTAACATTAACAATTTGAGAACAAAGTATAACAATAATAATAATTTGCATGGTTTGATGGGATGTGAGCTAAGCGATCGTTAGATTTAAAATCACTGTTGGTAGCGCAATTTATTGTAATATATAAATAATATTATTTTCTCAGTTGGTCAGAACAAAAGTGACAAAATGTTACTTAGTTGTTCAGATGACATTTTGCGGGGAAAATTCTTATTTTGCTCATACTTCCAAGACGTAGAATCTGTGATTCCGAAGTACAGTGACTGACAACCGCACATACTCCTCAAAACATTAGATTCATCCACGCTGAGGAGCCGTGCCGATGCACAACCCACGTAAAGACGACAATTCCACAAATAACTGCAATTGCAGGTTTCAAACAAAGATGGCGACAAAGAGACAAAACTTACAGACTGCAGCTTTAAAGAAAGATAGAAGCATAAGTTTCAAGTAAAAATGTCGAAGATCTGGCTGACATAGATGACTGATTTACAGTGCCACAATTAATGACAGCACAGCTAAACCCACACAGGTTAAGCAGAAGGTGAGTAATAGTGTTTATAATAAACAGATGAAGTAATTGCTTTTAAAATACATAATAAAATGAATGCAGTGAACCACAAGTGTTCTTATTTAGTAAAGGCAGGTATAAAAACTTGAGAACTGAGACCAGAGAACATCTCCTTAATCTCACAGTGTAGTACCAATAACACAAATCACTGAAAACAATAAACACAAAGGCTCTATAGACTTGGTGTGGTTCCACAACACGCTAATGCAATACGGGCTTCTGAGGAGCGATGCGGCTTTCATTAGAGCTGAGAAAGAGCCGGGCAGCTGAGAGGCAAAGCCACAGCCCCGGTGAGATCTCGAGTTGCCGATCCGCAACACTCCAGTTCCTCAAGTGCATTGATCCTGTGATAGACAGCCAGACAGCCATCTGCATACACCCGAGGGTCCACACAGCCCCGAGCACTGCACCATTCAGGGCTAAAACAGACCATCAGAGCTCCACATCAAATTAAACAAGCAATGTAGGGCAGTCTAGTCAATCAGTGCAATATCCAATTCATTTTAAAAACTGGGTCTGTTTTGAAATGTATATTTATTTTTGGAGTGTTGCTGAATGCTGTGTCAGACGCTGATAACTATTACAGACTCCCAAGTCACAACACTGCCTCTGTCAATGCAGTTTAGGGGAAAGTAACTTTAAAAAGTAATGCATTACAATATTGCGTTTGTCCCTAAAAAGTAACTAATTATGTTACTTTTATGGAAAGTAATGTGTTATGTTACTTTTACGTTACTTTTTATCACCAGGGCTGGGCTTGCTTGTTTGTTTTTAACCCTGCATAAATGTTTCGCCAATCATTATTACATATTCGGGTCTTTAGCAACCCGGCTCTATATCTAACACGGATGGATCTGTTGTGATAATATAAAACTCTCCTGATATTAGAGTAACAATTACAGAAGAATATCTTTTGGAGCTTGGAAGGGTTTAGTTTGAGCAGATGTTTTATACCATCATCACTGTCCTTGTCAGAGCTCATTTCCCAGTACATTCAGCATCTGGGTCATATTCGCCATCTCAAACTATCATCAAAACTATCATTTTCAAAATCTTCAAAATTAATATTTTGATCGCTGACAGCTCCTTCACCAGATCCACCATCAGTGACAGTCACACTAATATTTGACTGTGTTTAGTACTAAATCGCTGAGCCATTTCAAGTTTTGCTGATGATACTTCCTATTCTTTTGTTTTCTGCCTGCGGTAACTATGAGTGAAACGTCACCTCATCATTGTGTATCAAAGGTGAATTGCAGGTGAATTGCACTTATTCAGTCATCAAAGATTCAATTATTGTTGTGCAGAAAAAATATACTTACACTGTTACACACCTCACGCTGTTAGCAACCCTATACAATGTTTTACAAAATATGAATGTGTAAACAGGCATTCTTTTATAATTTTATTATTTTTTCTTATTATATTGTTTATAATGAATTGATTGAAGAATACGAAGAAGGTAGATGTCTAACTTTGAAAAATGAATTGATGTCTAACTTTAAAAAAATGCATGAGGAGGAGGGTAGTGAACGTCCCGGGTCACTAAAGACCCGAGGTATGCGTAAATGTAAATGTAAAGGCCCTTTCACGCGAAAAATAAATGACGCAGGAGAAGAAAGTTCAACACTCTTACTTCAGCAACAACAACAACAACAACAACAAAAAGAAACCCAAATGCGATCTGTCATATTTCAGTAATTTTTGGTATGGTCGAATTGGATCATCGAAGGTAAGCAGCAAAGACATAATAAAGTGATATTAAATACATAAAGTATATTTGTGTTATTTAACAATTAACTATTGCATGTTTGCATTATATTCTGAGCTTGCATTTCACTGTTTTTAATCATTTTGAGCAATACTAAATCTGTTTTTGCGTGAAATGAGTAAATGCATGCTCACATTTAGTCTAGAATTACAATAACCATCATGTTCACACACAATGCCTCTGCAACTTACTCACAATTTCTCTCAACACGGGGACAGGAGAGCTGTCAGTCGATACATGGGTAAACAAAGTAACTTGCGTTAGGCTACTTATTTGAAAAAGTAATGTGTTACTTTACTAGTTACTTGGAAAACGTAATCTGATTACATAACTCATGTTACATGTAATGCATAGCCCCCAACACTGGACAGAGGATTCTCATTTCACAAAATGCTTTGCTCAGTGCTACAACTCCCAAAAGCAGCGGAGAGGATTCCCACTATGTCATGGTGTGAAAGAAAGAAGCTAAGACTAAGCAAACCCAAACTGGGCCATCAAAACACAGAGGGGTGGGTGGGAGGGGAAAGAAGGGGAAAGAGGATGAATTTATACCTGGAAGAAAACACAAGAAAGAGAGATTCTGAGATACAGACATAGCAACAGAAAGGGAGCCAGGGCCATACTTAACACATCAAAAAGATCCTATAAACACACACATACATGAGTGTATGAGTTCAAAAGATTGCACATACATGCACACACAAACAAGCTTCAAAGAGTGATTAACAATTCAACTACATATATCAGATGTTTGGGGGCTCTAAGCAGCCTTAGGTAACCCGGTCACTGTATATATGATTGGTCACACTGTAAATAACTAATATTATGAATCAGATAAATGAGTTATGACATTAGATGAAATTATAAAACAGTTAATATCTCCAAAATCTACCTGATATCAAAGAACAAATAATTTCTTAGGGATGATGCATCACTACAATTGTATTAAAATCATTTAATATATTTTTAAAATTATTGTTATTATTGTTTTGATGGAAAAGATCTTTTTTCAGCAGCCATTACTCCAGTCTTCAGAGTTTATATTTAAATTTATGCTAAATGTTTATCATTAATCATCAGAAAAATTATCAGAAATAAATCAATCAATACTTTCAGATTAAAATAATTAAATAAATACATTTTAAAAGTAGAAAATTAAAAATTGTAATACTATTTCACAATATTATTTTTGATCAAATAAATACCCTTTTGGTGAACATAAGAATTTTCTTTCAAAAGCTTAAAAAAATCTTATTGATCCCCAAATTTTATGTTATTTTATGTATATATAAATATAAATAGAGGCATTATAAATCATTTAATATTACCAAAATCTCCTGGCTTCTACAGCATTTCAAAGAACAGTTCAGAACAGTTCGGTTTTTTTCTCTGAATCTTGTCAGGAGAGAGGAGAGATTTTTTCAAAGGATACAGACACAAGATACTTTGCCTTTATCAGAGATAAATTTCGGTAGACAAGTCCCGTGAAATGACATTAAGGCCTATGAAAGCTTGCTTTCCATGACTTTGTGAATCATTAATGGACTAGATTGTGGATCCCTGGGGCCTCCATTAAAGTTCTGACACGCAGCATGGTACTACTCCTCTTACGCCTGCCTGCGCAGGGAGCCAGTCTCAGGGGCCAAATAGCTCTCTGCATTTTTATGGCTGAATTCACTAGTGGTAAGTGATCTCCCCTAGGGCTGGGAAACACAATGGCAGGGGTATAGTCCAGCATCACTGTGGTATTTTACACCCCTGCATGAATCATCCTGAATAGGGTTGAGGTATCACTTAGATAGTGTCAGTGTCAAGTTCTAGGTTGCTGCTGTCCTGAAGCAATGCTCTGCATATAGATTCCACTGCCTGTCGCTTACTAACCTTTTCTGGGTAAAGTTACATCCGATTTTACAACTTTGTTACCATGGTAACACTAAATTGACAAGAATAACTTCACAGCTTAAATAAAACCAGAGGAAATCATGTATTAATTATGTATTAGTATAAATCATAAGTTATTTAAAAAAAATAGCATTACTTCTGAATCTCTACTGTGAAATTGTTCCCATTTACTTCCATTGTAAGTCCATACGGGGGTAAAAACAAGATATAACAGCCATGAATAAAGAATTAATTCCCACGACTTATTCATTTTGTTCCCTCGTTCAAGAATTTAAAGCTGTGGTCACATTTACCATTGTTTGGTGTATTTTCGCATGCAAAATCCAGTCACTTCAATAGGAATTCACACAATCGTGAATTTCCCTAATGCTCAAAATAATTAATTAATTTGAGTAGGGTAAACTTAAATTAAACAAAGTAGTTAAATCAAATTAACTTTTATGAGTATTTAGAACTTTCTTTTTCTTTTGAGTTCACAAAACTGACACATTTTAAGTAACCCGAATTGTTTCATTGTTTTGAGTCTTATGAACTTGTTTCATTTAATTTAGACAAACTTAAATTTAACTGAAACTGTGCTGGGATTTCTATTTCCCAGCATGCTTTGCCATGACACTCGAAGGGGAGAGTAAATGCTAAAATTAAGTGTTATATAATGGTTTTTTTTTGTGTGTGTGCAAGATTAATGTTAAGTGTGAGATTCAGTAGTGTTAGCTATGCTAATTTAGAAGAGTTTCTGTAATGTGTGGTTTTTTGGAGGGTTACCATCATGGTGACGAGTGGAGCAAGAACAGATTTCTTTTATATAATCTATATTGTCATATTCATTCAGCAATTGCTATGCTATGCTAATGCCATCAAAGCATTGTATTACCAATTAGCAAGTTAGCATTTACTGAATCAGCTAGTTAAACCTGACCAAGTTTCCACTACAAAAAATATTTAAATTGAGATTACATGATAATTTTAAATTATATGTATGAATTATCTTACTCAAATATTTCAAGTTAAGAGTAATTAAAATGTATGAATACAAAATAAAACTCTGCCAGTTCTGCTTACTTAAACTTTGAATTCCTTAACTGAAAATGTTTGATGTAACTGATTATCGAAATTATTTGAGTTTTGCCAATTTATTCGGGTTTACATTGCATGCAGGTTTTACAATGGGTTCAAGCTGGTCACACAAATTCACAGCATTGACCAACAGAAAGCTGTGTGAACTGTGCTTCATACATCGCTACATTATTGACAATAGACAATGGGCCTTTTTACCTGCAAAATTTCACCAAATTCCGCTAACGTGACTGCACCTTAAAATGAGGCAACAAATTAGTACAACATGATGAAGAGAAGATGAGTAAACTTCTTACAGTAAAACTCAGAGATGGACACTGCACGTTTAAACTACATCCAAAGGCCTTGAGGCCTGGCAGATTCATACAACACTTTAAAAAAATCAATAAAAGGTTATCCTCCACAGTTTAAAGCCACAGAATGAAAACCCAAAGCCACGTCAGCAACAACAGCCTTCAACAACAGGCAGTCGATATCAACCCATTACATCTTTCAAAGCGACACCACATGACATGTCCAGGTGACACCTAGCATCCCTCCCACAGCGACGTACTGAAGGTAATGGGCTATTTCTCTCTGTTCCCTCCCACTGACCTGACTACTCATTAACATAGAAGAAAGCGCAAGAGCTGAGGGGCTCCGGCTGAGTGGGAGAGACTTCAGTGAGTGCTTCAGAGAAATCACACCATCCTGCCCACTCACTTCAGAAATGCTGCTGCCGGCACCATAGATGGACACGGAGCTCACTGCACTTTTCTATTGCTATAGCATAACCAGTAACCCTACCGCACACTGGAGACTTTACACAAGGCCTTTGTTAGACATTTATAGGGACATCTAAATCTTGCATGGCCATTTATACTTGTTTATTTTTGACTTCTTTCAGTTACCCCACTCACTATATCTCTTCATTGTTTGGTTATTCTCATTTCAAACCTCAGCCCGTATACTGTATATCAGCCAGGGTTTAGAAAGTTATGGGTTTTTTTACACAAATCATGCAATACTATATGTAAGTACTCAAATACTTTTATCAAGACAATTTGCATTACATTTTTTTAAAGGGAGAGTCCTCCCTTTTCAGTTACCAGCCCAAGTCAAAACAGAACTCTTGACAGTCTATGCCGCTTTGCATTCATCAAGCTCAATACATTCTCTGTTTTTTTCCCATGGTAGGCTATAGTATTTTGCCCAAGAGTGCCAGGTAATTGAGGATGTTTCAGTGGGTGTTGTAAAGCTTTAGGAAGGTTATAATGCGTGGGAAGCAGAGCTCCTCATTGTGCATTTGTAAGGATAAGAAGGGTAGATGGATAGTAGATATACAACACATTTCCTGCATTTCCTCAAGGGATGAGTCAACTGTTGAAGTGAGTCAACTATGAGAATTGTTTTCTGGGTTTTCAAATTTTGTTCATGCCCAGGACCTCCAAAGAGACCCCTAAAACTAAAACTATAGTTTTTGTTAAGTGAAATAAAGCTGTAATGAAACATACATTTTAGATGTAAAATAGTAATGTTGCCTTGGCAACTAACTGAAATAAAATATGTTAAGGTTGAAGTATAAAAATGGCTAAAATTAAAACTAAAATAAAATAAAGTAATAAAAATGAAAGAAGGACATAACAAAAAATACATTACTAAAATATAAAAAAACAGCTAATTCAAAATATTAATAAATACTTTAATAGTCTATAAATAACACTGATTCATTTATAAAGACCCAGCTTATACTGTGAAAATAACCAATATTAGAAATATGTGAAAATTAGAAACTTTTAATTATTAAATAAATGAAACATTTTTTTAAAGCTATACATTAAAGTTAATATTTTCATTTTTTAAGTTGACATTTTTCAACCACTGTTAGGTCTATAAACCTGAAGAGAAAAATAAAACTATACCAGTCAGAATCAAATAACTGATTCATCATGATCATAATGAGTAATAATGTCAAATTCAATACATCTTAACTTTATGTATTATTTTCTCTATCATTTTTTTTATGACCCATCCAGATTCCCTATCATTGAGAACTGGCTCCCAGACTGAGCCTGGTTTCTTCCAAGGTTTTTTCTCCATTCTGTCACCTGATGGAGTTTTTGGTTCCTTGCCAGTTCCTCTGGCTTGCTTAGTTGGGAACACTTAATATTCAACAATATTATTGATCTGACTGTACTGATGCTGTTGTATGAGAACTGAACTGAGCTGGACGATGACATCATTTTTTGCAGAACTGCTTTATAGATGAAAATGAACTAATTTAATCATTGATGATCTTTACAATGTAACTGAATCAACACGGAACTGACTTCAGCTGAAATGCATCATTTTTCTGTTATCACTGTAAAGCTGCTCTGAAACAATCTGTATTGTATAAAGCGCTATATAAATAAAGGTGGCTTGGCTTGACTTGACCTCAGTTTAAAAAGTCTGGTTTATTCTCGATAGAAATCGCGTTCCTGGAGGTTGTACTGCTGTGTGAGTGTAAATGATTTCAACAGTGATGCGGCATTCATGCATTTCCTCTATATCTACAATTGTGTCTTTCTTTGTTACATATTGCAAATGAATGAAAAAAAAGTGTTTGTGGAATATTGAAATCCTGCACATCGTGGCTGGCTCAGGCATGGCAGGAACAAGGGTATTAAAATAGCCATGGCTGCTCAAATGTTCTTAATTATGCAGAAGGAAGAGTGGGCCTCCTGCTTGGGCCACAGCGGGCAACAGAGACTGGTGACACGACTTCTCATCCATCACATAGCGACAGCTCCCATTAGGACTGCCCACGCTCGCTGCATCTCACTGATCTAACACACACACTCAGAGGCACGCAAAACCCAACAGTCAGACTTTTTCACCAAAACGAGCTTCTTCCGTCATTCTGGAAACTTGCAAATGGACTTTAAAGATTTTCACCACTCGAAAATAAAAGCGAGAAACAGCTGTGACCTTACAGAGGACGGCTAAATAATAACTGACGGAGAGATTTTTCTGCTTGCATTCCTCTTTAGAAAACAATGGCCCTCCATTGAGTTTTCCCACAAAGAACACCTTAAAGGGATAGTTCACTCAAAAATTCTGTCATTAATTACTCACCCTCATGACGTTCCAAACTTGTAAGACTTTCGTTCATCTTCGGAACAGAAATGAAGATCATTTTAATGAAATCTGAGAGCTTTCTGTCCCTCCATTGACAGCTATGTCCAAATTTTCTGAAGAGACTCGATCGCTTTATATGATGAACAGATTGAATTTAGGCTTTTATTCACATTTAAACATTCATCAACTCACACATCAGTTGTGGTAAACAGAAGCTCAAGCATGTTCGCTTGATGTGCAAGAACCAGTAAGGTTCATTCTCGTGTTACACATCACGTTTGAGCTTCAGCAAGAACCAATGAGGTTCATTCTCGTGTTACACATCACGTTTGAGCTTCAGCAAGAACCAATGCGGTTCATTCTCATGTTACACAGCACGTTTGAGCTTCCACAAGAACCAATGAGGTTCATTCTTATGTTACGCTGCACATTTGAGCTTCAGCAAGAACCAATGAGGTTCATTCTCATGTTACACAGCACGTTTGAGCTTCCACAAGAACCAATGAGGTTCATTCTCGTGTTACGCAGCACGTTTGAGCTTCAGCAAGAGCCAATGAGGTTCATTCTCATGTTACACAGCACGTTTGAGCTTCCACAAGAACCAATGAGGTTCATTCTCGTGTTACGCAGCACGTTTGAGCTTCAGCAAGAACCAATGAGGTTCATTCTCATGTTACACAGCACGTTTGAGCTTCCACAAGAACCAATGAGGTTCATTCTCGTGTTACGCTGCACATTTGAGCTTCAGCAAGAACCAGTGAGGTTCATTCTCGTGTTACGCAGCACGTTTGAGCTTCAGCAAGAACCAATGCGGTTCATTCTCATGTTACACAGCACGTTTGAGCTTCCACAAGAACCAATGAGGTTCATTCTCATGTTACGCTACACATTTGAGCTTCAGCAAGAACCAATGAGGTTCATTCTCATGTTACACAGCACGTTTGAGCTTCCACAAGAACCAATGAGGTTCATTCTCGTGTTACGCAGCACGTTGGAGCTTCAGCAAGAGCCAATGAGGTTCATTCTCATGTTACACAGCACGTTTGAGCTTCCACAAGAACCAATGAGGTTCATTCTCGTGTTACGCAGCACGTTTGAGCTTCAGCAAGAACCAATGAGGTTCATTCTCATGTTACACAGCACGTTTGAGCTTCCACAAGAACCAATAAGGTTCATTCTCGTGTTACGCTGCACATTTGAGCTTCAGCAAGAACCAGTGAGGTTCATTCTCGTGTTACGCAGCACGTTTGAGCTTCAGCAAGAGCCAATGAGGTTCATTCTCATGTTACACAGCACGTTTGAGCTTCCACAAGAACCAATGAGGTTCATTCTTATGTTACGCTGCACATTTGAGCTTCAGCAAGAACCAATGAGGTTCATTCTCATGTTACACAGCACGTTTGAGCTTCCACAAGAACCAATGAGGTTCATTCTCGTGTTACGCAGCACGTTTGAGCTTCAGCAAGAGCCAATGAGGTTCATTCTCATGTTACACAGCACGTTTGAGCTTCCACAAGAACCAATGAGGTTCATTCTCGTGTTACGCAGCACGTTTGAGCTTCAGCAAGAACCAATGAGGTTCATTCTCATGTTACACAGCACGTTTGAGCTTCCACAAGAACCAATGAGGTTCATTCTCGTGTTACGCTGCACATTTGAGCTTCAGCAAGAACCAGTGAGGTTCATTCTCGTGTTACGCAGCACGTTTGAGCTTCAGCAAGAACCAATGCGGTTCATTCTCATGTTACACAGCACGTTTGAGCTTCCACAAGAACCAATGAGGTTCATTCTCATGTTACGCTGCACATTTGAGCTTCAGCAAGAACCAATGAGGTTCATTCTCATGTTACACAGCACGTTTGAGCTTCCACAAGAACCAATGAGGTTCATTCTCGTGTTACGCAGCACGTTGGAGCTTCAGCAAGAGCCAATGAGGTTCATTCTCATGTTACACAGCACGTTTGAGCTTCCACAAGAACCAATGAGGTTCATTCTCGTGTTACGCAGCACGTTTGAGCTTCAGCAAGAACCAATGAGGTTCATTCTCATGTTACACAGCACGTTTGAGCTTCCACAAGAACCAATAAGGTTCATTCTCGTGTTACGCTGCACATTTGAGCTTCAGCAAGAACCAGTGAGGTTCATTCTCGTGTTACGCAGCACGTTTGAGCTTCAGCAAGAGCCAATGAGGTTCATTCTCATGTTACACAGCACGTTTGAGCTTCCACAAGAACCAATGAGGTTCATTCTCGTGTTACGCAGCACGTTTGAGCTTCAGCAAGAACCAATGAGGTTCATTCTCATGTTACACAGCACGTTTGAGCTTCCACAAGAACCAATGAGGTTCATTCTCGTGTTACGCTGCACATTTGAGCTTCAGCAAGAACCAGTGAGGTTCATTCTCGTGTTACGCAGCACGTTTGAGCTTCAGCAAGAACCAATGAGGTTCATTCTCGTGTTACGCATCACGTTTGAGCTTCAGCAAGAACCAGTGAGGTTCATTCTCGTGTTACGCATCACGTTTGAGCTTCCACAAGAACCAATGAGGTTCATTCTCGTGTTACGCATCACGTTTGAGCTTCAGCAAGAACCAATGAGGTTCATTCTCGTGTTACGCATCACGTTTGAGCTTCAGCAAGAACCAATGAGGTTCATTCTCGTGTTACGCATCACGTTTGAGCTTCAGCAAGAACCAGTGAGGTTCATTCTCGTGTTACGCAGCACGTTTGAGTTTCAGCAAGAACCAGTGAGGTTCATTCTCGTGTTACGCAGCACGTTTGAGCTTCAGCAAGAACCAATGAGGTTCATTCTCGTGTTACGCAGCACGTTTGAGTTTCAGCAAGAACCAATGAGGTTCATTCTCGTGTTACGCAGCACGTTTGAGCTTCAGCAAGAACCAATGAGGTTCTTTCTCGTGTTACGCAGCACGTTTGAGCTTCAGCAAGAACCAATGAGGTTCTTTCTCGTGTTACGCATCACGTTTGAGCTTCCGCAAGAACCAATGAGGTTCATTCTCGTGTTACGCAGCACGTTTGAGTTTCAGCAAGAACCAATGAGGTTCATTCTCGTGTTACGCAGCACGTTTGAGCTTCAGCAAGAACCAATGAGGTTCATTCTCGTGTTACGCAGCACGTTTGAGCTTCAGCAAGAACCAATGAGGTTCTTTCTCGTGTTACGCATCACGTTTGAGCTTCAGCAAGAACCAATGAGGTTCATTCTCGTGTTACGCAGCACGTTTGAGTTTCTGCAAGAACCAATGAGGTTCATTCTCATGTTACGCAGCACGTTTGAGTTTCAGCAAGAACCAATGCGGTTCATTCTCGTGTTACGCAGCACGTTTGAGTTTCAGCAAGAACCAATGAGGTTCATTCTCGTGTTACGCAGCACGTTTGAGTTTCTGCAAGAACCAATGAGGTTTGTTCTCGCGCATCAAGCAGTTTTAGTTGAGCTTCTGTTTATGTTCTTTGATCAATGTTTATATGTGAATAAAAGCCTAAATTCAATCTGTTCATCATATAAAGCGAGTCTCAATTCATATGGAACAGTCTTAAGATCACTTTGAACTATGAACTTTTTGAAGCATCAAATTGATAGTTGCATAGCTGTTTATGGAGGGCCAGACGAAGATGAACAAAAGTCCTACGGTTTTGGAACGACATGAGGGTGAGTAATTAAAGACAGAATTTTCATTTTTGGTGAACTATCCCTTTATCAGTCTCTACTATTTATAAATGCAGAAAAATTGCAGTCTCATTTTTAATGAAACTGACAGAATCAAATGTAAAACCAGCAATAAAATATTGCAATAAAATGTCTCAAAAAATTTTGTTTTAAAACTGTACAGACACAAATTGCAACTTTTGGTATCTCACGCCATCATGCTTGGTTGAAGCTGTTCATCAAACGCCGCCACCACTTCTGTCCCTTGCGCTGGGCCTCGGTTTAGGGCAGCTTTATCTTGGAGGAGGTGGCCACATGTTAAGACAGCGTTAAGTAACTCTGGATGACAGGGGAGAGTCAGGGTTCCCTGAGAACACAATTCAGGAAGGACCCAAGGGCATATCTATCAGAGAAAACCAAACTCTAGCTGATGGCTTCATCGACCAACCTTACTTATCAGTGCAGCTATGCAGTCCAGCTTCCTCTCTTCCATATATGCACTCTCTCGCCTTCTGTCATATGCACATCATTTTGAAACAGCAGTGAAGTTTGATCAAAGATGTCTGATATTCTCTACAATGGGGTTTTCCAAATGGGGGTTTGTGGGGGAACTGAGTGGATGAAATGTTAATGAAAAGCTAATAATTATATAAAATCGAATGTAACACTAAAATAAACAAATTGGGCTGTACAATAAATCAAAATAAAAGTGAAATAGTCGTTATCAAATCAAAGGCTGTGATTCAAAGAGATAGTTCACCCAAAAATGAAAATTTCTCATGTCATTCTAAACCCATATAACTTTGATTAATGTTCGTGATTTTTTTTAAATATATTTTTAATGAAACTTGAGAGGTTCCTGTCCCTCCATTGAAAGTCCAGGTAACCAAAACTTCGAAAAAGGTTATAAAAGCATCAAAAAACTAATCCATGTGAATCGAGCAGTTTATTCTAAGTCTTGTGAAGAGATATGACTGCTTTACATGATGAACAGATTAAATGTAGGCTTTTATTTACATATAAATACATACATAGAGCGTGTGATGTGCTCTACGTATGTGTCGATCATTGTTTAGATGTGAATAAAAACCTAAAATTAGTTCATCATATGAAGCAATGTGGGGACGCAATGTGCATTAGGTTCATTCTAATCACATTCACAGTCACATAATTGGCAACAATTTTTTTTTTGGACAAAAGTTTACAGCATTTCACCAATAATCTGCCAAAATAAAAGGTCAAGAACTTGACATGTTAAAAGCTAGAGGGTTTGAATGTTCAAATGTGAACACCCTTAAAAGTAATTATTTAAAAAAAAAAAAAACAGGTCACATTTTAGTTTGGGGAACACACATTTGTTATTAACTATGACTTTTGCCTCAATAAACTCCTACTTTACTGCTTATTAACAATTAGTAAGGTAGTTGTTGCACTGGTGAAGTCTAAAAAGCACAAAGAAAGTTACATATCTAAGGAAATCATTTCCATAAAAAACAATTTTTGTGGAATTAATAAAGTCTAAAGTTTGTTTCAACAACATTTAGATCTCTTTTAAAGCTGATACAAACAAATTTATAGCTGTCAGAATCCCACTTTGATCTTCATGAACCAAGCAGGTAAGAAGGGAAAAAGATGCCGACAAGCACTATAAATGTTTAATGCCATGTTTCGGCCAAACCTCATCAGTGTTGTTGACTAGGAAAGCAGTATTGACTCTTTACTAAGCATCACCACAATTTTTCAAAACTTTTTTTAAATACCAAGCACTGAAATTCAGTGCGTAACTTACAGTTCACCATTTGTGCTACAGACATGACTTTCACCTGGGTGAATATCATCGCTGTTGGTCTACAAAACCGCTACTCTCCAGGAAATGGAAAAAACACTGTATTTTTTTAAATAATTAAACACTGTGTTGTCTTTATATATGGTCAGAAACTTGCACGTGTCATTATATTATTAACACTTGACCAAAAATCAAGCTCAAAATGGAGTTACAAGGTTTTTGACCAGCGAATTTCGGACATATGTGTTTTGTCCGTTGTTAAAACGGCCACATCTGAGGCAGCAAGTGCATCGCATTATGTTTCAGCTTACAGGTTATAAAGTTTATTGTAGCAATGTGGGTGCTACATTGTACATTTGTAGCAGTGTAGGTCATTTAGCCAAAATCTAATGTTATAAAAGATGAAGTGCTTCACACAGGCTATTTAAGATAGTATTGGCTATGACTTGATGACAAATGCTAGATTAAGACACTCTTCTCCACTCCTCAAACACATAAAACATTAGCCTGTATATATAGTGTTTCTTGAGTAATAAAACGCTTTACTTATTCAAACCAACAGTTCTTTATTTACCCTTGCATTGCAAACAAGCAGAGATGATCCAAATTGTGTGCGACACTTCATTCACGATAGAGGCGGGTGGAGTTATGAGGTTTTACCAACAGTTTGAGGATCCAATGGAGTAATTCAGTTTAGTCACAAGCTCTTTTTAATACTTATCATTGATACACTTATAAATATTTGCAAAACCCACAGACAGATGTAAAGGGTGAGCAATAGTAATGATTTATTAGAAAAAAAATACAAATAAAAATGATGGAATATGTAGATACAAGGATTCCGCATACAATGCTCACATTGTCCTCTGGTTTTAGATGTTGTCCTGTTGTCTGTGGTAATGACTATGCCAACTCAATCATTGTGTATGCTGACTGTATTATCTTTTCCTCTGAATTTTTTCTCACCATAATAAAACACACTAAAGATGGAATAAGATTTAAGCAAATTCTGTGGAAATACAATCTCATAACTACAATCAGTTTAAGAGCTGCTGCAGAATATAAAAACACTGGAAAATAAATAACCTGTTATGTAAGTGTATAATCGGCTGGTCATTATTGCACAAAATAAACGGATATGGTAATCTGGAAGGGTCTTACATCACCCAAAACGAGTGTATTTTGCGATAATGACAAGCTTACTGTACATTACCCCATTAATTTATATGGGGAATAAGTAAATAAGTGGAATTAAAATAAGTTTCAATTATTATTTTATTATGTGAGAAGAAAGAACAACAAATATTCAGTTTAGTGGTCATTTTACAAAAATATAAGACCACAGAATGCCTTGGATTGACCAATCAGAATCAAGTATTCCAGAGAGTACTTAGTAATAATAATAATTTATTGTCATTGTTATAATATAACGAGATTACATGTAATAATATGCAATGTTCCCATTCAATTAGAAGACCTTAAGATAAAAATGCACTCTTTCTCTGAGAGACTAACCTTTAACATACAATATATGGTGATTTTGCTTGACAATTGGAAAGAAAACCATTAGCACACTAAGTACCTATTTTCTCTTTGTGGGAAGACTATTTTCTTTGCTGTGTTTGAAATACATATTTCTATTTTCGGTATATATATTATTGCTCAGATTTTTTGAAAGAGATGCTGCCTTTCACCTTTTGTTACATTTGCAGAGTGTTTTTAGAAGTTCCACCATAATTGACAGTTTTAACACAGTGAATCAAGACTTGGTTACTGCAATGTGAAAGAAGCCAATAACCATCCACAGCATGCAGCAAAGTGAGTCTCTGCACAAAGCACATGAAAGGACAGAGGGGGAAAGGCTGGGTGTGACAGGGCGAGCATGCACCCTTCACAAGGAGGTTATCACGTTATCCGCTCCTTATGAGTGGCAATTATGCAAATATGAGCTGGAATGGAATCAGGACAATTAGGCACAGTGGGTGTCTGTGCATATATTACAAATAAAAGGCCACAGTTAAAGGGCCAGAGAAGAGGGTCTCCAGTGAGTGGGCAGCAGCTGAACTGGGTTGGGGAGGGGGACATGCTAATAACTGTACTATGCTTTAGCTGTTGTTTACAAGCCCAGGTGGTTTCAACAGACCTCAGCTTGTGAACAAGTGCAAACTCACTTCCATTATCCTTGCATGCAGCTACCATACAGATCAACACATTCAACAGAGGGACATCATATGTTTGTGTGTATGTATTTGTGTGTGTGTTATTATCAAACTTGAAAAAATTTAGCTGCTTAAAGGCCCACTGAAGTGCCTTGAAATAGGCAGCATTATTCAGTGTGTTGACGTAATTTCCACAGAAACAGAAAGATAGGGCGGGACATATAGAGCAGTTGGATCGTTCCCTATCCCCTATATAGTGCGTTATGTGCCATTCATCATATAGAAAATAGTAATTGTGTAAACAAGTGACTGATTTCAGCTGCAGCTTCAGCGTCTATTTATAGTGTAGGGGGCGGGACGCTTCAGATTCTAGAGAGCATTTGATTGGACAGAAAATCTGATGAGAAGCTGAAGTGCAGAGTGTTGTCATCAAAATCATTGATCCATATTGGAGGAGGTGAGAGACTGTAAGTATTGAACACATATCTTCTAAACGTGAATTTTGTCATTGTTTAGGAGCACACTAGCTTATAGATAACCTTAAGCCTAACATATTCATACTAAAAGTAAAAAATCTTACATTTTGATTTCATACACACATATATATATATCTCTTCAATAAATATAATGCATTTAGAATGATGCATTTATTTTAAATATAAATCTTTTGTAACATCATAAATGTATTTACTGTAACTTGCATCAATTTAATGCATCCTAGCTGAATAAAATGAGTTTATTAAAAAAAGCATTCTCTCTAGTGGTCATGCAAGAGAGAATCCAGTCATATAATCATCTAATATTCCGTGAGGGTCAGTGAGGGCGATCTTTTCACCGAGTCATCACTGAGAAACTCACACTGATGCATCTGCAGTAAGCAGACACCCCACATTACACATTGTCAATATGCAAAGCTTCAGTGTGCTCTATTGTGTGGCCTGCATTCTGTTCCAAGGCATTTGCTACACTTTTCATTGAGCAAAACAGTACTTACAATGCCATTGCGTAGCAAAGACCCAAACAAATGCATCGCAGAGTGAGCGGGACAAAGACGCACATTCCCCTCACAGACAACAGCTGCCCAAATATGGAAACAGAGGACTGGATGAGTCTGTACACACAGCATCATGCTCTGCTCCAAGCACTGCAACAACGGCCAGCTGGACTGGGGTAATAAATTTAATTTCAACTAGAAATATTTCATAGGAACTCATCATCATTATCAGTGTAAAGCCGGGTACACACGCTGTTCACTCGCCAACAGTTTTGTGGAAATCGCAGACAAATGTCCAAAATCTGAGGCAAATCGGTGCTCGTTCACGTGAGTGACAATAGTAGTGTGCATGATCAAAGACACAATATGAGAGAACCACCGATGCTTCGCCGATGGCCGTAAGATATTTAACATGCAAAATACCTGGACCTGTCTGTGACTCAGGCCCTGTTTACACCTGGCATTAAGATGCATTTTGGTTGATCGGATCACAAGTGTACGACGCTAAATACAAGTGTAAACAGGGTCTAAAACGTTTTGAGCTTGTCCACTTTCGACCACTTCCAGAGGTAGTCGAAAACGCATTTGACTGACGCATTTTACCCGCCTATAACCAGACAGAAGTGGTTGAAAGTGGATAAAAGAGACGGATTAAAACACTAAGGGCCAGATTTACTAAACAGGGCAAATTAGCGTGAGAGCGCAATTCCAAAAAAGTGCAGATGGGAGTGGAAGGTTTTGCTCATGATCTACTGACGATGCGCAAATGAATGAACACAGACACAGCCAGGTCATTTCCATAATGACCAACGCAATCTACCAGTTAGTGTCTGGTTTAAGACATGCTTTTTTTGATCGGTAAATAATGCCACAAACACCAGTAAATTGGCGAACGCAAACCTTAGTAAATCACCTTGCATGATTCATTTCAATACTCTCCTCCCATACATTTTGTGTCTGAATGGGAAATTCCTACAGATGCATATGCAATTTTCAGCGCAAATTTTTCATTGTGTGTCTTTAGTAAATCCTGACAGTAGTTTTTTAACGCCAAAAGAGGGTTTGCCCTGGCGCAAGCTGTTAGCAAATCTGACCCTAGGTGTAAACAGGAATGTGTCTCACTCATCTACTTGTGATCTTATCGACCAAATCGCATCTTAATACCAGGTGTAAATAGGGCCTTCTTGCATGCATCATTTTAACAAGAAGAAATCCAGTCTCACGTGTGATCCTACATTATTTCCTATATCAATTTTCGCATGTTTGGAGAACGTAGTTTGTAGACCAGACAGAGTTGCCGGCGATTCTTCCTATTGAAATGTTGTGTAATGTGTGACCCACTGTCGCTGATCCATTATGTAATGTGCACACAACAGCAACTAAATGGTACCCCAGAAATTCGCGTAGTGTGAGAAGAACAGCGATTTGACGACTTTGAAAATTGTGTAGTGTGTACTCTGCAAAAGCAACTTCCATCTGGTCGACGTTTTCGTACCCCAAGGTTCAGATACAACCGCTATAAGAATTATTTTGTTCCTTTGGCTACAAGGTTGTTAAACTCTAGTCCAAAGGACACGACTGTGTGATTATGTATTGGTGTGGGTATCTTGTTATGCAGCTTACCTGTATTTCCCTTAAAGGGACACATAAAGTATAAAAGTAAAGTAAAGCCATCATTTAGATTTCCCATAAAGTATTTTTGGTCTACCTATATTTGTCTTGGTCACACAGATAAACACAGATAGCCTGTGTGTTCCAATGACAACACTTAAAGTTGGGTTAGTTCACCCAAAAATGAAAATTAGCCCATGATTTACTCACCCTCAAGTCATCCTAGGTATATATGACATTCTTCTTTCAGACGAAAGTTATATTAAATTATATTATATTAAGTTATATTAAATTGACGGAGTTATATTAAAAAAGTCCTGGCTCTTCAAAGCATTATAATGGCAGTGAATTGTTGCCTCGTTTATGAATTCCATAAAAGTGCATCTAGCCATCATATAACTGCTCCATACGGCTCCAGGGGGGTTAATAAAGGCCTTCTGAAGCTAAGTGGTGCATTTGTGCAAGAAAAATATCCATATTTAAAACTTTATAGACTAAAATACCTAGCTTCTGGCGGTCAGCGGTGCGCGAGTCGACTTGCGCTAAAAGAGTAGCCCCCGACGCTACGTTTTGTTTTGCTCTATCCTCTGCGCTTCTGCGTTCGTCCATACGCATGCGTCAAGGGTTCAAGGGTCAAGGGTTACTCTTTCGCCGTAAATCGATGCGTACGGCAAAGTTAGGTATTTTAGGCTATAAAGTTTTAAATATGGATATTTTTCTTACACAAACGTGCCACTTCGCTTCAGAAGGCCTTTATTAACCCCCCGGAGCCGTGTGGAGCAGTTATATGATGGATAGATGCACTTTTATGGACTTCAAAACAGAACTACCCTTTCACTGGCATTGTAATGCCTGGATTAACCAGGACTTCTTTAATATAACTCCGATTTTATTCGTCTGAAAGAAGAATGTCATATACACGTAGGATGACTTGAGGGTGAGTAAATCATGGGCTAATTTTCATTTCTGGGTGAACTATCCCTTTAATAAATTATTTCAAATGTATTTCAAATGTACTCAATCTATATCTGAGGCTTCCTTCACCATTTTTCAGTGATCCAATCTATCAATAGCACCTGACCATAAAAACCAGGTAAACCTGCACCAGAGAATGTGACCAGTGTATAAATAACATGAAATATGTAACTGCTATTTTTTCCATTCTGTTATTTTCACAGGTAAATGTGTCTCTATCCGATCATTATGAACACATGTAAATGCCAGGTGTAAAAGAGACCTCATAACATCAATGACATCCAACGCAACTTAACATGATTAACATATAGCAATATTATGCAGCATGTCCTGATGGCGACAAGACAGAACATTAGAGCAGTGTGCATGAGTGTTGACGGAAGGGCTTTTTTAATCATTTATAACACAGATGCTTCATTAGCCACTGATACCCACAAAACCAATTTAAAAAAGCATTTAGAATAGATTGGCCTTAGGGGAAGGACAATTCCCTCATGCACCGCACAGTTGATAGGGTTATTTTTATTTATTTATTTATTTATTTAAGGTGTTCATGCATTTAATAAACAACTAAAAGTATTCTAAGATTAGAACAACTTTATGTGAGATAGCAATAATATTACCTATAAGGGAGTCATTAATCCGTAATAGACAAATTACAGTGCACAAAAAAAGAATAGCCATTTTTCCATGAATACATAAAACAAATATTTCACTCAAAACAGCCCACACACGAGACACACAGCATGCGCACCTCTGTTCACTTTACTGCCAGTGGTGTTAAGAGAGAGCCGGCTTGACAAGCACTGAAAGACAAGCCTTCAAGGCTTTGAATCAAAACTGACTGCGCTCAGCACTGCAAGCAAATGAGCACTGCATAAAAACAGCTTGCCAGGCTGTCACTGACTGACTATGACAAGTGACATTATTTTCCCAAAAAATCTGTTTGCATGCAGTAATGCTAGGTTGTGCATTTCATTGATTTGGTTGGTTAATTGCTGAAATAAGCTGATAACTTGGGATATATACACAAGACTTTCAGATAGCAGCCATGACCTTCATGCCGGGAAACATTTTGTGTGCCGTAGGAATGACTTGATCATGATGTAGGTATTTTTGCACAGAAATGGGTTTCTTTTTGCCAGCAGCTCTCACAATGCCAGCTTTTATAATCTATTAACCATTGTCTGCTCCTTCCCACAATGCTTTGCCCAGAGATAGGGAGGGAAGTTATTACAGTACTAGTGGCAGAAGAATCACAATTGCATTCCAAGACATGTTCTTGTAGAAAAAAAAAACATATTGAACAAAACCTACGTGCAAAAAAATAAATAAATAAATAACAGGGCAAATGAACTTGTGCAATATTATTATGGTACATAGTGCATCAAAAAGCAGTGTCATCAGTTTGCCTAAAGGAAAACAGAACATTCAAATGTTTTACGCACCATTTATGCGTGGTATGGAGCAGGTGTAAATTTCTTTCATACCAACTAACATTTTAAAAACATTTTCATGAATCCGAAAATTTACGTCAGATTTGTTCTGCTCGTGTTTCATGAATGAGGCTTATTGTGCCAGAATACTCCCCATAATTTCATCACATTTGTATTGTATGCCCTTTCCAAAAAGTTTCCCTGTCATAACTGTGCACAATTTGAAATGAACCAGTGAACCCTGACAGATTTAACCCCCTTTATGGATTACTGAAATTAAAAAAAGAGAGAGACAGGGAGACAGAAAGAAACAGCAAGAGAGGAGAGACACAGCAGTTTGTGTGGTCCAGCTAGTGGAGCTTGGCTTACGGCCCAGCCAGAGCCACGCATGCCATCCACCGCTATTTATCCTGCGCTGCTCTCATGTCTAAACTCCTTCAGCGCAGAGCTTATCCAGGCAAAAGCCAACCACCCTGACAGAATGTCCTCTCATTAAAAGGATTTGCCCATCAGGCCAAAAGAGGATGTCATAGCAACGCTCATTTCACCTATCCTCCAGTCATAGGCAAAGAATGAAGGAGAAGACAGAGGTGACGGTCGTGATTGCTATGTAAGGTGTCAGGTTAAAGAGGCGTTATAATACCCTTAAGGGGCATAATGAAAGCAGGTGACTAATCTGAAGCACACACACACATACACACAAAGCTTTACCAGTGATTATAGCAAAGACTTTATATACAGAAAGACGGTGCACTCGTATTACTATGAATGTTCAATGTGCAATATGGTGGAATAAGTCCTGCCTTTTAAAGAAAAGAGCCAATCACTGATTGGTAAAGTCATTGCGTCACTGCAGCTGCCATTAGAAGCTCTGGTTGCTATAGAAACAGTTAGTGTTCTGAGACGCGCGCTTAGGACTGTGGATGCGCATCAGCTTTGTCCAGGCTGAAAAATGTCGTTTTTTTGATTCGAGCGTTTCGAAACAAAATCTATGAGACAGTTGTAGTCAGATTTTATTGGTGATTTTAAATATGAAATTTAACCGTAAGCTTGGCGAACAGTTTTAGAGAAGTTGATGTTTCCCCATTCAAAGAGATTGGAGCTGCACTTGCTTGCCCGAGAGGTGTTTCAAAGATGGCCGCCGAGTGAAATGACTTGTCTTAAAGGGACTTTGGTTACAGCCAGACTAAGACTAAAGCTACGTCCGAAATCGCATACTGTCTGAGTAGGAACTACATTTGAATTTGAACTTACTTCGCGACCGTTAAAAAAGTATGTTATAGAGTATAAATGCATGTAGTATGAATGTTATCCGCACGTACTACATACACCATGTTGTCATTGTCATGTGACCTACCAGCGTCAGTTGCGTCCCTTCACCTTTATTTATAAAGCATGGGATAGTAAAGTGTCCATCAAATGCGCACTTCAGAATTTCGCTGGAAGTAGTAGGTCATCCGGGGACTTTTCGCCTACTGTTTTTCCAATATTACGTATTCCGACATACTAATCTGTTGGCGTACTGTTTTTCGCATTCTATATAGTAGGGAAGTATTCTATTTCGGACGCAGCGTAAGCATTTTAATGATTTTTTCCAGGAATTTTAAAGATGACGATTTATAAAAATAATTTTACATTTAGTTTAAGTTTGAATGATTTAGTTATGTGCTTTTATCATTTTTTATAATTAGTTCAGTTAAGAAACTATATGAAAGGGTCCTTTAGACACAATCTGCAAGCAATCACACCATTACTGCATGGCACATGCTGATTGGCCTCTGCTGAACCTGCAGCCAATGAGATTGCTTGCTCAACATTTAAATAGTGTAGTTCATTGTTTGCTGTAAACTAGTCTCACAGCGCACTCGCTGAAACCCTCCATCTTCCCCAGCTCCACCTGCCTAGATCTGCTATGAGATTTGATTTATGTATGTCTATTTATGCAGCAGCAGCAGCAGATCTTACATGCTCACAGCAGTGTGTCTGTGTATCTATTAGCAGTAGCAAGTCCATACTTTCTCTGCAGCAGCAGCAGATCTAGTCCGCCAAAACCAAATACACTGCCATATTCAATAACATGCTAAAACTATTTTGAGAGTGGATTTAAACTCTGATCAGTGCACATACATAGAGATAATCAAATATGGTAAATGGAAGCTTACTGTACTTAAACCTCATTGGTTTGTTCTTGCGTGTCACACAATCACTTTCGAACTTCCCCAAGAACCTAAGCAAGTTTGTTCTCGCATTTCATGTGAGTAAGCTGCTGTTTACCATATTTGATGGGCTCTATGTATAGCCCATATGATATAAAGTGATCATGTCTTTTCAGAAGACTTGGATTAAACCGCTTGATTCATATAGATTACTTTTATTACTTTTAGTTTTGACTAAGAAAGGATGAAAGAACATGATTTTGTGTTTTGAAGATGAACGAAAGTCTTATGGACATAAAAGTAAGTTTCCATTTTCATGACTTTTCCATATCTTTTAAGATTTTCAGGTCTTGAAATCACATTTGAACATACCCAGATTTTCTACAGCTGTGGGAATCCTGTAAAACAGTCCAGTCTACAAAAGTTACTATAATCCCAGCGATGGGAATACAGCTGCTGTTGTAAACCATGATTTGCTATTATCACTAAAGTGGAAAAGTCAGAAAAAGGCTAGATTAGGTGAAATGAGTGAAGAAAGGGAAGGCAAAGCGAGGGCACAAACACAGTCTGTGTGTAGTTAATCTAGCCAAGCATTTGATTAGTGGGCTGGCTCCAACTCGCAGGGCCAGAGAGGCATCCGTGTAAAGGGCATTCTAGCTGTGTCTGTCAACACACAACCACACAACAAACCTCCCAATCTAATTAGATCTCACACTTTTGAGGCAGCCATGGTGTCCCGCCAGAGGAGAAATAAACATAACAGTGTGATTTTCAGGTGAGGAAACTTAATCTAAGCCAGTGACATCAAAGTGCATATTGACATATTGTGCTGACAGAATTTGATTCGCTTTGATTCAATATCAATTCAATTGGATATATAACTGGTACAGTACATCAATTTTTCTAGAGGAAAATCACCTCTCTCAACTAATTCTGTAGGGAACCCTGTCATTATATTAAATTAAACTTAAATTCAATGCTATTTATTTTTAGATATAATAATCCATACTTAAATACAATCTATATATAAACATTTGTATATAAACATTTCAATTGCACATAAAGCCATTTTTTATAATCAACTTTTTATGAAAGCAGTTTTTTCTTATCAAAAGTAACAAAGCACAGAGCTTTTTGTAATTTATCAGATGGTATGAGTGCAGTGCGACAAATAATATTTAGTAAAGTTTTGTTCACTCAACAACGGAAAACAGAATAGACTAAGGCTATGTTCAGACTGCAGGCAAATGTGGCCCAAATCCAATTTTTTTGCTCACATGTGACTCAGATCTGTTTTTCTCATGACAGTGTGAACAGCACAAGCCACATGGAATCGGATCTTGTCAATTCTGATTTGTGCTACCTCCATATGTGGTCCTAAATCCGATACAGGTCAGATGTTTTGCAATGCGACCTGCAGTCTGAACAGTCATATCAGGATTCATTCGACTTTTACGTCACTCTAGATCAACATTCGTCACAATTCTGCGCTCATGAGAGTCAGATTTTACACACCCGGACAGTTGCAAAAGGTCAGTGAAGGACAGTAGGGCTGGGTAAAAAATATTGAGTTCTCGATTTTAATCGATTCTCATTTTTAGGAACCGATATTGATTCTTAAATCCCAAGAATCAATAAGTTAATCTTGTTTCCAGTTGATGAATGAACGGAACTTTGTAGAGCCCCTCCCATCCAATAAATTGCAATAATATTTGTGCTTTGTTACTTCAGATTTCAAATTACGTCCATTTTATTATGAAATTTAAAATAATAAACCGTTTTGGTGCTGTGGCGTGACACAACACAGTAGCTCAGCTCAGATCAAGAGAAGCAGCAGCGCGCAGCTCACGTGAACGGATCATCTCCTCCACTTTAATACCAGTTACAGCACGAAATAAACATTAATGAACGTCTGAAGGTGTGTTAAAAGATAGAGTACAACTTACTGAAATCCTTATCACGTCACATGTAATCGCTCAGTGTTTCAACCGCGGCAAGACGTCAGTAAAACAGCCTGTGAACAATATGTCACGTCATGTCACATTTACCTCATAAAAAACATTCAGTGTCCATAAACCCGTTACAAGCTAGAAAAATTAACTCTAGAGATGAGCATTTTGATAATTATATGCACCACATTACATAGGCTATTCATTATCATTTTTAATGTTCTTCAATATTAATGCATGTTTGAATAAATCCGTCAAGTTTTTATGACTGCCGCCATTTAAATGTTTAAATTTCAAAAAACTAATTGGAGTAGAAATATGATTATGTAATTGTAAAGTTAGTATTATAACTTTATTATTATAAAAATATTCTTGAGTGTAATTTATGTTTGTATTTAAATCAGTTAATTTTAACCTTCAATATTATAGCCTAGTGGAGGATAGTACCAACTGACTACCATGTATAGTTTACAGCATTAGTTGAATTTTTTTTTCCTCAAGAAAATTTTCCATATACTGTATCTGATATACACTCACCTAAAGGATTATTAGGAACACCATACTAATACTGTGTTTGACCTCCTTTCGCCTTCAGAACTGCCTTAATTCTACGTGGCATTGATTCAACAAGGTGCTGAAAGCATTCTTTAGAAATGTTGGCCCATATTGATAGGATAGCATCTTGCAGTTGATGGAGATTTGTGGGATGCACATCCAGGGCACGAAGCTCCCGTTCCACCACATCCCAAAGATGCTCTATTGGGTTGAGATCTGGTGACTGTGGGGGCCATTTTAGTACAGTGAACTCATTGTCATGTTCAAGAAACCAGTTTGAAATGATTCGAGCTTTGTGACATGGTGCATTATCCTGCTGGAAGTAGCCATCAGAGGATGGGTACATGGTGGTCATAAAGGGATGGACATGGTCAGAAACAATGCTCAGGTAGGCCGTGGCATTTAAACGATGCCCAATTGGCACTAAGGGGCCTAAAGTGTGCCAAGAAAACATCCCCCACACCATTACACCACCACCACCAGCCTGCACAGTGGTAACAAGGCATGATGGATCCATGTTCTCATTCTGTTTACGCCAAATTCTGACTCTACCATCTGAATGTCTCAACAGAAATCGAGACTCATCAGACCAGGCAACATTTTTCCAGTCTTCAACTGTCCAATTTTGGTGAGCTCGTGCAAATTGTAGCCTCTTTTTCCTATTTGTAGTGGAGATGAGTGGTACCCGGTGGGGTCTTCTGCTGTTGTAGCCCATCCGCCTCAAGGTTGTGCGTGTTGTGGCTTCACAAATGCTTTGCTGCATACCTCGGTTGTAACGAGTGGTTATTTCAGTCAAAGTTGCTCTTCTATCAGCTTGAATCAGTCGGCCCATTCTCCTCTGACCTCTAGCATCAACAAGGCATTTTCGCCCACAGGACTGCCGCATACTGGATGTTTTTCCCTTTTCACACCATTCTTTGTAAACTCTAGAAATGGTTGTGCGTGAAAATCCCAGTAACTGAGCAGATTGTGAAATACTCAGACCGGCCCGTCTGGCACCAACAACCATGCCACGCTCAAAATTGCTTAAATCACCTTTCTTTCCCATTCTGACATTCAGTTTGGAGTTCAGGAGATTGTCTTGACCAGGACCACACCCCTAAATGCATTGAAGCAACTGCCATGTGATTGGTTGATTAGATAATTGCATTAATGAGAAATTGAACAGGTGTTCCTAATAATCCTTTAGGTGAGTGTATATCCACAATAATCGATATTGAATCGAAACGAATCGAAATCATAATCGAATCAAATCGCAAGCTTGTGAATGGAAATCGAATCGTGAAATTTGTGTCAATACCCAGCCCTAAAGCACAGTGATGTGTCAGAGACCATAAGTATTACAGTGACAGTGACAAGCAAAACATGAGGGCTCGTATCATAAATGTTTGAAAATTTCTGCTCTCATTTTTCACATCCTTGTCTTTGTTTTTTTATATTGTCTGCACATAAATTCACTGGCTTCCTCGGCAGATCACATTATAAATAAACACGTAATCGCTTACTTTAATGTCCTCCGTGTTTACTTCCGTATGACAGCGTGCTGCGTGACGTCTTATCATTCATTTGCACATTCGGGTCAGTTCAGGACCATGATCTGTTCACACTGGAATCTGATATTGGCCACATTTAAAACAACAATGTGAGCTATACAAAAAAATCAGATTTGAGCAATAAATCGGAATTGAACACTAAGGCTCACAGTGTGAACGTAGCCTAAAAGACAGTTCTTGGGATTTAAGAATCGATAACGGTTCATCAAAATGAAATCGTGAAATCAATACTGTCAACCCAATCCTACTGACATACACTGTCAAAGTGGCAGTAAAAGGTTCAGGGTTAAACATTTAAAGTCAAGGTGCCCTTTTAGCGTAAAATGACTCCCTTGAGACTTCACATTTGATTTTCATGGTTATGGTTCTCTACAAAAAGAAGGTCATTGAGAAATAATCATATTTGTCACATACAAAGCGATTTGGCTCTGTGACACAAAAGGGTGTTTTCATTTTCCTCCCTTTCTTCTAGTGTCCTCTAAAGCAGTGTCCTCTTAAATGATAACTAACAAGGGACATTGTATAGAGTCATTAAATCATAAGAGACAGGATGGCCCAGTGAAAACGCAACACGACTTGTCATCTGCTTCATAACATTAGGCCTTCCCGAATCACCAGTCTGGTCAGCTTAACATACAATGTGACTGCTGCAGATAACAGCCAAAAAGCAACCAAAGAGTACATACACAGGCCTGCCTGAGTAACAGTCATAAAACAAACATGATAAAACTATGTACAAAATATCATTTATCAAAACCATTGATTTTTAGGTTCATAAGGGTTGTTTCTTAAAGGAATAGTTCACCCAAAAATTTAAATTCTGTCATCAACTACTCATGTTGTTCCAAACGCTTAAGACTTTCGTTCATCTTCGAAACACAAATGACAGTATTTCTGTCTGTCCATTGAAAGTCTGTCCACTCAAAACGGTTCAAAACATTCATAAAGAGATTGTAAAATAAATCCATATAAATCGAGCGGTTTAATCCAAGTCTTCTGAAGAAAAGACACGATCACTTTATATGATGAACAGATTAAATATATGCTTTTATTCACATATAAACATTTATCATTGATCAAACATACATAGAATGCTCAAATATGGTAAATGGTAGATCAACCGTACTTCCTTGACGTGATAACAAACCTCACTGGATCTCGCACCTCAAGCAAGCATGCTTGAGCTTCCGTTTACCAAATTTTATAAAAAAAAAAAGTATCTTCATTTGTGTTCTGAAGATGAACGAAAGTCTTATGGGTTTGGAATAACATGAGGGTGAGTAATTGATGACAATTTTAATTTTGGGGTCAACTAACCCTTTAAAGCTGTAGTGTCCACTTTTTAAGTTAAAATACTCTCTCTCTTATCCCAACATATTGATTGGTTCCTTTGAGGAGTCTAAACACTGTCAAAACATTGGGTCTCATTCACTAATAATTTGCATGGATTATTCATATTTATGCACAGGAAGAACTTCTCATAAAAAACTTCCACCTCATTCACAACACACATGAATGTGCTCTTAACCTCATTCTAATGTTAATGAATTTGGAGTATTCTAAATGAGCGACCACATGCCAGAGGTTAGTCATTTGCATAAAACACGCCCCAACCATTTCCATATAAAGGCTCTATGCTCAAACCTTCCTTTACAACCTCACAGCAAACATATGGCGCTCTATAAAGATGTGTTTTTGTCTGAGAGCATGTGCATCCTATGCATATATTTTTGTACTAAAGTTATCGATGAATCATGACTTGTTTGTGAATTCGTATGCCGATTTCACATGAATTCATCTATATGTATGGTCAGTGAATGAGAGCCATCGACCTAAAAATATCTGTTTGTCCAACCAGTGACAGACTGGGGGAATGTTCAGGAAATCTGATTAAAATCCGTTTTGTGGCTGTAGGAATGCAGAAATTATACACTTCAGCTTTAACCACCAGCTATGGGAACTGGAGAGATATGTTGTTGCTTTATATCTGCATTTGTATAACATGACATATTCATGCAAAAAAGGTCAATTAATGCAATGCCACCAAGAGATTTTGTGCTGTGAACTGCAAGGGGAAAAAACCTGCGTAAAATGTATAATCTCAGGTTTCTTTCTATATGGCATACATGCTAAAACAGCAGCTGTCCCTGCAACTCAAATCGCTCTAATTTCTGAATGTTTTTGTTGTTCATCCAACATAACATAACTTTGATCCATAATAAGCAAAATTCTTTAATCTCCCCTGATTAATGGGTCTTTTCATGAAAAGTGGTTTTGGAAAAACACATTAAGTAAAGAGACAGAGCTGCAAATATTCTTCGCTGGCAAAGATCCTCTACACTGGTCTAGTCTGTAATCAAATCACTGAGGTTGTTTGCCTGTGCAGTAAAATAGAGTGACAGGCTCTATTTGAGAAATTTGCTGTAGGGTTTTTGAACCTGCTTGACATACAGTAACATTATTTACTGACCTTCCACTACAACATGTGACTAACATCTCTCTCATGGTAAGAACAGTAAATACACCACAGAGATTAAGATTAAAACCTCAGTACACAAATTGCTGTTATTGTATATTTTCTCCCAACTATATAGTCTAGATTCGATAGGCTACGTCAACATTAATCCAGATAGATTAGAAAACAGCGTTTTGTTTCAAAACACTCTCTGTCCACACTAGTGTTTTCCAAAAGTTTCTCATCCACACTGAAATGTCGGAAACCGCTAAACTCACTTTACTGCACATGCGTAAACCCTCATGAAAGCTCACTAAGATGATACAGATGGAACAAGACATAATAAAGCTATCACACAATTCTTCTAGCAGGATCATTTTTCTTTGGCAAAATATCTCACCATTCACTGATGCGTCCAGGTCGCACTCACTCACCACTATATGTTTGGTCTAAAACGCAACTGACATCTTTGCAGGACTGTGATATGAAGAGTGTAAAAAGTAACATAGCAACTGTGTGAAAGTGAATAGCACATAACAGGCACAATACCGGTATTAACGTGAATATCTATCTGTACAATATGCATCAATGACTAAACATGCGTCATCATTTTCAAATACCTCCGTTTTCACAGTCTACACTAAACAGATTTACTAAACAGGGCCAATCAGCATGAGACCACAATCCCATAAACACACAGATAGGAGTGGAAATTTCTAAGGGTGATTTACTGACAATGTGTACAACAAATAAATCAAATCAAATCACCTTTATTTATATAGCGCTTTTTACAATGGCAATTGTTTCAAAGCAGCTTCACAGTGGTAACAGGAAAATAATGCAACGGAATTTGATTCGGCTGTACAGCCGCTCTGGAGAAAACGGTTATATCATCCAGCTCATTTCAATTATCATATAGTGTCAATGCGGGCGGATCAGTAATATAGTTGAAATTTAGGTGTCCCCAACTGAGCAAGCCAAAAGCCAAAGGCGACGGTGGCAAGGAACCAAAACTCCTTCAGGGCCAGAATGGAGAAAAAAACCAGGCTCAGTCGGGGTGCCAGTTCTCCTCTGGCCGACGAACAAATAGTGTATGATTATGATTCTGGCAACATTACAGGTCAGAAGTCATATTAGATAAATAGATATTCGTAGGATTATTCGAAAGATTGGAGTTGTCACGCCGGGAACGGGTTTAATTAGGATGTCGTGTCGATGCGGCATTTACAGGGGGGAGTTTAATTGACACTATTGTCTCTACAGACACTTCAGGGATATGGTCGTCATGTCCAGGCTAAGGTCCACCATCTGGTCTGGATACGGCCCGGATCCGGCCAACTGCAGTAAACCTCGGGATAAACAGAGAGACTAACATTAGCGTAGATGCCATTCTTCTTATGATGTAACGAGTACATCAGGTGTTATTGGAAGTGTTCCCGGTTCCGGCTGACCTAGTTAATGCAGCCTAAAACAATCATTTAACTGATTTGAATAATAGAAATTAAAAATGTTTTATGTGTATGCCATAGTAAAGAGATGTGTTTTTAGTCTAGATTTAAACTGACAGAGTGTGTCTGCTTCCCGAACAATGCTAGGAAGACTGTTCCAGAGTTTAGGTGCTAAATAGGAAAAGGACCGACCGCCTGCAGTTGATTTTGATATTCTAGGTATTATCAACTGGCCAGAATTTTGAGACCGCAATAAACGTGATGGAGTATAATGCGTTAAGAGCTCGCTCAAGTACTGGGGCGCTAAACCATTTAGTGCTTTGTAAGTAATCAGCAAGATTTTAAAATGTATACGATGTTTAATAGGGAGCCAATGCAGTGTTGCCAGAACCGGGCTAATATGGTCATACTTCCTGGTTCTAGTAAGAACTCTAGCTGCTGCGTTTTGGACCAGCTGCAGTTTATTTATTAAGCGAGCAGGGCAACCACCCAGTAGAGCATTACAATAATCTAGCCTTGAGGTCATGAACGAAGATGCAACCAGATAATTTCCATAATGACCAACACAATCTACTAAAAGCAATGGAAATTCACATAGGCCCGCAAACCAGCAGAGCTGGTCATCAGGTGTGTGTGATCTACTAACAACACAGGCGTAAAGTGACTTAAGACATGTTTTTGGGGAGCGTTAAATAATGCCGCAAATACCAGTACATTGACGAGCGCAAACCTTAGTAAATCACGTTGCATGATGCATTTAAATACTCTCCTCCCATAAATATTACGTCTGAAAGGGAAACCCCTACAAATGCATATGCAATAAGGTCAGTCGCAAAAATAACTGTCCACGCTAATTTTTCACTGCGTGTGTTCAGTAAATCCTGACAGTAGTTTTTTAATGCCAAAAGAGGGTTTGCGCTGGCACAAGCTGTTAGTAAATCTGGCTCCTATAGTTTCAGATATCATAGAGGTATAACATAAGAACATTTAATCAAGACTGATAGTTTTCTAGAGCTCAAAAAACAGCAAGAAATTTAGTTAAAGGCACAATATGTAATTTTTCGCTGCTAGAGGTCGCTTATTCAAAACAAAGGCATAGCTTGATGACGCCTTGATTTCGCAGAGCTTTTATTATCCCGCAGACGAGCGCTTCCGCTTCTTCCGCTCATGTGTATGTGGGGTAACACAGCGCTGTTTTATCATATTAGATACATCTGAGTGTGATGAAAGTTATGTTATAATGCTACTCTGTGCGTTCGCTCGGTAGCTACTATGAGACACTTGTTGCACACTGCAGTGAGCTAGATTGATATGGTAAATATGGTAAAACATGGTACTCGCGGTAAATCAAGAAAACGAGATTTAATCAATAAGACTAACTGTGTTGAGCTATATAACAATGATTCGTTTTCTGTCGATGAATGTATCCAAACAGTTGCTCGCCTGTCTAATAAAACATATTAAAGCGTATATTAAAACGTCTTTGGTGTTTCCATGGTTTCTACAAAATAAAATCGAGGGTAACGCATATGTCATTTATAGGTGACGTACGGACACGGTCCGTGTCCTGGTTAAAATAGCTTATTTCTCTGGTTGAAATTGCTTTCTATATTCTCTGCTTATTTAAACATTGTTGGAAACATTTGGGATAATGTCACACAAGTCAACAAATTATATAACACTATTCTAATGGGTTTTGAATATTTTAATCCAAAAATCTTACATATTGTGCCTTTAAAGCATATTTTAAGTGGCAGTGCTAGTTAACCATCTTAAAAGAATTATTTACTGTGTTCACATCTCACATGCTGTGAGCAGTTGAAACAGTACGCCTAGAAGTAATGGATGACTGCTTCGGCTCTCAATTAAGCTTCCACAATGAATCATTTACAAAACTTGGCATCCTGGGGTGGAACCTGCACCTGAAAACTGTACTTGCATGTTCAAGCAAATCTTTAAAAAAAAATTTTTTATTGATAAAACATGAATGCCTCAAGTAAAACTACACTGAATGTGTCACTGCCTGCATGACTGCATTAAAAACAAAAACCTTAAATGTGAAACAAGACAATGATACTCTACTATTCAAAGAAATTCGAAATTCAAATCCACATGATTTGACTTTCAAAAAAGCCATTTACAATTGCCTGTGGAACTTCCTTCATTTGAAATTCAGAAATCAATGCTATATTCAGACTCTACTTTTAATTTATGGCCAAAGTAAAAAATAATGGTCAGGAAAGGAACAGAGACCTCTTACACAAGCATTGGCACCAAATCCATCATGTCTGCAAATCATATGCAAATTTAATGCTGCAAAACATTCTAGTTTGTGCATTGTATTTGAGAGTCTGCAAGGAAAGTATTGTTACTTTCTGCGAGGAAAATAATGGCCGGTATGGAACTACAGTCAATACTTTATTGCCAGTCATGAAACTGTGTAAAAATGCCACAACTATGTAAAAGTCTTCATACATCTATAAAGCTTTCACAACATATGAGTTTGGTGAGGTTTATCTCTGAGAAACACTCCATAATAATGAAGTTAGCCTTTGGGCTATTTTGCTTTATATAACTTAATATAAAATGAATTTTCACACTTTAATTCCCATTGCTCCAACTGACCAAGCATAAAACCCATGATGGAACAGGATACATCTGTATTGACTGAAGAGTTGCAGGTGTGATTCTATTTTTCCTGCTCTTACTGACAGGAATGAACAGTTTCCGAAGACTCCTGCTTAATTGGCCTGTCTGTAATCCAAAACCATATCTGGTATAAAACCTAATAACTCATTAAACCTCTTAAAATAGAACCAAAAAGGTCAGTAAAAATAGGTCTTTGTTAAGGTCTTTTTTTTCTGAAAAGCTTTTTTTAATTTATTTCTGGAACAATCTGACTTAGTCTCCTCAGGAGACCAGAGAAGATGAATCCGGTTCCCGTGAGGAAGAAATTTCCCAGCACTGACGTGGTTTGTGCAATGAAAGACTGGAGAATAATCTGCATGAATACAAATTGTTTAACCTTGTGTTCCTGCAGTTACAGTAGCATAAAGGCCTGTTCACACCAAGGATCATAACTATAACGATAAAAATTGTTCTAAATGTATAGAACAATGAATAGCAGAATCCACACCACAACTATAACAATTATGGCACAGAGAAACAATATTGCTGGAATCACTTTAACAACGATATTTTCTTTTTTTTTTCAAATCATTACTATTGGTCAACCTTTACATCTGTCTGTGGGTTTTGCAAATTTTTAACCAATGAAATGTATTAAAAAGAACTAAATCTCGTAACTCCTTTGGATACTCATAACTCCTACCGCCTCTATTTTGAATGAAGTGCCAAGGATCGTGTGTTCTGCAAAGAGAGTTGGAGGTAAATAAATAATTTTGCAATGTGCTGCTGTTGCGGCTGGTCAAGCAAATGTTTTTGCTTTGTTTCTGATTGATATAATTGTAAATATATCTATTAAAATACTCATATTCTGGTCTATAACTCCTCCCCGAACTTCCCACTGCCCTGTATCTTGCTCTCTCATTGGCTGTAGGTCATCGGCAATGTAATCAGAACACATTTCACACAGCAGGACTTTGAATCGCCGACCAGGTCCAGATATTTAGCATGCCAAATATATCTCACGGGTGTCAGCGATTCTCTCAGATCGTGTCTTTGATAATTCACACTGCGTGATTGTCACTCGCGTGAACGAGCACCATTTTGCTCGTGATTTCGGGCTTTTGTCTGCGATTTCGCAAAACCAGTCGGCAAGTGAAAATCTGGGCTAAAATTGTGCAGTGTGAACTCGGCATTAGTCTAGAATTTTTAGTCGAGTTATAGTCAATCTGTCTTTAATAGCCTGTGCGTATCATGAGATTTTAGTTATTGAAAATATAAAAAAAAAATACAGTAATTACTTTCTAGGGAACTTGGACGCTGCATCAGTTGCTGAACTATGGAGACGCATCCGTGGAAGCCGGTGTCTGAAGCACATGTGAAATCATGCTAATATTATTGCTGACGGCAGTCCCATGACGTCACATGGATCTTCAGAAAGCCGCTTTGTTTTAATATGTGAGCATGTGAGAAGTGAAATGGCTTCTCTTACTTGGGCTTCTCCTGCTAGCTCCGTGACTCTCATGACCGACCCAGAAGCCCGCTCCACGGCCTCTTCCGGCTTGGCTGAGAGCATGTTATTGCCATCTAGTTGAGGAACTAGATGTGGAAGGAGTTGAAGTGGATATTATTGGTGAGTCTGCCTCCTCTATCCCCACATAGGACTTATTGGAGCTTTTGACCCACGCTATAGCCAGATGTAGTTTAAGCTGGCCTAGCATAAAGCAGAAAGTCGCTCGTGGCTTTCTAGACGAGCGATTGGTGGTCATAAGCACCCAGATCCAGTGAGCCTTCCGTTCCTCCCAGACCTCCATACTGAGGTGTCAGGGTCATTGTGGAACACGTATTCCACTCCCAAAGGTACCTCCGCGCATTCGCATAGTGGAGGGGCTGTGTGAGCAGGGAAATGGGGGGATGCCCCAGGTAGAAGAAACTCTTGCTAGCTATCTCTCCCTTGGGTCAGCATCCTCACTGAAGGCTCCCGTCTTGCCGTGTCAGACAACATTGCGGCTGGTGGGCAAGGCATATGTGGCAGCAGGTCAGGCTGGTGGCTGAAGACAAATCCTTTCTCCTTGATGCCCCTGTCTCACCCTTTGGACTTTTTCAGAACTGCCAGTGAGACAATGGTGAAGTTTAGAGAGGCAAGGACACAATCTGCTGCCTTTAGGAGATTTATTCCTCGCTGGGTCCAGGCACCTCCTGGCCATTCTGACCCTTTGCTGGGGACGAGTTCCTGGAGGGAGGGTCAAAGGGAGAGTGTGGCGGCCCACAATAGCATTTTTTTTGTAAGATTATAAATTTCTTTACTGTCTCTTTTAATCAATTTAAGAAAAACAAATCTTAATGGCCTTTCGAATGGAGATGAATGGATGTTGTTGATTTTGCATTAATTATAATAATTATAATATTATTAATAGTATATTAAAATCACAATATAATTTTACACCTTGTTGTATTTTAATAATATTAAATCTAAGTATTTAATTAAATCCCAATTTTTTATTTTAAGCATAATATATATTTTTCTTAATAACAATGTTTCTGATCATAATTGTTTTTATGATGGCGTTTATTAAGAAAATCATACTGAAAATGAAGTGTATTATTAGTATTTACATTACACTACACAGCAGTATAATTTTTTGACCCCTCATTTTAATTCTACTTAAATTAAAAATTACAATTCTGCATCCTGTTTGCTTCTTCAGTTTGAATTCTGGAAGTGAATTGAATGATACATTTTAAAATGTTCAGTTCAATTCTGAATGGCAATGTGGACCAGAAGCACAAATACACACACACACGCATATATTTGTATGTGATTTACAGGGACTCTCAATAGATGTAATGCTTTTTATGCTGAGCTAATCAAATTTTCTATACCCTTACCCTAAACCTACTCCTACTCCTAAAATATGAGCCGATCAATGACAACAAAACATCATGCCTTTCAAATGCTTTCAAACCACTTTTAAATCACTGCTAATAGTTTCTATAAAGACATCTCATTCAGCTCAAATCTCATTACAATATCTATTATAGTTTTATGTTCACAGGCCTATTCAGAGGAATAATGAACATCTGTAATTTGTGACGTAGTTAACGTTGATATGTTAATGTAATATAACTCACTGATTTGTATCTCCTCGCAGATAAGTGATATAGGATTTTCTATTGTCTGTCATTCTTTATTTTAAGAAGACTGGATTACATTTTGCCTAACAAATAAACAAAGTTGCATGACTTAATATGAGGCAGAATCTGTTCAGTTCTTGTGTGTGTGTGTGTGTATATATATATATATATATATATATATATACACTCACCTAAAGGATTATTAGGAACACCATACTAATACTGTGTTTGACCCCCTTTCGCCTTCAGAACTGCCTTAATTCTACGTGGCATTGATTCAACAAGGTGCTGAAAGCATTCTTTAGAAATGTTGGCCCATATTGATAGGATAGCATCTTGCAGTTGATGGAGATTTGTGGGATGCACATCCAGGGCACGAAGCTCCCGTTCCACCACATCCCAAAGATGCTCTATTGGGTTGAGATCTGGTGACTGTGGGGGCCATTTTAGTACAGTGAACTCATTGTCATGTTCAAGAAACCAATTTGAAATGATTCGAGCTTTGTGACATGGTGCATTATCCTGCTGGAAGTAGCCATCAGAGGATGGGTACATGGTGGTCATAAAGGGATGGACATGGTCAGAAACAATGCTCAGGTAGGCCGTGGCATTTAAACGATGCCCAATTGGCACTAAGGGGCCTAAAGTGTGCCAAGAAAACATCCCCCACACCATTACACCACCACCACCAGCCTGCACAGTGGTAACAAGGCATGATGGATCCATGTTCTCATTCTGTTTACGCCAAATTCTGACTCTACCATCTGAATGTCTCAACAGAAATCGAGACTCATCAGACCAGGCAACATTTTTCCAGTCTTCAACTGTCCAATTTTGGTGAGCTCGTGCAAATTGTAGCCTCTTTTTCCTATTTGTAGTGGAGATGAGTATTACCCGGTGGGGTCTTCTGCTGTTGTAGCCAATCCGCCTCAAGGTTGTGCGTGTTGTGGCTTCACAAATGCTTTGCTGCATACCTCGGTTGTAACGAGTGGTTATTTCAGTCAAAGTTGCTCTTCTATCAGCTTGAATCAGTCGGCCCATTCTCCTCTGACCTCTAGCATCAACAAGGCATTTTCGCCCACAGGACTGCCGCATACTGGATGTTTTTTCCTTTTCACACCATTCTTTGTAAACTCTAGAAATGGTTGTGCGTGAAAATCCCAGTAACTGAGCAGATTGTGAAATACTCAGACCGGCCCGTCTGGCACCAACAACCATGCCACGCTCAAAATTGCTTAAATCACCTTTCTTTCCCATTCTGACATTCAGTTTGGAGTTCAGGAGATTGTCTTGACCAGGACCACACCCCTAAATGCATTGAAGCAACTGCCATGTGATTGGTTGATTAGATAATTGCATTAATGAGAAATTGAACAGGTGTTCCTAATAATCCTTTAGGTGAGTGTATATTCACATATTTTGAACTCTAAATAAAGGATAAAGGAGCAGTAAATAAATCAATACATTATGTAAGATGTTCGGTAGTGCTCAAGTAGGTTATGCTTAGCTTGAGTGCTGGATACAGGATTGATTCTTTCAGTCAAAGCAAAGATTTGCTTTAAAGTCACCATGAAATCAAAATCAATAAATCTTTTTTTTTTTTTTATGGAATATTGCAGTATTTATCGGTACATAATTTTTGTTAAAAAAAAATAATGTTCCCTCGTAATCTTTAATCAAAATAATTTTCCCTCCCTCTTGCTACGACATCTCTTCTCTATGGAAGCTTGTTTCCGCCACAAAATAAAAATTTTTAAAAGATAATTGCGACTTTTAGTCTCACAATTGTGAGTTTACATCTCGCAATTCTGACTACGCAAAGTCAGAATTGCATGATATATAGTCATAATTGTGAGATATAAACTCTATAAACTTCTTTTCTCGCAATTGCAAGTTTATATCTCACAATTGTGAGTTTATATCACACAATTTGGACTTTATATCGTGCAATTCTGAGAAAAAAGTCAGAACTGTGAGATAAAAAGTCGTAAATCAAGCGTATAGCGTTAGTTCTGGCAGGTCATGTTAGTCAAGCTCACATCAGCTGATCACGTCTACCTATAGGAATACGATGTCTATCACAGCATACATATATAAGCTCCTTCAGTATTATCAGCAGCTATCGCGTTTCTCCGGAGCTAATTACCCTCCTCCATCCCCAGCTCCTCCTCTCGTCAGTCAGGATTTGGCTTTCTGATTCCCCTTGAATCAGACTAAATTCCCGAATTATGTTGTACATTTTAATATTGACATTAATGATATCTGCAATACATTGTTGGTTCTGTTCTGTTTACCCTTGGGGGTTTATCGCTGCTCTCCCTGCTCTCATCCATGCTCGGCTGCATGGATGCGCAGGGAGTTCTTGCCCAGAACAGAACCATACCGCCAATCCAAACTATATGCTAATCATCTTTGACGATAGTGGTCCTGACAGAATTACCTTTTTTATTTTTTATTCTGTGGCGGAAACAAGCTTCCATAATTCTCTCCTCTGATGACGTGTTTTCTGGCGTGAGGATGGGACAACCTGTCACTCACATGAGATCGACAATCAATGCAAAGCAATGATCCAATCAATTCCCGATGGACAAAATCAAATCCTACATTTTTTCTTGCTTGAGAAGCCGTTTCACTCGGATATAAGACGCAATAGGGAATAAAAGACTGTCGCAACTTCCGTTTCATGTCGACTTTATAAACAACATGAATTCTATTTAATTGAAATATATTAGACTTGGTTTTAGCTATTGAGATCTGATTAGATTCTAAAAACTTAGGCTACAGTATTATTGGGGAAAGTATTTTCTCTCAGCGCAAGGCCTCAGATACATGAAAGGGGAAAAGTTTACATTTATAAATGAAAGATTATGAAAACATACTTTTTACATTTATTAGGAAAAGTGAATAACGTCAATTTTGTCAATTTTGACTATAGCCCTATAAGGACAGGACTAGTTTTCCTGGAGGACTGCATGCTGCACCTATCAGTATTCCAACAAAAAAAGTAGGCTTATAATAAAATAAATTAAGGAGAGGCAAATCCTGCAGCCTGGTGAGCATAAAAGACTTCTCTCAAAAACAACCAACTCCAAACTTTTAAACTGTAGTTTATATTCAATTGTACATCATGTGGGGTGTGATCAATTCAATTCAAATTCTAACTCTGAATCCAATTCATCAATTCTGAATTTACTCATCCCTGTTGGTGTATGAGTGAATGAATGGGTGAATGTGAGGCAATATGTAAAGCGCTTTGGTGGCCATGGGTCTGTTGAAAGCGCTATATAAATGCAGTCCATTTACACTATATCAGATACAACCTTACAATAAAAAGCAATTACTTGCTGGTGAAAATGTTCTTTCAAGCACCTTATCTTTGCACTCCACAGGCCAACTCTGGCTTCTCAGGATCTTTAGGACAGGGTGCATGAGACAGGGCGATTTTACCCACTTCCATGGTCTGTTCTATTTATAGTCAACCCTGCGAAAGGTACAGAGTGAGTGATGCCTTTGAGTGCTGTGGAAACAAGACAATATGAATGGGCTTGCTGACACTCAGTAAATCCCCAGACTGTTCCTGAGTCTTCCTCAGTCCTGTCAAAGACTCTGCTGCCTGCTAAACAAGTCAGAGCTTAGTCCAGTCAGTACGGCACTGGAGAGGAGAAACGGTGACACAGAGGTGTATTCAGAAACCATGACACCTAATGATGAACTAGAACACAGGCAAAATGGTGACAAAGAAAACCATGACTTAGGGGCCGTTTACACAACACCGTTTTGAACTAAATACGCACAACTTTTTATGCATTTTGGCCGTTCATATACACGACCACGGCATTTTGGGGGCCTGAAAATGCAAGATCCTTGTGAACAGGGATTGTTTTGACAACTTTGTCGTCTGTATGCGAAAATAGTAAACTTTTCAGTTTTCAGCACACCGTTGTCGTGTAATCATACCCTTGGAGGGTGCATACACTAAAATCCACACCAATGTTCATATTTATAAAAATGGTCTTTGATGTGGAAAAGTCCTCAGCTCCACGTCAGGTTCTAAGCAGGCGTACACACTTTTCCTTGTGGCAGAGTAGGAGTACTGCAGGTATTTGGAAATATAAGCAGCAATAATAATAATAAAACCCTGCTAATTACACATAATTAAAGTTATTTAGTATGCATACTCTGGTTCCACATGTGTAAATTATTTCGGCCAATCTATAGGCTATATTAAGACGGCCTATAATGCAGAAATAGATTTCACATCTGGAGAAAACCTGCATACATTCGTTTTTTTGTGCGTACATTCATTTTCTGTGCGTACGTTAGTTTTCCCTGAATCACACATTACACACACTTGAGAAATGATCTTAGATCAAATGTAGGATGGATTCTAAGCAACATTTTATAAATGAGGCCCAATGAATCTAAACATGACATGACTGTGACGTGTTATTCCAGAGATTTTTTTTTGCCTTGCTAATATTATTTAAAATGTATGTAATATAACTTTCTCTTTCTCTGAAATGGCTTTCTTTGTCTGCTGACCAGTGTTATTTTAGCATAATTGAGATAATATTATTGTTTTTATGAATATTTTGAATTTGAATTTTGTTAATATTTTCTGTTTTCATTTTAATTTTGGTTAAAGTTTTAGTAATTGTGTTGCATTTTTTGTCATTTTATTAATTTTCTTAAATGTCTATAGTTTTTATTAATTTTTATTTCATTTGTAGTTTTAGTTATTTTAGTACATCAAGTTAAACTAAATGAAAATGAGAAATGTTGGCTCGGCAACTACCTGAAATATATATTTTTTTTTTTTTTTCAAGTAACAAAAGCTGTTTTTTTAATGGTTATAGATTTAGTTTTATTTAACTATAATAACCCTGCTTCTGACTGCATTAGCAAATAGATAAGCATAAGAGCTACAGTAGTGTACAGTAGAGAATAGTTTTAGCAAACTTCCTTTTGATCTGGCTCCATTCTGACATGCTTCCCCTGATCTATATTTCTTCTCATTGGATATCCAGTTGAACTCTGAAACATGTTACATTACAGAAACAAAATGGGTTGCAAACGCAATTCACGATGACTGTAATTCACTTTGGGGTAAAATATCCCATACATTACAAAGAAACGTGATATGAGCTCAATCTATTTAGTAGAATCTGTGTTCGGAAGCCTGTAGACAAATCAGGCACAAATGTTGGCTTCAGTTTCCCAGTGGGCCTACAGTTAAATGAGGACATACTTTAGAGACTACTTTATTCTGCTTTTGTGAGATAAACAATTTTTTCCCATAAATTCCTTCCGCTCAGTCTCACAGTAATAAATCAGTAGGGAATGTAGCATCTGTCACAATATAAACAAAAACAACTCTTCCTGTCAAATCAAACCTCTCAGGTGTGTTTCCTTCCTGACTATCTGAAGAAAAATGAAAGTACAAGCCAGAAAAGGACGAAGGGAGGATGAGGTGAGACAGGAGCCTAAAGTCAGCCTCATTCCTCTGTCAATTTCAAAATTTGTAATTTTCATACCTTTCATTGCCGCAAGCAGCCTTGCGTGCTGACACGGCTGATGCTATTTTAGCTTCGTGCAAAGGCAACAGATTTGGAATTGTGCAAGCCGGGGGTGGGGAGAACCGGTCCGATCTCCCGGGGCTTTGGGACTCTGTCACTATCTCTCAGACCAGCATCAGTGCCTCTGAGGTCTTATCTCTGTTGTTCATTGTCTCCCTCTTTTCATTTCCTTTAGTGTTCCCTGACGTCCTCCCACTGCTGGAGTAACGACATCATGACACATGCATAAATGGCAAATGACTGACGACATTAGCAAGGTCATTCGACCAGCTCAAGGTGATGAAAATGTGACCGGCCTTGTCCTTTGTGCCACCCTTATTCCCCTAGCAAACATAGCAACAAGAAAAAAAAATTACAAGAAAGCCAACCAATGAGGGAGTAGCACTGCTGTCTTCCAGCCAATCAGAGGGCACCTTTGGGCCTTCACTTCAACTGCAGAAACATAAGGCATACTTACAGCTATTACATTAGATTAAATACATCCAAATGAGTCTCACGCTTCCATTTAACTTCTCCATTATAACATTAATTGACAAACACTTGTGCTCGAGTCTTAATCTCTGCTCTGGGGTGGATGAGGATCAGCCAGGTCTGATTTATGAATCGTTCTTACAAGTGGGTTCCTCAGAGGATTATCAACCTTTCTGTGATTATTTCTCTTGTTAGAAGGAGAAACTATGAAAGGAAAAACAATGCTATTTCACAGGCACCATTGCTTTTTTTATACAACAGTTAGTACCAGTTCTCAATCTGCTTGCCTGTGTTTGTGCGTTTCAGACAATTTTGTGCATTAGAGCTAAGGTTTAATAATGACACTTTCTGCAGGTTACATTGTTACGCCAGTACTCACTCAAAGACCGCTGACACCCCAAAGGTCTTTGAGTGAGTCATAAAACAAATTAAGTGACTGATTTATGAGTGAGTCATTGAATCATTCATTCAACCATTTCATTCAAAAATGCTGATTTCATTCAGAAACAAATCAAGTGACTGTCTTAATGAGAGAGTTTGCGCATTAATGTTGAGATTTAATAATGAATCCTTCTTCAGGTTACATTGTTACACTAGTAGGGGTGTCAAAGGTCTTTGAGTGAGTCATAAAACAAATTAAGTGACTGATTTATGAGTGAGTCATTGAATCATTCATTCAACCATTTCATTCAAAAATTCTGATTTCATTCAGAAACAAATCAAGTGACTGTCTTAATGAGAGAGTTTGCGCATTAATGTTGAGATTTAATAATGAATCCTTCTTCAGGTTACATTGTTACACTAGTAGGGGTGTCAAAGGTCTTTGAATGAGTCATAGAACAAATCAAGTGACTGATTTATGAGTGAGCCATTGAATTCAAAAAAACAATTTGAAATTTCACTTAAAAAACAATTAAATGACACCCTGTGTCCCAAATTCACATACTATCCACACTAAATGACATTTGAGATAAGTAATCTTCATTTCAAGTTAACTCATTGTTTATTGGACTGTTGTAGAATTTGGGATTCTGGCTATTTGGGAACAACTTTTGCTTGCGTGATATTGTTTAACCCTTTAAACCCGAAGTGTACACCGCCGGGTATTATACACTTAAACAATACAAAATTAGAAACTCAGTTTTTAATGAATCTAACTATTTTGATCAACTCTTAACGAGTGCAGAGTTGCCCCTCTAAACCGAAGTGTACCGCCAGCGGGCACCACCTAGCTACGAAGAATATGACCCATATGTAAATAATATACAGACATTTATGTCACGTTTTTTCATGAAAAATCTTCATGAAACATGAAAATGGCATTATTTACAGCAGATTCTCACGATTAAAAAGAGTCCAAACTCACCATAATCTGTCACTTAGAGCTAAAGAAATTCCTCATGGAGTTATAACAATAAAATGACTTAAACCGGAAACACTTGTTTGGAGAGGTTTTTGGACGCTCGGCTAAACAAAAAGGCTACCTTGGTTCCAAATGCTGTAACTTTGATTATGCTATCACCACAAAATTTGATCCAGATGCAGCTCACATGTAGGGGAACTTCACCAAAAAACAATTGTCCTCCTGCCTTATTTCCTTCCAGAGTTATTACATGTCAAATAAGAAAGATACAATTTCCCTTTTTTAGTCGCTTCTCAGCAGGAGAATGTCGAAATGTAATTTTAAAAAAAAATTCTCTAAAAAAAAAAATTGTATACCTACTTTTTGACTCTCCTTGCTATAGTTTTGGAGTTATGAGTCTTTACTTGTGTAAACTTCTGAGCTTATGTCACTCAGAAAAAAAATCAACCCTTCAGGGCCTTCAGGGTTTAGAGGGTTAATTCACAAGGACCATTGCGGAGAGAAATGAGGCACTATAAACAAAAAAAATAAACCAAACTGAAATACTGGAGGAAGCTGAATAACAAAATACAATAAAAAAGACTCTTTCAATCAACATACTAAAGCGTTCGTGTTTACATGCCCATATATTAACACAACCCTCACACATGCAAACTTACATACTATATATAAGAGGACCTTGGCATAGCAGTCCAGTGCACAAGGAGGAGGACCAAAAATCACAGTGACAGTGATTAAAAGGCTGATCGTTACAGACCTAACCTTCCCCCAGGCTGAGAGTCAAACTAGGCTAAATGCATCTACACTTCTAGCCGTGCACTTTTCACATAGTAGCTGAGTAGTGCACAGAAATATACAGAAGTTTATAGAAAATGAAAAGAACATTCTGGAAGAATGGCAAGGCACAGAAATGTCAATTTGCCATTTCCATTAACGTCTGAGAAACAAAACTCTATATTTCTCATGACATTTCACTTATAAGAGGCAGGGCACAGAAGCCTGATCTAATTGAACATTACTGGAACTTCATTGATCATACAACAATGTTAGCATTAGTGTCACTCTAAACACTTTGTTGAAAGTAGATATGCAACCCATGTTTGGTTTAATGCTCTCAGAGCATACAGAGAGCTAACAGCAAATTTAATGCTGAATGCATTTTTCCTTTCAAAAACACTAATACAGATGCAAATATAAAGATCTCTCTTTCAGGCTAACAGAAACAATGTTCATACATTTTTTAAATCTTTATAACTCCATACATGGCAAAGATGGTTGCAGAAAGGAGGAATAGTTGAGGCTGGATCTATACGCAGCAGTCACCTTATCAAACAACAAACCAAAACAAACACCATGCAAGAGAATACTGGAACGCAAGAGAAACACAACCAACTAAAACTAAACGAGAACAGACTGAGGACTGTATATACACACAAGGTGCGTTCCATTCACCCGTAAGTGGACTGCGAAGTGGACTTCACAGGGTATTCCGCAATCTTAAGTGAGAATCCAAGGGAATCGAAGGGAGCAACAAGTGTTCAGTTCGAAGGGCACTGCGGACGGCGTAGGGAAGAAGGGGACATCGATACATCACTTCACAGGAAGTGGAGAGTGAAAATCACCCAACTGTCATTGTGCGTCGCATCACCAGTATGAACTGATGGAGCAGAGCCGTTGGAAGAGTTTTCAAGCGGCTCTGCGATGGAGGAGTTTACGTATGCATTTGAATATTCATAAATATTGTTATTATTATACAAACTAGAGTATTTATGAATGGTTATGGCAATGACTGTTACATTCGCATATTCTACTGTATGAATATGTAAACAAATTAAAAGTGTTGAGAAGCAGCTGAGGCGCTGTCATTTTTTATTATTTTACTTTATTTACCTCAGGAATGTTTACTATGCTGCGCGTGGGAAAGAAAGCGCACGAAATGAGACCGCTACAATTATTAAGACCATTAAGAACACATTTATACATAGTTATCCAAATCAAAATGTATTTTCATATTAAATGACAGTTACAGTACAGCTTCAAATCTGTTAATAGTCAATTAAATATACAAGTATATGTAAACTAATAAAACTAATAGACTAATACAATGTTTTGATTATATTTTTAGATACATACTATGTGTTTTGTAAATGTATATGCCTATTATATGATTTTAAATTTAAAAGAAAAGTAAATTACAATATTTATTTATCTTATATCATAATCTGTGCAACCCTGTCGTTGCCTTTCTTTGATGACGTTGTAGGGCATCCAAATGAGCGATTATTGTCAGCGAAGTCCACTTCAACTGATATACCGTGCTCAGGGAGTAGGGAGCAGTGAACACTGCGTAGGGACCCTATCGAATGGAATGCAGCTACAGAGTAACTAAAGAGCTAAACAAGGAGCAGGTGAATCAAATCAAAGCAAAGCGATGAGTTTCCATGACAACACAGGAGAACAGTCTAGAAACCACAGAAACAAAAAGGAAACACTAATCAACAAACTAAAAGTCCAGGAAACCTAAACAAAAACCAAAACTGAACGCTACAATACAGTGGAGAATTTGTCTTGTCATTGGTCTTATTGGTTTATTTAAAGGAATTAAATTATTAAAGGATTAAAAGGGATTTAAGGAAATAAAGAAAAAGAAATAAGAATGGTAAAAGTTCCAGTTCTATTGTAGTTATGAAGTAAACAAATAATATATTTTTTTAAATATGCACACACTTATTCTTATTTTCATCTGCCTAATATGTAAAAATGCAAAATGTTTCTTGTCACATCAAATTCAGTTATGATTTACATAAATAATCTCACATTTTCTATTCAAAACAGTGAAATTTCATAAAAAATGTCAAGTAGTTTGCATCACTTGATATTACTGTTGGTCGCTGAACGTTTTTATCGTAAAACAGATATTAAATGTTTGGCTACTTACATCTTAAGACACTCTTTCACTGCTATAACGAAAGTGTCGCGTTGGAATTCGCACTAACAGTAAGCCCCGCCTTCTTTAATTTGATTGGCCATCTCACTCATTCTGACAGTGACGAGCGCTGTTAGGCTGAGGCAGACCAACCAATTTTACTTTTGTCATCCTAGCAACAAACAGAGCGGTGTGTAATGAAGTAGTTGATGCGTTTGTGTAAGAAAAATATCCATATTTAAAACTTTACAAACTGTAATCTCTAACTTCCACTAACTGTCGTACGCATGTTCACGAGAGTCTGGCGTTCCAGCGTATGACGTAGGACGCAGGCGTAAGGTAAGTTCCGGTGACGAACGTGGAAGTGCAGAGGATAGAGCAAAACAAAACTTGGTTCTTGCGAGAACTAGCATAATCTCACCGGAGCGTCCCACGTCATACGCTGGAATGCCTGTCTCTCGTGAACACGCGTACGACAGTTAGCGGAAGTTAAAGATAACAGTTTGTAAAGTTTTAAATATGGATATTTTCACATCGCTTTGCTTCAGAAGGCCTTTATTAACCCCCCGGAGCCGTATGGATTACTTTTATGATGAACAGCCATTCACTGCCATTTTAAAGCTTGGAAGATCCAGGACATTTTTTAATATAACTCCGATTGTATTCGTCTGAAAGAAGAATGTCATATACACCTAGGATGACATGAGGGTGAGTAAATCATGGGCTAATTTTCATTTTTGGGTGAACTATCCCTTTAACACACTATATATCTAATATGAGCAAACGTCAAAGTAATAATACAACTTATTTTAAAATGATTTATGATAATGATTTTAATATTACTTGCTATTTTTAACTGTTACATGGCATACTGATCAGCTAATGAACCATTTTCCACTAGATGAAATTTAATGAAATAATAAAAAAATTATACATACAGTATTTTAAAAATTCAGTCTTGCAATTCTGTAATACAATAATAAATAATTATTTTTTCACAATTTTTTTTTCAGAACTAGTCGTACAATTGTCCATGATAAAACGTCTCGGTTACGTATGTAACCCTCGTTCCCTGAAGGAGGGAACGGAGACGTACGTCGGACGTCACCGACGAATTGGGATCACTTCTGGGAGCCCCTATCAGCTTCGAGTGTATAGAGAACGGGCCAATGGCCATTGGCGTGCGAGATTTGCATCTCGCGCTCCGCCCCGCATCGCGGGTATAAAGCGGAAGCGGATGCAGCGCACATTTGTTTTTCACTGAGGAGCCGAACTAGTGACTCGGCCGCTGCAGTGATGGTACAGCAACTGTGGCGACGGGACGTACGTCTCCGTTCCCTCCTTCAGGGAACGAGGGTTACATACGTAACCGAGACGTTCCCCTTCAGTCGGTCACGTTCGACGTACGTCGGACGTCACCGACGAATTGGGATCCCTATGGAAAACGCCACAGTTACTACCACTTCCAGCGCCCAGCGAAAGCCCCTCAGACCCCCGTCTGTTCGGGGCGGGGAACCTACGCAGGGAGAGTCACTGCTGCTGTTCCGCAAGACCCACTCAGCAGAGTATTGGATAACGCTGGGAAAGCGTGCCCCGGGGGGCCGCTGCGGAAGCCACATCCTACACGTAGGGAGGTATCATGTGGAATATACATGTATGGACTGGCCGTGGGCAGTACAACATACGGAAGTCCCAGGGGTGGCCCCGGCCAATGCAGGCGGGAGACTACACCGCACAGAGACGGCAGAGCGAGCTCTGCCAAGGGAAAGACACGGGCTCGCCGTAGGGAGCCGTACCGTGGAAGAATACACATATGGGACCGCCGTAGGGGTCACAACATATGGATACCCAGCCTAACACAAGTTCCACCAATGCATACGAGTGTTAGACCTGGCGTCGGACGCTCCGCCACGTCTGACTGCCACGGGTTGCGGAGGACTCAACAGGGTTCGCCGTGCTGGGGAACTCGACTGGAGCATATCAGCGCACGTATCCGGTCCATGAGGAGGGGAATGGCGCAGCAAGCCGACACTAGAACGGGCACTTCGGTGTTACCGGCTATTTGAAGCGAGCACACGGGAAGAAACCGGCTCTACACGGAGGCTATAGAATCTAGCGAACGTGTTAGGTGTCGCCCAGCCCGCAGCTCTACATATATCTGTCAGCGAGGCGCCGTGTGCCAGCGCCCAGGAAGAGGCCACACTCCTAGTGGAGTGGGCCCTCAACCCAAGCGGGCAGGGCACGCCTTGGGTTTCATACGCCAAGGCGATGGCATCCACTATCCAGTGAGCCATCCTCTGCTTGGAGACAGCCTTTCCCTTCTGCTGGCCTCCGTAACAGATGAAGAGCTGTTCTGAGGTCCTGAAGCTTTGCGTTCTGTCCACGTAAGTCCGCAGAGCGCGAACGGGACAGAGAAAAGCCAGGGCTGGGTCTGCCTCCTCCGAAGGCAGCGCTTGCAGGTTCACCACCTGGTCCCGAAAGGGAGTGGTGGGAACCTTGGGCACATATCCGGGCCGGGGTCTCAGGATTACCTGAGAGTTACCCGCCCCGAATTCCAGGCACGATTCGTCGACCGAAAATGCCTGCAGGTCCCCTACCCTCTTGATGGAAGCCAATGCAGTCAGGAGTACTGTCTTCCAGGACAGGATTTTTAACTCTACTGACTGCAAAGGCTCAAAGGGAGCCCTCTGTAATGCGGTTAGCACCAGGGGCAAGTCCCAAGAGGGTATAGAGTGAGGGCGAGGCGGATTTAATCTCCTCGCCCCCCTCAGGAACCTGACGACCAGATCGTGCTTTCCTAGGGACTTACCTTCGACCATGCTGTGATTTGCGGCGATAGCGGCAACATACACTTTGAGGGTGGAGGGAGACAGCCTTCGCTCCAACCCTTCTTGCAGGAAGGAAAGCACAGAGCCGATCGAACATCTTCGGGGGTCTTCTCGACGAGAAGAACACCACTCGACGAACAGGTTCCACTTCAACGCGTAGAGGTGCCTCGTAGAGGGGGCTCTGGCGGAAGTGATGGTGTCTACCACAGCCTGTGGTAGGCCACCTAGAACCTCCGCGTCCCGTCCAGGGACCAGACATGGAGTTTCCAGAGGTCCGGACGCGGGTGCCACAGGGTGCCCCGTCTCTGAGTCAGGAGGTCCTTCCTCAGAGGAATGGGCCAAGGAGGTGCTGTCGCGAGGAGCACTAGTTCCGGGAACCAGGTCCGGTTGGGCCAGTATGGCGCAACTAGCAAGACCTGCTCCTCGTCCTCCCTGACCTTGCACAGTGTCTGCGCAAGAAGGCTCACTGGGGGAAACGCATATTTGCGTAGGCCCCGGGGCCAGCTGTGTGCCAGCGCATCCGAGCCGAGGGTCCCCCCGGTCAGGGAATAGAACAACTGGCAGTGAGACGTGTCCGGGGCGGCAAACAGGTCTACCTGTGCGGTCCCGAAGCGACTCCAGATCAGCTGGACCACCTGGGGATGGAGTCTCCACTCTCCTGGGAGCACTTGCTGTCGTGAGAGCTCGTCGGCTGCACGATTGAGCAGGCCCGGGATATGAATGGCACGAAGCGACCTCAGATGCTTCTGACTCCAGAGGAGGAGATGGCGGGCGAGTTGTGACATGCGGCGGGAGCGTAGACCACCCTGTTTGTTGATGTACGCAACGGCCGCAGTGTTGTCCGTACGGACCAGAACGTGCTTGCCTCGTAGCGGCCCTTTGAGGCGGCCCAGCGCAAGACGAACTGCTAACAACTCGAGGCAATTGATATGCCATTGCAGTTGAGGCCCCGTCCACAGACCCGAAACTGCAAGCCCGTTGTACGTGGCCCCCCAGCCGGTGGATGAGGCATCCGTGGAGACCACAGCATGCCTGGACACTTGTTCTAGGGGAACTCCTGCCCGTAGGAACGAAGGGTCCAACCACGGACTGAAGGTTTGGCGACACTTCGGTGTTACTGAGACACGGAATGAGCCGCTCTGCCACGCCCATCTCGGGACTCGGTCGTGTAGCCAGTGTTGAAGCGGCCTCATATGAAGCAATCCGAGCGGCGTCACTGCGGCTGCGGATGCCATATGCCCCAGGAGCCTCTGAAAATGTTTCAGTGGTACCGCTGTCCTGCATTTGAACGAATTCAAGCAGTTCAACACCGACTGGACGCGCTGCTCTGTGAGTCGCGCTGTCAGATTGACCGAGTCCAACTCCATACCGAGAAAAGAGATCCTCTGCACGGGGCAGAGTTTGCTCTTTTCCCAGTTGACCTGAAGTCCCAACAGGCTGAGGTGACTGAGCACCATGTCCCTGTGTTCGCACAACTGTGCCTTCGACTGAGCCAGAATCAGCCAGTCGTCGAGGTAGTTGAGAATGCGAACACCACGCTCTCTCATGGGAGCAATGGCCGCCTCCGCGACCTTCGTGAAGACGCGGGGCGACAGGGACAGCCCGAAGGGTAGGACTCTGTACTGATATGCCCGTCCCTCGAACGCAAAGCGTAGGAACGGTCTGTGTCGGGGGAGAATCGAGACATGAAAGTACGCGTCCTTCAGGTCGATCGCTGCAAACCAATCTTGGGGACGGATGCACCTGAAGATGCGTTTCTGCGTTAGCATTCTGAACGGCAGCCTGTGAAGGGACCGATTCAAGAACCGCAGGTCCAAGATTGGCCGTAACCCGCCGCCTTTCTTGGGTACAATGAAGTACGGGCTGTAGAAGCCTGTCTTCATATCGGCTGGAGGGACCGGCTCTATCGCGTCCTTCGCCAGTAGGACTGCGATCTCCGCCCGTAGCACGGGGGCGTCCTCCTTCGACACGGAGGTGAAGTGAACGCCCCTGAACTTGGGGGGCCGCCGAGCGAACTGAATCGCATAGCCGAGTCTGATAGTACGGATGAGCCAGCGGGACGGGCTGGGGAGCGCTAACCAGGCTCCCAGCGACCGAACCAGCGGGACCAACGGCACCACAGACGTACCCGCAGCGGGGCAGCGCAGCGGAGTGCAGGGACCCGACTCGGACGGCATCGCGGCCCGAAGTGGGGTCTGAGTGCGCAATGCAACACTTACCTGCTTCCGCTGAGGGGGTGCACGAGTGTGCGGAGGCCTCTTGTGTGCGTCCTGGACACAGCCAGCACCCCCTGCTGGCGATAAGAGAGGCACCGGAGGGTGACAAGGCATGGGAGCGTCGTACACCGCCAAGCGCGCTCTCTTGGCACCCAGAGATTTTAGAAACAGCTCTTTTTTTTTTAAAGTTTTGGGTACCACTGGCCCGAAGGCCAGTGGCGGAACAGAAACCAAACAAGAACATAAAATTCTCTCCCGGCCCTCCAGCGGGAGAAGGAGCGGTGCTGTCACCACCTCCTGAAGAGCTGTCTCCTCCATCTCTGGGTGGCCCGTCTCAGGGTCTCTTACGACGACGCTTGCCACCTGGTTTGGCAGCGGCCTGAGCGGGCTGGACGGCCTTCCCGCGGCCGGCTCCACGCCGTTGCCCTGGTGGAGGCTGCTGCTGGGCTGGGGCGGGAGCGGGGGCGGCGGCGGGCGGCCGCCCTCGGCGACGAGCAGGCGGAGGAGCTGCGGCCGGCGGCTGGGCAGCAGCTGACCGCCGGGGCAGGATGTGTTTGATGGCCTCCGTCTGCTTCTGGACAGTCGAGAACTGCTGGGCAAAGCTCTCGACCGCGTCGCCGAACAGCCCAACCTGGGAAATGGGGGAGTCCAGGAACCGATACTTATCAGTCTCCCTCATATCGGCCAGGTTGAGCCAGAGATGTCGCTCCTGGACCACAAGAGTGGACATCGCCTGACCAATGGAACGGGCGGTGACTTTCGTCGCCCGGAGGGCGAGGTCCGTCGCCGTCCGGAGCTCCCGGAGGAGCTCTGGGTCAGGTCTACCCTCGTGCATGTCCATGAGTGCCTGGGCCTGGTGCACCTGGAGCAACGCCATGGCATGCAAGGCGGACGCAGCCTGTCCACAAGCCTTGTAAGCCTTCCCAGTTAGACTGGAGGAGAACTTACAGGCCTTGGATGGGTGGCGTGGGTCTCCGCGCCAGGTGGAAGCGGACGCCGGACACAGTTGCATCGCGACCGCCCGTTCCACCGGCGGGATCCCCACGTACCCCTTGGCTGGCCCGCCGTCGAGAGTAGTGAGGAGGGAGGAGCTACTCGGCCGGTTTCTGGCAGAAAAAGGTGCCGTCCACGACCTTGTGAGCTCCTCATGCACTTCCGGGAAGAAGGGCACCGGGGCGGGACGCTGAGAACCAGCGCGAGCCGCCCCGAGAAACCAATCATCCAGCCTAGAAGGCTCGGGACACGGTGGAGGGTTCCACACGAGCCCGACCTTTTCGGCGGCCCGGGAAAGCATAGCCGTCAGCTCGGGGTCCGTCTCGGACAACGCCACTCTCCCAGAGGGAGGCAACGCAGCCGGGTCTTCATCCCCCGAGGACTGAAACTCCCCCTCCGATGCAGCGATCGACATCCTATCCTCTGCTGGAGCTCCAAAGGTCACCGTTGGACCACCTCGAGAGGGGCCAGCGACTTCCTCCGAAAGCTCAACCGGCTGCGGCACTACAGAGGGTTTAGGGGCCCACGGAGGCTGGCTCGGCGGGTGTGCCCTAAACGTGATCCTCAGGTCACCCTGGCTATTCGCCGAAGTAGGTCTATCCTGCTGGGCAGGGATAGCACTAGATCGGGGCATAGGTAAGGGGACTCCACCCTCCCGAAGGTAGGCGAGTCTCGACCTTAGCGCCGAGATAGTCATGTTCCCGCAATGGGAACACGAACTATCCACAAACGCTGCCTCGGCATGTTGAATACCCAGACATGTCAGGCAGCGATTGTGACCGTCAGCTGGTGACAGGGAACGACCGCATCCAGAAACGCACGGGTGGAATGACATCTTGAAAAAGACGCAATTTCACACCCGTGTTGCTCTTTTAGAAGAAGCTCTTAACGTGCCGAAGCACCCAGGAACAACCGCGGCAAACACAGGGGATAGTGCAGCCTGTGTTTGCACTCACCGTGGAACGCCCCCACCGAACCAACCGGGATGCTGTAAAAACAGCAGTTTGTTTCACCGATTTCGGTGAGCTCGCGGTTGTCACTGCACGTGCCTTCTCTCCCAGCACAAAAGCCTCTTCTCTGCTCTCTCTCTCTCTCTCTGCTGACGCAGGAACAGTCTTCCATGAAGCTTGTTTGGCTCCGAAGTGAATGACAAATGTGCGCTGCATCCGCTTCCGCTTTATACCCGCGATGCGGGGCGGAGCGCGAGATGCAAATCTCGCACGCCAATGGCCATTGGCCCGTTCTCTATACACTCGAAGCTGATAGGGGCTCCCAGAAGTGATCCCAATTCGTCGGTGACGTCCGACGTACGTCGAACGTGACCGACTGAAGGGGAACTATAGTAACTACCAGTGACATCTGCCAATCAACTTTTAACCAGCGACCTAGGGATAAAATGGATATTAGTTCAAATTAAAAAAATTAAATGATCACACTTTGACCTTCAAACCGAAAATAAATTAGAAACCACTGAGCTCTTAAAGCATCTAATAAAATCTCATATATCTTTATCTGGCTAATGGCCACTTATTGTAGATATCTTTAAGTTAGCCTGTTATCTATTATCTCTCCTCTCTGCAGTGGGACGTGACTCATCCGTGTCACACACCTAAAAAAACTGAAAGCAGCATATTGCCATTTCTAGTTTTTGATACCTATGACAAAAGACTGTAAAAAAAAAACTCATCAAATGGCAAATGGAGGAGCAAAGACTTGGCACTGTGGGAGCTGACAAAAATACAGATTTCTGAGAGCCTGAAATCTTTGACTTCACACCTGCCCACACCACATGGAAATCTGATAAATGTCTCGTTATGAGATGCTCTTTAATGGAATTCACAGTTAGTTGAGTAGAAACCCACAAATCTATGAACCATTTAGTCATTTTAACATTTTACAGTGAAAGTTTCACACTTCATTTTTTCCGACACTAAATAAGGCAGAGGCACACGTTGATGAATGGAATGAACTGGAGGAAGACTGCGCTGCACTGGACCATCACTGAAGCAGGACGAGGGTTTGAGAGTCTGGGCATGCATGACACGGCACAGCTGGGAGACGATGATGGGGAGCGTTGCCGTGGAGACGGTGTAGCCAGAATCACAGCAATTCAAGGCCGGAAAAATGTTATCAGATGTACCAAAATCAATCTCACACTAGAATGTGTTTGTGATTGTGATGGGCTGTAAATGAAGATTATTCATCTTTTCAGAGAAACCTAATGGAAAAGATGTGTGAGAGAATTTAATCATGGAGTTGTATGCATTTTTTTAAAAGAGTTTTCAAATACAACTGCACCCTCACCAATATTTCGATTAGTTGTTGACCTTTATGGGGTTTTCCCATGGTTGATTTTCAAATAATTACATTTGGTCGCCCAATATGTACATCTGAAGTATGAGGTTACTTGTGTTTGTCAGATTTAGTGTCCCAAACTTGTTTAAAACTAACCTTTGAAACAAATACTGGGTGAGATTAAATCAAACAAAACAACAGAAGCAGGGGTATAAAAAAAAAGAAGGAAAATTAAAGTCCCCATGAAGTCAAAATTGAAGTTTTTTGGCTTTTAGTATGAATATGTTAGCCTTACTGTTGTCTATATAAGCTAGCAAAATTCACATTTAGAAGATATAAGCGTTTAAAACTCAATGATTTTGATGGCATCACTCTGCACTTCAGATTCTCTGTCCAATCAAATGCACTGTAGAATCTAAAGCGTCCCGCCCCCTACACTATAAATAGACGCTGAAGCTGCGGCTAAAATCAGTCACTTGTTTACATAATTACTATTTTCTACATTGTAAATGGCACAGTGCACTATATAGGGGATAGGGAACGATTCAGACAGTGTAAATATGCTTTCCATTGGGGCGAATGAAGTCTGGTTTCATGTTAGTGTCATACGAACCACCGCAGCTCTGGTCCAGAGACACGACAGCACAGAGCAGATCATATGAGCGAGTCGGCACAGACCAGAAAACGTATCAGACCCATTTGAATTCTGCACAGAAGGCTGTATTTTAAAGTGATATGGAGGAGATTTGGAGGAGAAATGGTTAGAGATTAGGAGGAAACTGCGGCTTTACCGAGCTCAACGGCTCTGGCCGAGCTGTGATATAAACTAAACGCTACTGGCCATTTTAAAAAAGGGGAGGAGCTGTTCGATATTTCCCGCCTTGTCTTCCTGTTTCAGTGGAAATTACGTCAACACATTGAATAATGCTGCGCGTTTCAAGGCACTTCAGTGGGACTTTAGATGTTAGAAAAGATGTTAAATGGACTATTAGTCTACAGGAATGACTGCAAAAATTGGAGTACTAATGAGAGACAAGATTTACAATAAAACTTTGTTCATTTCTTCAATTGTCATCACACCTTAACAGCTGATATAACAGGGTATCTTCATTAGGAAGAGACAAACAAAGCTGGATCATAGGTAACATTGCTGAATACAGTTCGACTAACACCTTGAAGTAAACACCGTGACCTAAAATAACAGCATTTCACAGACTAGCGTCACAAATACAAGCATCTGCAGATAACTGCAAATCTGAACAATTTCATGGCTATCAGCATTCTGGTAAAACTCCCAACAGCTTCCTCAGCAGAGACAACAAAACCTCTTCAGTTCACTCTCACAAAAGGCAAAAGTGAATCGTTGTACCTGATAAAGACGCACATGCACACCTGCAATGACCTTCATGAATGAGAGGCCTAAACAAAGTTGTCTCACTTAGATACATCCCCTTCTGGTCCTTCCTCTCCATTAGCTGAAGGATTCCTGTCCTCACAGTAACAGTCCAAGGATAAGCAACATCAACATTTGCAGTCTAAGGCCCTATCATACACCCAGCGCAATGCAACGGCAGGCGCGACTTAAGTGTTTTTTGCTAGTTTCAGCCCAACGCAGTTATAATTTCCGCGTCCAGCGCCACGTTGTTTAAATAGCAAATGCACTTGCGCCCATCTGTTCGCCCATGGGCATGCTGGTCTGAAAACGAGGTGTGTTCAGGCGCATTGTTGGCGCGTTACTATTTTGAGGCAACTGAAAACGACTGCGCCATTGGTCAACATAAACTTGGTCTAAAGTCAATAGCGCAGTATTTTTTGTGTTATTTAAAGGGCGCGTTAGTAATATGCACCTATAAGCGGGTGCACAACGCACGTACACAAACATTTTTAAATATTAAAAATAAAAGGATTCCCCTATGGAGAAGCATTCAGTCTTTCCGCTCGCAAATTCCACCATGTAAATAGCGAATCTGCCATGGTGCAAGTGCAACTGCCTTTTAAAGGGAATAGGAGACGAGACTCTGGTTGGTTTATTGACCAACTGACTCATTAAGAGACTAGGTACAACCCTTTTGCACCTTTTGGACCATGCGTCTGGCGCGCCGACCGTTTTTTTCGTCGTTAAACTAGCAAAAGTGGATTCAGACATGCCCTAAGTGCACCTGCACCATGAGCTTCAGACCATCCGCTCAGATCGTTAAAATAGGGCCCTTCGTTTATGTTTACACGACAACAATGTGCTAAAAACTGAGATGTTTTTTCTTTTTTGAATTTTTGCTTGTATAGACGTCAACATTGTCACATGGATCCGTGAAAACGACTAAAAACGCTGTATTCTGCTGCCAGGCCAGTAGTTGGCGTTGTCACTTTGTAAAGAATGTACTTTACACTTTGTAAAGATGTAAAGAAACACTTTGTATCGTTGTTTAATTTATTAACATTATGTGCTTGTTTAAATTAAATGAAATTAAAAATTTAATTAAATTAAAAAAGATGTTTTAATAATTTTATATTAATACAAATAATATTAAAGAAATAATAAAAATCGTTGACCTAGCTTAACACTTTTCTGAGATGGTTACTTCCAAATACATACATTAGTGAACCAAAACCTAATTAACATAATGGTTAAGTATTTGTGTGGCAGAACAAATACCCATTAATGGCTAATTCACATCATAATATATGGACTGTTTAATATTAAATCTATTTAATGGTCTATTTAATGGATTTTACCACATCCCATCATGTGTTACTCCAACATACAGCGAGCACCAATTCTACAATGCTTTTTGTTTTCATTCTGTGACTTAGAAAAGACTTGCTATCTGATTGCCACAGGCCATAACAACAGCGCTCCATCACGAAGAGCTCAGGAAATCATATCACATTCATTCAGCATCACTCAAACTCGTAGGTTAACAGACAGGTAATGCTGCTGGGTGGCTGCTAATTGACTTCATGAAACGCTCCATTACACCATTCCATGAGCAATTACAGCATTTAGGGTTATTGCAGAGATAAATCAAAATACAAATGAGCTTATACACGGGATATTGGTTACACATGCAGTTGATACATAGGTCTACCTGTCTCCCACCTCCTGACTGTCACAAAAAAAATTATAAAGTGTATTATTTGTATAAGTAATGAATACATGTACATGTTGCACTACAGACAAAAGTTTTACTCTTTAAAAAGTTATTTAAGGAAAAGACTGGACTTAATAAAAGTCTTCTTGAAATCCTTCACATTGCTTGACTTAGGGTTTAATAACATCAATGATTCAAACATTAATTGAAATCAAGGATGTCCCGCTGGTTTTGGGTTACAGGGGACAACTCTTTAGTGCTACAAACAGCATGAAGCTACATAGATCACAGGACCCTTCCAGTAAGATGATTATAGTTTTGAGGAGCAATGTACATCACCATGAGGAGATCTCATTCATGTCATAAACAATTCATGATGTTTTCATCTATAACTTATTCATGAGAAAGCGATACATATGTCGTGATGGAATTAGTACAGAATATTACCAGGCCCATAAGACCTGCACATCTGCTGTAACACCTGAAGAGAGCTATTCCTATTCACGCAAACATATTCTTTCATTTTTTGCATTTATATTATCTCCAACTAGTTCATCCAGACAATTACATAATCACCAAGTCATTAAATCTGTTACGAGACCTCTGGTAGCCTGAAGGTGGAACAGGACATATTCAATAACCTGTTGACAACAGTCCCATGGACTGTGCTCGGATCACAGCAGAAGCGCCACTGTATGACATACTCATTAATAATGGAGGGCAGTTAATGCCTGGAGTGAAGGAGCACTCGATGGGTGGAGCCCCTGGGAGCCAGAGAGGAAACTGGTGGTCAAGGAGAAAAGTGCAGAACGATCAAGCAGAACGGCACAACCCAGTAAGATATTAAATACGCCATGATTTATATATATGGATGAAGTGCTGTGATATACTGCCACTGTCTGAGAAGCTGACAGAGATAACTGCATGTGGAATGGGCGGTGATCTGGTTTATTCACTATTCAAATCAACATGTTGTTCGCAAAATTAAATACACATTGCTATGCCAAAATTACACACCTTACCTTTAACCAACAAGAAAGCTTAGACAAAATCAGCCTCTACTTGAATATTTTCTCACATGTGAGAAAACAATGCAAAAACACTGAGGTAAATTCTGTGCTAGTATTCCATCAATAAAGAGAGAGTGAGTCAGTGACTAAGAGAGAAAAGGGTGATTGTGAGTCATACTTTCACTGCCAATCTCTCTCTCTCTCTCTCTCTGTGGTTTTAGCAGCCATATCCCCCCCCCCCCCCCGATCCCCGACATATCCTCTAGCGGGATTTGTCAGAAGACAACAGCCAGGCTGCACCTCACCTGTCTGTCCTGCCCTCAGGCATCCAGACCAAAAACAGCAGCTTAGCCACCACAAATAGACCAAAAGAAGAGCTGCTGAGAACGGTCTACTGCTTTCACTGGATAGATGAAGTCAAGCTTATGTGAGAGATAAAATAATGGCAGAACACATTTCTTAAAAAAAATTACTCTATATACCGTAAAATTGCACCGTTGAGAGAGAGAAAAAAAACACACAGGTCGCATCAGTATATAAGTCACATTTTACTATCACATACAGAAATAAATGTAAGATGCCAGTATGTATAACTAAACTTTCACAAACATTTTAGTTTAGTATTTTAGTTCCCTTCACTCCACAACAATTTTAACGGTATTCAGAAAAGAACAGGAGTGAAAAATACAAACAAAACGAAGTATAAAACAAAATGATAACCTAAATTATGGTGACATTCATTCATCATAAACAACATTTATTATAAACACCAAGCCAAAACAAATGTATTTAAACTCACCATGAAATCAAAACAATTTTTGTTTTTTATTCATTTCAACCTGTCACTCGTATGAGATCCACCAATAGTAAACCACAACCATCCAATCAGTTCCTGATGGACAAAAACAAGTCCAAGTTTTTTCGTTTTTCAAGAAGCTGTTTCACTGTATATACATCACAAAAGGAAAGGAAAGAATATCGCAACTTCCGTTTCATGCTGAATTTAAAGGGTTCATATGAAGCTATTTTGAAAGTTCATTATTTTGATTATTGGGTGTAATAGAATAGGTTAACATGCTTTAATGTTCAAAAAACACATTATTTATCATCACATACTGTACATTATTACAGTCCCTCTATTCCCAGTCTGTCTGAAACACGCTGGTTTCTACAAAGCCCCTCCTTTCAAAAAAGCTCAGAGTGCTCTGATTGGCCAGCAGAGCCAGTGCGTTGTGATTGGCCAAACACCTCAAGCGTGTGTCGGAAATGTAACACCCCTTACCATAATCGCGAGCTTTCGCTTCTAATTCTTCTAAAGCCTTTGCAGACATACAGTTAATAATGTCATCGGTTTTTCCATATCAGTTTGAGTCCAAGTCAGACTCTGAAAATGCGGATGATCAAGCCGATCGATTGGAACCAACTTTGCAAGCATGACTTGAGCAGAACATTTCAGAGAGATAAGTAGTCTTTGTATAGAGCCTGCGTTGTACTCTCCCAGGTTCAGGAAGCTGTCCTCTATAAACAAGCAAACGTATGGGTTGTACCACTCAAGAACAGCTTTTTAAATAAATCTTATCCTCTGATTAATCTCTGAAAGCAAAAGGTTTTGATTTTGCATCCAAACACACAGCGTCTCCGCAGCATGACGACAACACTACAATTCACTAGTCTTTGTGCACGCCTTTGGGCGAGCATTATGCTAATATTTCACATTGTGATGTAGACGTTTGAGGAAGTGATATCTGGACTTCGATCGAGGTGTTTTAGGCAGGTCTGGATCAGTTTCTCTGTTAGAAAGAATAAATTCCTTTGTGGGAGACTATGAGCTTTGTAACTTTGCAGATCATATACAAGCACAAACAGATATATTACACACTAAAGGAAGAGGAAAACATTAAAAAGCATCATATGACCCCTTTAAAGCAAAACAAAGGAAAGCTCGGTTTTCTCAATATTAGATCCCTTTCTACTAAAGCAAAAGCACTATGATCACAGATCATAACCTAGACATGCTCTGTTTGACAGAAACCTGGTTAAAACCAGAAGATTACATTACTTTAAATGAGGCTATCCCCTTAAGATTACTGTTACAAACATGAGCCTCGTCGGAATGGCAAAGGTCAACCGCGACGGAAAATCTGAAAAACCTATGTGTTTGTAGTCAACATTTTAAACTGGATGACCATGAACACATAGGGCCCTATTTTAACGATCTGAGCGCATGGCGCAGGTGCAATTAGGGCGAGTCCGAATCCACTTTTGCTAGTTTAACGACGGAAAAATTGGTCTGCACGCCAGGCGCATGGTCCAAAAGGGTTGTACCTAGTCTCTTAATGAGTCATCACAGGTGTGTTTTGGGCGTAACGTGTAATGAACCAATCAGAGTCTCATCTCCCATTCCCTTTAAAAGCCAGTTGCGCTTGCACCATGATGGATTCGCTATTTACATGGCGGAATATGCGAGCGGAAAGACTCAACGCTTCTCCAGAGAGAAATCCTTTTATTTTTAATATTTAAAAATGTTTGTATGCTGTGCAAACATTACTGTGTGTGTAATATAACAAATAAACAAATACAACAAATACATTCCTCAAACGCAGAAAACGAGTAAACATTGTTCATTTACATATACTACCGACATTGTAACAATAAAAAGCGGGATGAAAATCGGTGAAGTTACACTTTAACATGCATTTCTCTCTATAGGTTGAGTATATATTTAAGTAATTAATTTAATATTATAAATGTGCGACTAGTTGACTAATGGCTTAAATGAGTGACTACTAGTCGACCATTAAAATATTTAGTTGAGGACAGCCCTAATTGCAATATAAATTGCTTTGGAATATGAGATGAAGCATGTTAAAATAAGGTGAAAATATGGAATTAACTTCATGAAATGTAAATAATGTTAATAATAACAACAGTGGAGGAAAGAGTCTGACGTGAAGGAACAAACTCCAATCAGCTCTTTCCAAGAATGAGTGGACAAGAACAGAGCTGCAAATGCTGACGCACATCCACTCTGTACACCTGCATTGTGGGAAATGTATGCAGGAGGGCTAAAAATAGACCAGGACTGGCATTAGGGCCTGACATCACATTAACAATAGGTATCGACCCGCCATACTGAAAAGAATGATCTACTGTTATTGAATTTCAATTTAGCACCACCTTGTGGATCATTGCTTAACACTGTTCGTGAAGAAAAAACAGCTTGTCTGGCATGCTGTGCCTTGTGGGGAACGTAATGTGCTCGGTGTTTCCGCCTCCACGTTAGACATGATTTAAAACAGGAGGAAGATTGGTGAAAGTTGAAAACTATACTGAGGCACAGAGATGTTGTCATCTAACCAGGTGAAATTATGAAATGAAATATCCAGAGGCTGTATTCTATGACTCATGCCCTGCAGACTACTTGAAAAAGCTAAATGAGTTTGAAATTGTTTTCTGAATGAAACATTTTGCAAGAGGTGCTGAAACAAGATGGCCACTGCTTCCAACTTTCTCCACATTTCCATCTGATTCTCCCTGTTGAATAACCTCCCATGTTTTATGAAGCTTGAACAGAAAGCCTGAGGTTGGTTGTCCATCATTATTTTCTGCCTTAAATAAAGGGGCAGGAGAGATTGGCATTCTTGGAGTTTTATTCTTCTCAATGGCCCTGGGGAGTATTATTGAGAGTGCCATGCACGGGCAATAGCATTTTAGCCACTGTTGAAACAATCCCCTGCAGACTACCATTCTCCAGCCATATGGCACACCTCTGCTTCTGCTTAACACACAAGTGCACATCTCAGGAAAGACATGTCAGTGGCTTCATTCACTGTGTCTCAGGAAGCCTGGAGCGTTTTACTCCACTCATCAGGATGCTACTCTAGTGAAATTACAGGATGATTACAGGATGGGTTCGGTGCACAAAAAGGGCTTTCAGACAAAGTAAAGCAGAGATGTGCATCTTTTAGATCGACAGTAAAGATTAAGCCTAGATTCTATCTGCTGACTTTTTGAGAGGGGAAAATCTGTGGAAATGGTTGAGAATGAATTTAAACACGGAAAATTTGATTTGCCAGAAAATATACAAGGGTGGGGATGAGTAGGATTTTACAAATGTCAGGTTTTCCAATTATATTGGTCAATGGCAAATAAAAATTATAAAAAAAAAAAAAAAAAAAATTGTATTCATGTTGGTTTCACAAGGTTTTGCAAAAAAGTTTATACTATTTTTTAAGAAAGTTTCTTTACACTCTGAAACCCTGAATTGTTCAAAAATGTGGGTTCATTTTAAAAAAAAAAATATGTCTATGTGTTCACCAAGGTGAGCACTTAAAAAATACAATAAAAATTGTAAAATATTATTAAAATTTAAAATAACAGTTTTTATATGCATGTTAAATATTTTAAATATTTAGTTTATATTTTGGTGAAAACCGTGATCATTTTTTCAAGATTACGTAGACAGTTAAAAAAGACAGCATTTATTAGAAAATTATCAATTTAATGTGACCTTGCTGAATTTTTTTTTTTTTTTTAAAGGCATTTAAAAATATGCTTATTTTGGCGAGTCACACCACATAACTTTTTACAACCTGAACTAACCCTCCCTTGAAATAATAAGGTCAAGTGATCTGATATAGAAAAATCTAAATAAAAAAAAATGAAAAATAAGATGAAAATTAAAATTAGTATGAGCTGCATGAACTCCAAAAGTTTGCATAAAAAACTAAATGATCATGTTCTCCAGCATGATTTGAGATGCTCATAAGAGAATCCTGAACTTCAATGGAAGAAAAACATCTGACCGTCTGTACAATGGTCAGAGTCACATGTTCAATGTAACAAATGTGGTAATTTCAAAACCCTCAAACTTTTGCAGATTTTTAGTTAGTATGTCTGCAAACACATCTTTAAGTGGGAGTTTTCGTTTCCTGTAGATGGATGAAAAAGCAGCCTAATATTAGAGGCGCTGTAATAAAGTATATGTCAGCAGTGAAGGCTAAACATGAGAAAAACAATTATGAGCTTATGAATTTTTTATAACAAATAAATTGTTTTTTGGCTGCAGCCAGAGTATCAAAGGCCCTGGAATTAATGCACGTCTAGAGAGACACAGATGCATATTATGTGCATTACACAAATTAACATTTTCACAAGCATCATCGACCACCTCTAGGCCACAGCAGAACTGAACCAAAGAGACACATGCACAGGCATTCTGAACCAAAGAGACACTAGCTGTGCTTTATTCATTCTTCATGACTCCTTGTGCATTTTTCTGATAAGTTTATTCTGTTAGAGCACTGCTTACCATTCAAATGTTCTTGCTTTAAGTTTGAACAGTTCATTCGGTCGGGGTCTTTTGTGCATGCGATGCCCACTGTGACAGCTCAGTGTGTTCTCTAGCACATTATCTCATCATCATTAGGGAAGGCAGTGCAGCGAATGAAATTAACGAAAAAACGTAATCAGTGCGTTTAGCCTTTTTTTTCTCTTCTCTGTGCTGTTGAACCATCATGCAGCCCAGACAGAGAGATGTCGCTTGTGATTTCCTCAACGGCACATCACCGTCAACAAAGAACAAATGAACAAAGGAAGGCGCTTCGGCATGTGCTGAATCGGCATGTGGTATTGGTCTTATTGGTTTATCTAAAGGAATTAAATTATTAAAGGATTAAAAGGGATTTAATGAAATAAAGAAAAAGAAATAAGAACAGTAAAAGTTCCAGTTCTATTGTAGTTATGAAGTAACGTTTCTTGTCACGTCAAATTCAGTTATGATTTACATAAATAATGTCATTTTTAATTCAAAATGGTGAAATTTCATAAAAAAATGTCAAGTAGTTTGCATTACTTGATATTACTGTTGGTCGCTGAACGTTTTTATCGTAAAACAGTTGTCAATTATTAAATGTTTGCTACTTACATCTTAAACACTCTTTCACTGCTATAACTAAAGTGTCATGTTGGAATTCGTACTAACAGTAAGCCCCGCCTCCTTTGATTTGATTGGCCATCTCACTCATTCTGACAGTGACGAGCGCTGTTAGACCGCTGAGGCAGACCAACCTAAAAATATAACATTTTACTTTTGTCATCCTAGCAACAAACAGAGCGGTGTGTAATGGAGTACAGCAGAGAAGCATCAACAATATCAAATATTGGGGGGGACAATTTGGCCATTTCTAATTATTCGGGGGGACTTTTGCTTTGGGCCAATCATAAAGCTCTGTCGGAGCTGTTTACAGTAAATTCTGCTGCTTTAACTGTTTTTCTATGTAAACATGCGCTAGACGGACATCTGCCCATTACGCCACATCTAGCGCTAGAGACCCTGCCTTCTTTTCCATTAATAAGCACTGTGGCTCTGCAGTTATTGCATATCACTGTGTAGTAACTGCAGTATAACTATTACACCAGACGCGAGCGGTGCAACGTGACAAAAGCAGATAGAACCCATTATAATCAGTGATGCTGTCTACACTGGATGCAGCGCGACGCGGCACGACACAACAAATTCCAGACAGTAAACTGATTCCCTGTTCTATTTCTGACGTACTTCAAGCGCTCACACTATTTCTGACACAAAGAACAAATGTATTTGCAATGCTCGCTGTGTCATATCCAGTGTAGACAGCATTAAGCTGTTGCGTCTGGTGTAGACACGTGCTGCATCGAAATCGTGTACTACCTGAGTAGATACTACATTTGAATTTGAATTTACTTCGCGACAGTTAAAAAAGTATGTTCTATATAGTATGAATGTGGGTATATGACGTACTACATCCGCCATGTTGTTACTGTCATGTGACCTACCAGCCTCAGTTGCAGCCATTTGTAGTGGTGTCCAAAACCATAGTGGACTTTATCGATTGCACTCATTCAATCCCATAATCCACCACAACAACGAGTGATGTACACTCAACGGCTAGAGAATACCCATAATCCATCCATCCATTTTCCAAACCGCTGGTCCAATGTGGGTACAGCATAATACCATAAAGGTATAAATTCCTTTTTAATTGATTATTAAATTGTTAAATTAAGGTTTATATGCATGTACCAGTTTGCTAAGTTTGCACAAACTATAAGCGGCAACCCTTCCGGCGCAATCAGTGTCAGAATTCGCTCACTCATTTTCATTCAGTGGACTATTTTAGTGGAGTAAAATGGGGAATAGTGAATGAGGGTAATGGGGGGTAATTTCGAACACAGCCCATGTATTCGGACATACTACTCTCTTTTGCATACTATATAGTAGGGAAGTGTTCGATTTCGGACACAGCGGCGGTGTTGCGTCTCGTGTTTTATGAGCAAAAACGCATCCGGTGTGATCATCCCTTATGTTAAAATTTTTTTAACTAAAATGAAACTAAACGGCTTCTCCTCATCCAGGTGGATGAAGAAAACAGTTCAGTGTTTAAAGGTCAATTCCGATAATTGACATCTCAGAGTTTCCCGGTATTTTGGTACTAATGTGTGAATGGTACCATACCGATAAAAGGACAGAGCAGCTTGTGTGAGCAGCACTTTTATGTATTTACTGGAAAAGTCGTTCTGGTAATTGTACGGTAATTTACCAGGATTGCTGTGTGAAAGGGGCTTATGTCTGCATATTAATAAAAAAAATACAGTCTCCAATTGGCTAGTTTTGTGCTCCTATGACTCTTTTTTTACCGGCGTTTACAGAGCTGAGGGCTGTCACAGAGACAGGTATAATTTCTCAGGGCACCTATTTCAGTGATATTTGTCAGATAGTAGGGACAATTTATGTGCACCTTACAGCACCTTTAATATAACCTTCTCCTACACACAAACACCCACAGCAACATGCATTCACAACAAACTTGTTTGTCTTTTTCAAGAGATAAGAGATAAAAGCATAACCTCTCATTAACTGCACACCAGTTGCTTGAAATAAATGCATCCATGTCCTCAGCTTTAAATGACATACAGAAGAAGTGTGATACATCATTTCCAAAGCACCTGCAAAGCCGAGTGTGAATTCCAAAAACACTATACATAAAATAATTCACACATAAATAAGTATACATAAATAATTAAATATAAATTAAGTTATGTAATATTTATGTAAAACATCAAAATTATAATAATATTTAGAAATAAAATAATACTATGGGACTGTTGAATGCTTGAATCTGATAGGTTGACGAACATTCTAAGGTGTGCAATTATTTTCAGGGAAACGCACGACTAAAGTAGTTCCAGGCAGGTCTTGTCTTGACCACATTACAGTTCCATATCACTACGCCAAATGTTTTCAGTTATTTCAAATGTCTTTACAGCCGACGACAGCAAAAGAACCAAAACCCACAACTGACCAAGCAAATGAATATAGCAAACAAAAGGATGAAAACTACTAATTATTTCCATGTTTTTTGCGACAAAATTACGTTTTCTTATGTACGGAAAGTACATACTCTCTTTCTCCCACTCTCTCTCCTACTCAAACGCACACACACACATACAGTACGGACACACACTTGCACAGAAATGTGTTGCCAGCACTGCTCTGATGATTTTATCAGTAAAATAGTTTAACAACTTAAAACATCATGACATTTCTCACTAGAGAGGTAATAACACCGCTGTTCTTGGAGCAGATAAACTTACTGAAGCCTCCATTACTAGCTCTAAAATTATGTTTTAGATTTAGCAACGGAGGGTTGGGTTTAGATGCGTAAGAAATTAGTCCTGCACACAAGAGCGTTTTAAGGACAAAAACCTGACAAATGTCTTAAAATGCATCATCTGAACAATGTTTTGAGGTGTGGTAACAGTAGTATAAGTGGAATAACTGACTCCGGGCTGTTGAATTATTGAAAAATAATGCACACCCGAGGTGTAATTACCACATTACCACCTTGGGTGTGCATTATTTTTCGAATAAATTCATCGGCCCATTGGCAATTATTCTTTACTTGATTCACATGGGCTGACCCGGCCTCTGTCATCTGCCCTTCATCCTTTCATTCTGTTTACAGTATGATCATCTCTTTTAAGCTCTTAATCAAATACAGCTGAGAAACATAGATCTCTGTCACTCATTTCAGTGGATGAAAGATGAAGGTGAAAAAGATGCACTGTCAAGAGAACAAACACGACACCCTCAACAGCACATAAGAACTCTTACTCTGTTTCCCCCTCTCACTAGTGCTCATTTCTACTGCACTCATCCTGTGAACACTGCAGGAGATGTAGCGCACTCTTATTCTCTCACCACTGATAAACCTCCATTGTAAACGAAGTCTTCACTGCATTCATTTGCCGGGATATAAAAAGTCCCACGGAAAGAAGAGCAAAAGAAAGTCTATAAAATATATATTTTTTGTGGCAAAAAGCTTCTATTGTGTGACAGCTGATTCCTGTATGATTTTCCCCATGGATGAAATTTAGCCACACTAATCATAAAGGCGGAGTACACCCGCTGACCCACACACCATAACTGAGAACAAAATGGATTATGATATTTATGACTGTCTATTCACCTTCATGTGTCAGCATTTCCCCTCACCTGAAACATAATATTTCATAAGAGCACAGAAAGCACACAACACCTCCAGACAAGTGTTAATGCCGATCAAAAAACGAAATAATGATTATTATTTTATTCATATAGCGCCTTTCATACACAAAATACAGCTCAAAGTGCCTCACAACTCAGAATAGGGAAAAAAAAAAATATATATATATATATATATATATATATATATATATATTATTAGAAAATGGAAGAAGTTCAAGATGACGGTCAATCTCCCTCGGTCTGGGGCACCATGCAAGATCTCACCTCGTGGGGCATCAATGATCATGAGGAAGGTGAGGGATCAGCCCAGAACTACACGGCAGGACCTGGTCAATGACCTGAAGAGAGCTGGGACCACAGTCTCAAAGAAAACCATTAGTAACACACTACGCCGTCATGGATTAAAATGGGAGAAGGTCATGTGGTCTGATAAGACAAAAATAGAGCTTTTTGGTCTAAACTCCACTCGCCGTGTTTGGAGGAAGAAGAAGGATGAGTACAACCCCAAGAACACCATCCCAACCGTGAAGCATGGAGGTGGAAACATCATTCTTTGGGGATGCTTTTCTGCAAAGGGGACACGACGATTGCACCGTATTGAGGGAAGGATGGAAGGGGCCATGTATCGTGAGATCTTGGCCAACAACCTCCTTCCCTCAGTAAGAGCACTGAAGATGGGTCGTGGCTGGGTCTTCCAGCATGACAACGACCTGAAACACACAGCCAGGGCAACTAAGGAGTGGCTCCGTAAGAAACATCTCAAGGTCCTGGAGTGGCCTAGCCAGTCTCCAGACCTGAACCCAATAGAAAATCTTTGGAGGGAGCTGAAAGTCCGTATTGCCCAGCGACAGCCCCGAAACCTGAAGGATCTGAAGAAGGTCTGTATGGAGGAGTGGGCCAAAATCCCTGCTGCAGTGTATGCAAACCTGGTCAAGAACTACAGGAAACGTATGATCTCTGTAATTGCAAACAAAAGTTTCTGTACCAAATATAAAGTTCTGCTTTTCTGATGTATCAAATACTTATGTCATGCAATAAAATGCAAATTAATTATTTAAAAATCATACAATGTGATTTTCTGGATTTTTGTTTTAGATTCCGTCACTCACAGTTGAAGAGTACCTATGATACAAATTACAGACCTCTACATGCTTTGTAAGTGGGCAAACCTGCAAAATCGGCAGTGTATCAAATACTTGTTCTCCCCACTGTATATGTATGTATATATTATATATATAATAAATAAAGTGAAAAAGGAAAAGAAAACATTCAATCAGAAGAGGTAGTGCTTGCTCCCTAAAAGAAGAAATAGATTTAGCCAACTGTGCAAATCAAGACTTCTTTGTCAGCATATATTCTTTAAGGTGTCTATTTTTATTCTATTTTCATTTTGATTTAGAGAGATTTAATATTAGCAAGAAAGCAAAAGTCTAAAATAAATGTTTGCTTTGCCGTGTGGATGCTGTTTTATATAAAAATACTAATTACTTTAGGTAACTTTTTACAATAAGGCCTCATTTAACATTAGTTCATGCATTAGCTAACACGGACTACCAATGAGCAAAATAGTTTTTATTTTAAGGTATTACTAAATGTTGAAATTAACATTAAGATTAATAAATGCTGTAGAAATATTGTTCATTGTTAGTTCATGTTAACTAATGTAATGTTAACAAATGAAAACTTATTGTAAAGTGTTTCTTTTATATACTGTATTGTACATGTCAATATAAAATGCTATGGGGAAAAAAAAAAATATATAAAAAATCTGAGATTAATAGTCCTATGTGATTCTGGTCCCATGGCAAGTAATTAATACTCATAATTGAAACTGCCTTAACAAATCAATCAGAACAGCCAGCCATTGTTTTCTTTCTACACGTCACATGAATAGAGATTTGGACAGAAGCACTGACCATTATATGACTTTCATCCCTAACCTCATACAGCATCAAGGAAAAACAGCATCAAAACCTCAAAGCATCAAAAAATATGGATGATAAATGAAGCCGGTTTAGGTGGATAGCCAGGTATGTTTCAGTTTAGTTTGTGCCAACCCTGAATAACACCTGCTTGGCTTTTAGCGGTGTTCATAACTTACGCTTCATGGCTAACCTGCTCCGGGGTGGGTTATGGTCTGGTTAAGAGATCTTAAATCAAAATTCAGCTGTGTGCAAAGTGACATCTCTGACGCAGTAAAGTCACACCCCCCCTAGGTGTATATGATATTCCAGAACCGTGTGGAGCACTTTTATAATGGATGGATACACTTTTTTTGGGCTTCAAATTTTGGGCTGCCATTCACTGCCATTATAATGCTTGGAAGACCCAGGATATTTTAAAATATACGTCTGAAAGAAGAAAGTCATATACACCTAGGATGGCTTGAGGGTGAGTAAATCATGGGGTAATTTTGGGTGAACTATCCCTTTAAGCATTTAGTTTAAATGAATATAAATATATGCAGATAATATGTAATATAAATAAGATTTGGAATCGGTAGATAAAGCTTTAAGGCAAGACAACCTAAAAAAAATGTACTAATAGATATCACCATACTTCCCCAGTTGATTACATTAAGAATTGCAAACATTCTTTGTTTGAAAACAAGTTTTCTGAAATGTTATGTTTAAATGTGCAAATGAGGCGGTATCTAATTAAATATGCATTCATTTGCATACATTTCTAGAACAAAAATCTGAAGTCAGGTTCAAAATTATTATTTTTTTGAGTCAAATGATTAGAGTCAAAGGTTTTTACAGAGAGGGGATTTTGGATATCTCTTTTTATCACTCCATAAATCAGAAAATACTGTCAACAGCCAGAAAAAAAAATACATTTTCACTATTTGTTAGCAACTAAAACTCATATCAGGCAAATTACATATGAACAAACCCCTCTGCAAAAACCTTCAGAATATAGATAGGAATAAAACTGTACAGCTTGGTGTATACGTGCTACTGAAGTGGAGATTTTAATTTATGTTTAATTAACGTTTTAATTAATGACCAAAAAAACTGAAGAATAAAAGGATTGTTAGGAGTAAAGAGAGAATGTGAAGACTGAGATAAATGAGAGGGCCGATGCAACAGAGGGCCAATCATTGACTGAAGAATCCTGCAGAGAGATAGAGAAAGATAGAGAGAGAGACTGTGAAGCGTGAGACATCTGGGCAGTGCCTGAGGAGATGTAACGGGTCTCTGCAGCACACGGTACAGTGTGAGAACTGCTGCGCTGCTCTGCTCTCAGGAGCAACTCAGGTAAAACTGAGCGGCTTAGCCTCATGCATCAGCATTGCTATTGTTCACTAAAACTAAAACTATTCAAAATACTCTCTTTTTTGGTAATTGAAATAAATATTATATGAAAAACTGAAATAAGTTTAATTTTTAAGTACTAAAATGACTAAACTTATGCCTGATGGTTTTACAGACAAGGCTTGAAGGGTTAGTTCACCCAAAAATTGAATGATCCCATAATGTACACACCCTCAAGTCATCCTAGGTGTATATGACTTTCTTCTTTCAGCCAAACACAATCAGAGTTATATTAAAAAATATCCTGGCTTTTCCAAGCTTTATAAAGAGTGAATGGTACCTTAGATTTTGAAGCCCAAAAAAGTGCATCCATCAATCATAAAAGTAATCCATACGGCTCCAGGGGGTTAATAAAGGCCTTCTGAAGTGATGCGTTTGTGTAAGAAAAATATCCATATTTATAACTTCATAAACTATAATCCGGTATACGGTCCCGCTTCCGGTAACGGCCGTGCGCAAATCGAGTTCCGGTGGAAGAGTGACCTCTGACCCGACGCATGACGTAGGTGTAGCGTAAGCTTGGGTGAGACGCCTCTCGCGGTTCAAACAAATAGGGCTGGGCAACAAACTCAAGCTCCTTCGACATTTCTCTATAAAAAATTCTAGTTTTAGACTTCTAATTCATGACTGGTGTTTTGTTTTGCTCTACCCTCTGCGCTTCCGCGTTCATCAATACGTCATGCGTTGGGTCAAAGAACCCAAGTTCTCTTCCGCCAGAACTAGACTAGCGTACGGTTGTTAATTATTAATTTAAATGTTAGTATATAGCAGTTGCACTTATTGTGTACGTACATGCTTTTACATTGTACTTCTACCCTTAATTATGTCAAATATTACTGGTTAAATAAACATTTAGATTTAAAAAAAGAAAAAAAAAAAGACACCAAATACAATTCTACTTTGATTTTAACATTAACAATGTTATTAACGTTCTATTTATTGAAATCATGTATAGATCTTATCAAGTTAGTGTTTTTAAGCATTTTTACATTTACTCCAAAATAATAACTAAAGGAAGTAATAATTTAAACAATATATTTTATTTGTGAACTGATGTTCAGCTGTTCTTTTTAATAGACTTATTTTCGGATCATCAGTCATCAAGCTCGGTAAACGGTCACAGACACGTATCTTTAATTTCCCCAAGCTGATTGCTCACTAAAAACCCCCACGGTCATCATATTTTCAGGCCATTTCAAGTTGATTTTGATGTGACAAAGAGGTTATATCTGAGTGGGTGAGTTGTTTACTTACTTATTAATTAGTCTTCCCATTAACGCCATCATTTTGTTCATTCTGGCTGATTCGCGAACTTGGATCACGCACGAAAACAAGAGGCGGGATTTATCGCACAAACCAATCATATCCAACCATAACCAATCACATCCAATCATAGCGTCATTGAGGCATTGCCTCCTCTCATGTGACTTTCCCCATTCATTCTCAATTACCCCCCACAAGCTTTAGGGGGTCTGTTAAAAGTCAATGGGCTCAGGGGAGGCAAGAGAGACTCCCGCTGTAACTTTACCTGCTGGTATCGCTGTTGGACAGTGTTACTTTAGAAAAACAAGTGATTTACACTTTTAATGTCACATTTTGTAATATGGATTGTTTTTTCTTCCATTTTTTTTGAAGAGGCACTGCCTTCCTTGCCTCCTCAGAGGAAATGGCCCTGATGCAGTTACATCTTACCTTACATTGTAAGTAAAATAAATACATTGCACCAAGCAATACATTTTTTACAGAAGTTCAGAACGTCAGACAAGCACTCGCTATCTGTAGACAGTTATTCTCACAGCACTGCAGCATACACAAAACTCTTTGGGTCAATTTGATCCGCTAAAAGCGGAAAAAACGAGATCTTTAATCAGACAGGTCCATAATCCAGGGAATTATCCAGCCAACAGAGAGTGAGAGCACACTCACGGGTTGGTGGGCAGATGGATGCAAAAACACAACGATGTTGATTTGGGACGTGAATGAGTGATTGCAGTGTTGTTCTGTTGTCTGATCAGGATGAGGAGCAGAGCTAAACCGCTAAAGTGATCTGAGGACAAATCAAGCTCTGATCTGATTAAATGAGAAGGAAGGGGGAGAGAGGAGTGAGGAGGACATAGATGACTTCATCAGCTTTAAACACATCGCCCACCACCAGTTCACTGGCCGGCTGATGCTTATTGCACACAAGAATAGTAAGATTATCCATGCAAGTCAGACATTATAATATTAACTCACCAGACTAAGCCTGTCACAATTGGTTAATCATCTGATCATGGTTATTTGATCTATTTCAGATAACCGCAATAATTGTGCAGTTTAAATTTCAATCACATTTTGCCAATTTAAGCGCTTAAAGAAATACCATCAAATGCCTGTAAAAGCAATATAGATTATACCCAATGTAGAAGTATGTTAAATATAGACATCCTGAAGCAAGGTTCTGAGACACAGGCCTCTGGCGGTGTGTGTGCTTCTTCAGCAAGGCAGCTGGAGATAATCATCTACCTTTGTTGACTTGAAAAGGCGAGTTCTGCTCACCCTGCTTTTTGCATGCCTAATCAGCGCCGGCTAATTTCACCCCCCGCAGGAGCGGCTCTCGTTCGCTTTGAGCCTCCCCCTCCAGGTCTCCAAGCACCTAGTAAGATGTTAAAATGCCACTCAAGCACATAAATATGGTCAACAAGCCATGTCAAATTGTTTACTTCAGTAGAGCCATTTTCCCTCTGCCAGCTAGAGTGAGGAACACAGATCTATCTACACTATATTGCCAAAAGTATTGGGACACCCCTCCAAATCATTGAATTCAGGTGTTCCAATCACTTCCATGGCCACAGGTGTATAAAATCAAGCACCTAGGCATGCAGACGCTTCTACAAACATTTGTGAAAGGATGGGTCGCTCTCAGGAGCTCAGTGAATTCAAGCGCGGTACCGTGATAGGTTGCCACCTGTGCAATAAGTCCATTTGTGAAATTTCCTCACTACTAAATATTCCACGGTCAACTGTTAGTGGTATTATAACAAAGTGGAAGCATCTATCTATATCTCAGTAGGCATGTTTCCTTCCCCTATACTTGTGCGAATTTTGGGATTTAAAATAAAAAAACGCTGGATGGAACACCAAGATGCGCATAAATTCTAAAAATACGCATAAAAACGTTTGTGCTCAATTGAGTCAGAATATTTTTTCTCCGATAAGAAGACATGCACATAAACTACGATGGAAACACATCTACTGAATAAATTCCTCGATGCACAACAAAAAACTCAACAGTGGATGTGATTGGATAACTGGACTAACCAGCGGATCAGTTTCATTGCACAGAATCTCAAATGTTGGATTGATCATTTTGAAATACCTGAGCAAAAGTCTGTCATCAGAATGATTTGGTTTAATTCCCTCCCAGAAGCGTCTCACATGATTGCGTTCACAAACACCAGCATCTGAACACAAGATAACATGACAACATTTATCGTGTTTCGTCTGCGCGCTCTGAGAAGCAAGTCATTTATGATGCAAGACAAAAGAGCTTCAGCGGCTTCCCTGATTGCAACAACTTCAATTTTTATTACAGATATTTTACGCCAATTTCACAGGAAGTGACAATTTTGTTCTCTTAAACACATGGGATCGAAACAGTGCTTTATTCACAAATGTTTTAATTGTTTAAATGTTAAATTTGCAACTTTGGATGGAAACATAGCTATTGTTTATACGTAGGTTTCCTGTTTCGTATTAACAGGTACAAAATCAAAATCCTTCGTAGCATAAATATATTTTAGTTACATTTTACTGTTTTATAGATATATTTTATATTCCTTTATCTCCAAACCTAAGCACTTTTCAACAATATCAGACTAAACAGACAAAACTGTGTGTTTGTGCATTGGGGTGGAGCAATGAAGAGAGGGGTGTGTTTGTTTGGGTGGATTTCAAATATCAAGTGTTTCTCAGAAATCGCTCACTGCACCTTTAAAGTAAAAGCCTTTTCCCTTTTCTATGTACTACAAATATAGGCCATTCATACTGATTTTTCTCACACAGCTCCACTGCCTACACAGCACGATGCAAGCTCAGAATACAAACAGATACCAATACTGCAAGAACGCACAACCACGCTAGAACACAAACAAGCCTGAAACACAACTCTCCCAATGGAGCCTGGCGATAAAAAACAATCCGCTGATATTACAGCAGAGCGGTATAGCCGTAAAACTGTGTTTTTATTGTACAGCATTACTGCATTACTTATTCAATATCTCTGTAGTTATAGCCTTAACGGAAAAGGTCCATTTCCACATATTTTTGTATCCCATTAAAGATAGTATACACGGAAATGCTCTCAGGACTATCTATTTTCTGACCCGTGGGAAGCATTCAGGAATCCTTCTTGAAAAATAGTAATTATTTTTGCCATTGCACTTGGAAATACTCTTTTCATTTATAAACAGAATATGATGATTATATCATTTTAACTGATATTTTAAACTGGCCAAGATCCGATATCTAAGCTCCATCTCCTACTGAGACGTACTGAGACTTACATTTTGCAACATGGGGTGGATGTGCACTGCATGAATAAGTTTAAAATCAGTGTCAGTCTTTGAACAATCTGTCTTCGGCACTCCGGGGTCTGTCAGTGAGCGAGCGGCAGTTTATACCAGTCAAATGAAGGAGGTGTTATGAGTATTGAACATCCTCCTTTAGCCACGTTTGCCAGTACTGTGCTATAGTGCGCCCACCAAACACCATAAAGTGCATTTACTAAGCCTACACACTGTTATGATATCTGAAACCTGAAACATGAGTTTCATTTTATGCTTGGCACAGTCCATAGAATCAAATTTGTAGCAGAAATGTCAGTCTAGATGTGTGGCCCTCTTCTGCTTAATTTAATATTGGCCTGAATTGACAAAGTTTAATGTCATCTGCAGTGTATACAGCAATATATTGTTGCTGGCAGCACCTATTAAAATGTCTGGCAGTAATAATTCAGTCCGGACCTTGTGACAATATGTTTATCAGACTATACATATTGATATCATCTGTGCTGATGAATATCTATGATCACTAAGCTAAACTGACTTATAGTTGCAATGGCACATAAAAGGCCCTGACCCACCTCTGCCACTAGTATTAAAGACAAGTCTCACTAGACCATAGTCAGGTTAGACACCATATTGAATTTAACATGGATGAAAACGAAGGCTCTGAGGGATAGACTTGCAGTCTTTACAATGGCAAGCACTCTATAAAGGTCCAAGATCAAGCTATTTTCACAAGCCTTTCAAACTTTCAAAACTGCTTTATGGAGTTTTTGTCTACTGAAAGTTTTTTTGTTGTTGTTTGTTTCGACAGCTGAACAGTCAGTTATGTTTTAAAACAACAGTACAAACCATTGAATGCACTGGATCCTCACAGCCTCATTTTCATTCCTGTCATAAATTAATTATGGTACTACCCTGATTAAAGGGGTCATGACATGAAAAATCTAATTTGCCTTGATTTTTTGACATATAAGAGGTATTTGTACCATTAAAACATCCTGCAAGTTTCATAGCTTAAAACGTCGTCCTCATGATAAATTTGATTCGATAAACGATTCCTTGATTACATTCGAGTACTCGATTTTAAAAAATCCTCGCCTGCAATTTACCCGTGTCGAGTAACCGGCAAAATACCGGAAGTGGCGCATTCCACGGACGAGAATCCATGAACCGCATTATTAGACCGTTTTCTAAGGCTGCACAATGTATTAAAACCATTTTTAAAAAAACATACTACAGCACATATAATGCTATTTGGCACTTTAAATATGTATGCGTGTCGGTTACGTGCATCTCAGTGGCTCCGTTCACAGACGCTGCTTCACATGAACTGTTATCATTTACATGCGTGGAGCGTCTCAAACTCCATCTCTGCATATGCTTTGAGTTTGGGTTGCTTATAACGCTCATCTGGGAACGCAATGTGCACCATTTCATCAGATTTGTAAAGTAAATCACTTATAAACCTACGCCAACACAGGAGAATACATCATTGTTTCTAAATATGCAAACTGTTCATGGCGATTTCAAAATAAAAGTCAAAACCCTCGCTCTGTTTTGATGTCCACATGTTCTTATTCAAGAAATTACAGTGGCTGTAGCATTTCTATTTTAAAGAAGTTGCCAAATATTAAAGATTAAGTTAACATTTGAATTAAATATCGTTTGGCCAAAATTAAACCAGGATTTGATCTACTGTAAAGTGTAACACCAGGCGCCCTCTGCAGGCATTTGTTATAATACATAATGCACACAAGTTGATTGTCCGTAAGTAAATTATTCAATAATGTTTTGTCTGCAAATGACGGTTTTATATGGATAATGTTTTCAAAACACTCACTCACGTGCAATAGCGAGTGGGCATTGATATGTTTTCCTATGCAATGACGTAAGCCAATCATAACCGTGGCTGTTTACTGACAAGCCTTAAAGGAGCCGCCCCTTAAAAACAGATCATTTCAGACAGAGGGTCAGAATGAAGATTGAAAATAAATTTTATTTTTTGTGCAAAAAACTTTATTAAGATTATAAGTAAAGCTAAAGGAACATAATAAAATAATAATATAAAAAATCCATGTCATGACCCCTTTAAGGTCTATGCAGAACTGCAGATTTAACCTTTGTCCGTGTCATTACAGAGAAAACATTAAAATAATCTTACTGACCCAAAACTTTTGAATGGTAGTGTATGAACACATGTATACTGCCCTATTTGTCCACTACACTGCAATGTATTTTCAGCATCTCGCATCATCATGAGTGTCAAGTCAAGTCAAGTCTCAAGACCCCTGAGATCTGTTCCAGTCTGTTGCATTACATCCAGCTGCCATTATTAATATAATTAATTTTAAATAACATCATTTCATATTTAAACATTTCACAACATTATTTCTGCCTCTGTGCAACATTAAACAGTGTGCACTTCTTATGTAAATATGTAAAATATGTCGCTTCAGCTTCTGTGCCGCCTTTGTCATTTTGTTTCTCGGTTAAAGTGCATCTACTCACAGCTGTCAGACTCGCATTGCTATTAATTTTCAAAACAAGTGAGGCAGAAGCAGAGATACATTTCTGGATATAAGAGTAAACATTAATATCTCTGTTCCGTCCTACTGCACATACAGTACTCTCTCTCTCTCTCTTGCTCTCTCTATTTGTACCACTGATGTAATCCTCTAGTTCAGTCCTGAGTCTGACGTGTTCTCTACTCCAGCCAATAGCATCTTTCCTGCACCATGACATGGGTAAACACCAGCCACGCACTAGTGAGGTTTCTCTTCATGAAACATTCAGGCCTAGCACACATTTTAATCTTTAATATCCCGACCGTAGCAACAGTGTGAAATGATCTGTGAGCACACGGTGACAGCAACCAGTCTAGCATTCACATCCACTAACAAACACATGCATGATGAGGAAGACACACCTCACATGCCTGAACTTCATGCTGTGCAGTATTTACAGTGGCACTAGTAAATCAGCAGAGAAAGAGCAGCTCAGTCCGGTGTGAGTTCGGTGAGACGGTGTGTCTTCAGCTGCACTGGTGCAGTGATGACAGCGCAATACTGTGCCAGGGAACAGACTGCACTGCTCCGCTGCCGGGACTGCCGGGACAGACTGTCTCTTTTATCCAAGTCATGTCACTTAACTACAATGTATGAACTGGTGGAATGAACTTCAGGGCTAAACAATAAACATTTTTTCTATTTTGTGAGTTGTGCCAGTAGTTTTAACTTAATACAAAAATATATATATATTTTTGTGAGATATTTTGTAAGATAAAAAAATATATAGTATTGTTCATCTAATATTCTTTAATGAATTATATACAGTGTTGGGGTAACGCATTTTGAAGTAACGCGAGTTACGTAATCAGATTACTTTTTTCAAGTAACTAGTAAAGTAATGCATTACTTTTAAATTTACAACAAAATATCTGAGTTACTTTTTCAAATAAGTAACGCAAGTTACTTTGTTTCCCTATTTATTCACTGACTGCTCTCCTGTCCCCATGTTGAGAGAAATCAGGAGTGCAGAGGCGTTGTGTGTGAACATGATGGTTTTTGTAGATCTAAACTAAATGTCAGCATGCATTTACTCATCTCACTTGCACAAAAACAGATTCAGTATTCCTCAAAATGGATAAAAACAGTGAAATGCAAACTCAGAGTATTACGCAAACCTGCAATAATTAAATAAATAACACAAATATACTTTGTGTATTTAATCTCACTTTATTAAACAATGTCTTTGCTGCTGACATTCGACGATCCAATTTAACCATACTAATAACCAAAAAGGACTATATAAAAACAGCACATTTGAGTTTTATTTTTGTTTTTATTGCTGAAGTAAGAGTGTTGAACTTTCTTCTCCTGCATCCTATTCTTCTGGCATCCAGAAATTTGTGAAATTTGTTTGAGCTGCGCCCTTTACTATACAGGCGTCAATTTGCATTTCCATTCATTTCACTTTTGGTTTAAAATTGCCTTTACATTAGCCAAAAGTAGAACTTTTTTTAATTAAAAAACAACAAGCAAGCCCAGCCCAGGTGAGAAAAGTAACACAAAATCATAACTTTCCATAAAAAGTAACTAAAGTCCCTTTCACAGTGCGTTGATCCCAGAAAAGTGAGTGCCTAGGTGCTAGAGTGCCTTCTGTGTGAACGTAAACACGTCCCGGGATTGATCCCGGGATGGGGACCTAGTAACATTGCCGGGATCAAGTGTGGTTTCTCAAGAGAGAAATCGCAGATCATAAGCAAACTTAAGACGCTGTGGAGACATTACACGTCAGATCCTGCTGGCATGTGTCTTTACGGGATCTTTACGGGATGTGTGTTCCCGTAAAGATCCCGTAAAGACACATGCCAGCAGGATTCCAGAAAATCACTGGCAGTGTGAATGAACCAAAATCAAAAGATCCCGGGACAAATTATCAGTGTATTCCAGTCCGGAATCTCTGGGTGAAAGGGGCTTAAGTAACGCTAGTTACTCTTGTAGGGAGTAATGCAATACTTTCCCCAACACTGATTATGATTTTATATATGTGTGTGTGAGAGATTTATAATAATAGCTAGAAATCAGCATTTAAAATTAGCAGAATTTGCAACAACAATATTCAGTGCATCAAAAAAGGTTACTTTGGAATTAAAACATAAAACACATGTACTTAATCAATAAAGCCCAACAGGGTCCAAAACCTTGATGTCAAATATTAAATGAAACGTTCAAACATATTTCTTAAAATTTTAACTTTATTTATGGTTCATGTGATGGCACCACTTGCTATACAGATTCCAGTGTACAAACCTGAAATTCAATCCTTCACTAACTGGCATTTATAAACAAGCTGCACAGCATTTTATTCAAGATTAGTATACGGTATCACTTAAGACTGTAGGGTTAGTTAGAATCCAGACACTGACTCCTTGTTGGTGACAAGTGAAGTTTCGATAGAAGCACTAAACTCACATGCTGAAAGAGAGCTATTATACAAAGAGCTCATGATGAAACGAAATAAGGTTTTACAGAGAGAGCATCCCTAAAGGAGCACATTGACCAATACAAAAAAGACAGTATATGGTCTGCTCTGAGAGCCAGCCAATGAAACGAGTCGAGCTTCCCCAAAAGAACAAGCCAACCAATGAAATCACCAGCATTAAATTACATGAATTTCCAGGCAGAGTAATTTGGACAAATTTTTTTGGAACACTTAAACGTTAGAAATAAACTAAAAAGGACATCAAGATTTAGATACTATATCTTAATATTTCACAAACAGTTACAATACAAAATCTCATAGGGGTGTGACCATAGCATCGGCATGGTTGATTAGCAGCCGGCGTGGGAAAGAGAGAATGAGGTCAGGTACAGGGGGAAAGCTTGAGGTCTTTGTGCAACGTCACTTTCATTCACATTACTGGCAGGTTTCCATTACAAGCCACTGTTGAGAAAGGTCAGTGTGAGAACAACAAGATTCCATCTATTTATTTGCAGTGTAAGGACCATTTGTCTATTGTTACAGTGTGTGCAAACTGCAAAGGGACATCCACACTATTAGCAAACACATTTGACCATGTTGTTGGGGAGTCACCTTAGCAACTGTGAAGAACCCTGATACCATCTGAGCACTCGGCCCCTAACTGTTGAATTAACCTCCCCCACTTTCTGAATTTCAATAAACTCATGTTTGCCAATTTACATACTACATATGTACTACATCATAACTAAAACACTGGAATTCTCTACACATTAATTGTATAACTTGCTCTTAACACAAGCCAAAGTAATTACCAATACATTCAAAATAAAAAAAAATCTACAAGTGAGCTCAGCCATCACAACATTATAAAGCACAGTATAAAAATGGATATTCGTTTTAAGATTTGTTTAAATTAAAATGATTAATGCTTTTAAAGAGAGTTATGCCAAAGATAATCTAAATGTAAAATATAAAATATTTATTTAAACGAATATACAAATAATATTTGTAAAAAAAAAAAGAAGAGACCACTAGAGCTTTTTTCATTTTATAATGTAAAGATTTTTTTTACATTATCAGCATAAAAAAAATAGGAGTTAATGACAAAATTTCCTCCTTTTGCTTAGAAATCTGACCTTTAGTACAAAGGCGTTATCTAAGTCAGAATAGAGCAGATTCTTATATATTTCATCTTTTATTTTATATCAAAACTTTAATATTTACTTTATATTTCCTAAAATCCCACATTTTTCTGTTTATTTAGTTTAAAAAATAAATAAATACAAATATTTTGGACCCCAATGTATGTTTAAAAAAGCAACCTTTATCAGTGTTTATATGACAATGTTAACTCTTTCCCCACCATTGACGGAAATTTCCGGCTTTAAGTGTTTTTACTGTAGGGGGTGCTATGACACATCATCTGAAAGAGTAGAAAATCTCTGGATCAAAACACAGGCGAAAAAGAAGCAGAAACAAACAATATCATATGTAAGCAGATGCATATGTAAAATAACACGATCATCAACATTAAACAGCATATACACTCACCTAAAGGATTATTAGGAACACCATACTAATACTGTGTTTGACCCCCTTTCGCCTTCAGAACTGCCTTAATTCTACGTGGCATTGATTCAACAAGGTGCTGAAAGCATTCTTTAGAAATGTTGGCCCGTATTGATAGGATAGCATCTTGCAGTTGATGGAGATTTGTGGGATGCACATCCAGGGCACGAAGCTCCCGTTTCACCATATCCCAAAGATGCTCTATTGGGTTGAGATCTGGTGACTGTGGGGGCCATTTTAGTACAGTGAACTCATTGTCATGTTCAAGAAACCAATTTGAAATGATTCGAGCTTTGTGACATGGTGCATTATCCTGCTGGAAGTAGCCATCAGAGGATGGGTACATGGTGGTCATAAAGGGATGGACATGGTCAGAAACAATGCTCAGGTAGGCCGTGGCATTTAAACGATGCCCAATTGGCACTAAGGGGCCTAAAGTGTGCCAAGAAAACATCCCCCACACCATTACACCACCACCACCAGCCTGCACAGTGGTAACAAGGCATGATGGATCCATGTTCTCATTCTGTTTATGCCAAATTCTGACTCTACCATCTGAATGTCTCAACAGAAATCGAGACTCATCAGACCAGGCAACATTTTTCCAGTCTTCAACTGTCCAATTTTGGTGAGCTCGTGCAAATTGTAGCCTCTTTTTCCTATTTGTAGTGGAGATGAGTGGTACCCGGTGGGGTCTTCTGCTGTTGTAGCCCATCCGCCTCAAGGCTGTGCGTGTTGTGGCTTCACAAATGCTTTGCTGCATACCTCGGTTGTAACGAGTGGTTATTTCAGTCAAAGTTGCTCTTCTATCAGCTTGAATCAGTCGGCCCATTCTCCTCTGACCTCTAGCATCAACAAGGCATTTTCGCCCACAGGACTGCCGCATACTGGATGTTTTTCCCTTTTCACACCATTCTTTGTAAACTCTAGAAATGGTTGTGCGTGACAATCCCAGTAACTGAGCAGATTGTGAAATACTCAGACCGGCCCGTCTGGCACCAACAACCATGCCACGCTCAAAATTGCTTAAATCACCTTTCTTTCCCATTCTGACATTCAGTTTGGAGTTCAGGAGATTGTCTTGACCAGGACCACACCCCTAAATGCATTGAAGCAACTGCCATGTGATTGGTTGATTAGATAATTGCATTAATGAGAAATTGAACAGGTGTTCCTAATAATCCTTTAGGTGAGTGTAAATCTGCCTAATGTTACTGAATGAAATGCCGACCCAGGACGAGCTATAGGACTGTGAAGCTTTGGGGGTGTTGATGGACTCGATCTACTGCATCTGTGTTTGATCATCGTTCTGAATCCGATCCGGACGTAGGGCCCTATCATACACCCGGCGCAATGCGACGCCAGGCGCATCGCAAGTGTTTTTTGCTGGTTTCAGCCCAACGCAGTTATTATTTTCAAGTCCAGCGCCATGTTGTTTAAATAGCAAATGCACTCGTGCTCATCTGTTCGCTGCTGGTCTGAAAACGAGGTGTGTTCAGACGCATTGTTGGCGCGTTGCTATTTTGAGGCAACTGAAAACGACTGCCCAACAAAAACCTGGTCTAAAGTCAATAGCGCAGTATTTTTTGTGTTATTTAAATGCCGTGTTAGTAATATGCACCTATAGGTGGGTGCACAACGCACGTACACTCTGCTTATTACACACACAGGGACGTGCAGCAGCACACAAACATTTTTAAATATAAAAAATAAAATGATTCCTTTCTGGAGAAGCGTTCAGTCTTTCCGCTCGCAAATTCCGCCATGTAAATAGTGCAAGCGCAACTGGCTTTTAAAGGGAATGGGAGATGAGACTCTGATTGGTTTATTGCATGTTACGCCCAAAACACACCCATGACTCATTAAGAGACTAGGTACAACCCTTTTGGACCATGTGCCTGGCGTGCCGACCGTTTTTTTCGTCGTTAAACTAGCAAAAGTGTATTCGGACACGCCCTAAGTGCACCTGAGCCATGAGCTTCAGACCATGCGCTCAGATCGTTAAAATAGGGCCCCTAGTCTTTGACAAAGACGTGATTTTCTGTTGCATAAAATGTATACTTACCCACATTCAAGTGTTAATAAAAAAAGAATGCATGAAGCTATAATAAAACTTTTTTCTGCAAAGGCTCTGTTTTTTCTTCTGATATATTGCATGTTCAGATATTCATGCAACAAATTATTCTGGGGGCCATGAAACTTTTGAGAAAATGATCAAAAATGCTGGTGCTAACTGCAACTTTTTTCAAAAATGCTGGTGGGGAAAGAGTTAAGAAGGCCGTACGGAAATCCAGTAATATTTTGAATACAAAATAGAGTGTCTAAAATACGCAAGACAGCATTCTCAATAACTAGCTTTTCAAACTCCACTTCATCCATGACAGCAGTCTGGGGGTTCAAATCGGACATCTTTACTTTGAGGATTATCAACTTTAGCTCTTTCCTTTAAGTAGCAACATAATTATAAGGAGACGTCTTTCATTTACCCAACGCAAGGGTTTCGCTGCTGGGGCTGATAGGCAGAAAGCCATGATGAGGAAGACATCCCACTTTTAGTCTGAGCTGTTCAAAATAAAGCTCCTTAAAGGGCCAGGGATTATTATGAGTGAGATTTCTTTACTCGAGTCATCTTCAACCTCCCACATGCACAGATATATATATGCTGCACACACACACATGATATAGCCATGGCAGGCTCGAATCATTAAACCAGCCGACACACATACTCACTCACACACGCTGTTTTTTTCAAACCACCAAGAGATTATAGAGCCATTAATTTCATTCATCATTCTCTCATAAAATGATTTCCGACGTGGAGGAGAAGGCCAAAGAGAACAGAACCAGCGGCGGTAAATCAGGGCTCAAACCCATTTCAGAAACACAATTGCTGCTTGAAAGCACAAAAATATGGCATGAATTGCTGATAAAGGGGTCAAATTGATGGGTTTAAAGAAACATTTTATCAGGGAGTGTGATATGTTGACCTGTCTTATCATATAATTTGGGCTTTACTCCTGGTGTCCTATAGCCAGACATGATGCCCTAAGTTTCGAGCAGCAAGAAATTTGTCTTTCTGAATGTTAAAGGGGACCTATTATGCCCCTTTTCACAAGATGTAATATAAGTGTCTGGTGTCCCCAGAAGTTACAACTTTTAGAACGCAACTGGACATTTCTGAATGGTTAATAAATGTATGTAGTTGTTGTGGAGTTAAGTTGATTCAACTCATCGACTAGCATGTACCGTCATGTTAATCTAAAAATCTTTCAGAAACAACTTTTGTGCAAATCCAGCATTGAACTGACCCTTGTTTGTGAAGCAGTATAAAATAAAATACCCCACAGATCATTTATTATAGCTTGTCCAATTTGCCCCTATTTGGGTGTGAGCAAAAACACGCAGTTTTTGTGTGTGTCCCTTTAAATGCAAATGAGCTGCTGCTCCCGGCCCCCTTTCCAGAAGAGGGCGGAGCTTTAACAGCTCGTGCTTCGGATACTCAACAACAACAACAAAACTGGAGAATATCACGCAGCCAAAATGTCAGAATTTATCAGTAGCGGTGTTCAGCCTTGTTCAAACCGGAGTCGGACACTGATAGAGAGAAGTTACAACTTTTAGAAAGCAACTGCACATTTCTGAATGGTTAGTGGATAAATGTATATAGTTGTTCTGGAGTTAAGTTGATTCAACTCATCGACTAGCATGTACCGTCATGTTAATCTAAAAATCTTTCAGAAACAACTTTTGTGCAAATCCAGCATTGAACTGACCCTTGTTTGTGAAGCAGTCCGGTATAAAATAAAACTTTACCGACTTTCTTCAGCACATTTCCTTCATAATTCAATCAGAGTGTCCTCAGTGGCTCAGATGCCAGGAGTCTATGGAGACTCTTATTTTTGTTGGTACATCCAATAACAGATCATTTGTAATGTTTTTTTGGCACAGACATTGTATATCTTCAGCTGCTACAGCAAGGAAACAGAAATGGCGGACTGCAGCGGCTCACTCAGGGCAGGATCTATGCTGCTAATTCATAGTTAGGCCTGGAGGGCAAAACATAGAACTGCAGCACAAGCCTGTCAATTTTCCATCTTAAAAACAAAAATATGTGAACAAGATGCAAGTTTTGGGCACTTGTGATCCATATACAGCACCTGCTGCAGTATTTCAATCACTAAAAACAGCGGGACATTCTAAAACGCTTAACGTGAAAAACACTTAGGGTGTGTTGCACCATTAAGGATTAAATTAAGCAAAGTTTAACGCTAATCAAGGATTTGTTGATATGGGTTTTTTTTTTAAATCGAGTAGTGTTGCACCCCTTAAAGGGCTGATCATGCAGCACAGGCGGAGGGTGAACCGCCAGGCTAAAGAATCCTTATTAGTGCAACCCACCCTGAAAGTGCCTTAATGTACTAAAACATTCAGCTTACACATTTTTGATGATGCATACTATATACAGGCAAGCAGATGAGCCCAGATTTGAATGCAACATGTTTTCTTTATAATAGTTTTCGATGGAAAAAACACTAAATGAGAAACCACGTCTTGCATTAATATTCTGTGTTAATTTGCTTGCCCGTACAAAGTATGCATAATACATTTTTTAATATCTTTTAATATCACTGTCTTACAACATTAGACTAAAAATGACTGGCGGGCAATGGAGGAAAGCCTTGTTTTGCCCTCCAGGTGGGCGTTCCTATAATGGCGTGACGTCATATGAAAACTATGAATAGGGCAGATCATCTCCAGTCATGGGCGGGGCTTCCCCCTCTCTTATGTAAGCGTATGGGGAAATCTGGAACCGTTCGTTTAGAGACACTGTTTATGATTTATGGGGATAATAAAAAAAATAAGGAGTGGGTGTTTTTTTACCATTATAGGCTGGTTGTTTACACGCTTCTGTGTTCAAACACCTTCTAAAAGTAAATTTTGCACAATAGGTCCCCTTTCAAATATGATGCAACAGCTTCTCAGAACATATTTGATGTTTAATATACAGTTTTGTGTAGAGGAATTTTGGATCAAAAAGGTTTCACTATGGACAGGGCTAGCAAATGTTACATCGCAGCAAATAATATTTTTTTTTTATAATAATAATAAAAAAAGCCAAGCAAAACTGTGTCAAGTAAACTTGACAGCCAGTGATCAGAATGCATTTTTGTAATCCAAGGGGAAAGTCATGAGCAACATGACTTATTTTTTTAAGTTATCATTTACTATTCTATATTATTAAACATTATTGGTAGCCTGACAAGTCAGACCCACATCAAGATGTTGGGTCTGGGAACACACCATTGGCAGGGCTCAATCCGAGGGGCGGGATAAACGGTTGCCTTTCAAATTCCCTCTGCACGCAATAGGATAGCGCTACAACCAACCAGAGCAACGAAGAAGGTGACGTAGTCAGAGTGTAGTTCTTTTTTAAGAATCAGTGCCGTTCTTTGTTCTTTTCTCAAAGAAAAGCCTAACTCCAAGTCTTCCAGAGTCGTGGCCAAAGCCGATTCGAAAGACCGCTGTTTGCCAGCAGCAGCAGCCATCTTCTTTGTCTTCAAGTAGCAGGGAATTCACACGGAACCGTCACAACTCTGCCGTCATTATGTTAAGCCCGCCCACCGACTCTATACACGATGTGATTGGCCTGACTAGAGTTTGGTTTTTCAAGCTCGCAAGCCAACGGAGAGTTGCTAGACGACCCTGGCTGCAAATTACATTTGCTGCCGCTAGGGTGCGTCTAGATTTCTAGGCTACATTATTGGCATATTTTATTAATATTATTATATTGCAATTATATATATATATATAAAAAGTTTCATTCTCTTGGGAAAAAACTACATTGGCTTTGCATTTGGAGAGACAGTGCCTTGATTTTCTTCACAGGCCCTGTGAACTCTCTCTAATTGTGCTTGAGTGATCCTAGAGGAAAGTACTTGCTGTTTACACCACAAACACACTCGTGTTTTACACCGCGGGTCATTCATCTAGAAATAACACAGCGTGTTCTGCCGCAAATGGCTGACACACAATTATTTTTTCCTCTAAAACACAAGAATGCATCTCGAAAGCATTTCCTCAACACATTTTATGGTTAGAAAGAGCAATATGGCAAAGGGTTTCAGAGATGCATCTTCAGCATGGTTGAGTGCACTTGCAATTAGTGCTAATTAGAGTTCCAGGGTACCAAAACACAAGAAGTGATAAGTAGAGATGCCCACATGTCCTCACAGGAATATGAAGCCAGAAAGTCAAGGAACCAATTGAATAACTCCTAGAAAAGCACATAACCTTCATGGCAACCTTAAAAGCACAAATACTCCATTACGTTTGTGTTTAGAGGACAATTACATGTGTGTGCTAATTTGTGAGTCTCTTTCTTTCTCATTTTCTCTCAACCCACTTGCACAAACACACTCTCGTTATGTTCTTACTGTTAACTGCATCCTAGCCGCGGTTGTCTGTGTGCTTTTTCACTGTGACCTGTAGATGTGAGAAGCTTGTAAATTGCCTGCAATCACTGAGAACAACAGCAAGGGAGAGGGACGCAAAGAGCTGCAGCCTCAGTGAAATTCAAATTGCCTCTGCAAGGGCATCTTATGATGAGAGCTCACTCTTCCCTCAGATATAAAGAGACAATACATAATTCATGCCAGCTGAACATCTAGGGTCATGCTAGTCATTGCAAACTTTTTTTTAGGTATAAGACTGATGCAGGTCTACTTTTATTTTTATTCCATTAAGAAGATCTGAAGATTTAGGAGTGATTTACAATATCAAAATTATCACAATTAATCCTAAGATAAAGTCAATCATTCATGTTTTATTTCTTGCTGTGAGGGACGGATGCACTGTCCTTCATAAACAGCTAATTTGCACAATAAGTTCTCCCAAAAAAAATGTAAATTTTGGCACAGCTGAATAATTTACACCAACAGTACGGCCCATTGAACAGACTGTCCCTCACATCATTTGTGAAAAAATAAATATGGTATCCACCCTGAATAAATCCCATTTTTTGTCAAGTTTTGATTAACGTTTACGTTTGAAAATTAAGAAATCAAAACATCGTATTAGAAATGAAATGTTACAGTTGTTGTACTATCAAATTATTTTATTATTTTATTTAATACTCAAATTACTGCAACATATTTCTTATTTTTATTTAATAATAATAATAAAAATAAAATAATCACAATTCAAATAATCACAATGAATATTTTAGAGTTATAATGAGAGTCAAAAACAGTGGAAATGAGGCCTACTGTATGAAAACTCAAATCTGGAAAGGTTTTTTCACTTTATAGTTACTGAAAAAAGTTGGTTCTTGTTTTTTTTGTTGGTATACATACAAATTTTTCGATTTTTCACGTTTTTCCAAAATTTATTTTGTTATTTAAATTATTTAGTATTTTATTTCAATAATTTTTATTGACTGATTGATTTTCTATGCAGATGTCAACTAAGGGTATGTGACAATGACAATGATACTAAAAACAGAAAAGTGTTTCCTTTGCATTTTCGCGTACAGATGACAATGTCGAAAATGACTAAAAACGCTGTATTATTCATGTCAGGCCAGTAGTTGGCGATGTCACTTAAAGAAACACTACGCGCCTATAGACTGAACATGTAATACTCATGCGCATGTCACCATTTTCACAAATTCACATTTTTGTAGTTTACACAAAGACAATAACGGTACAGTTTTCAAAAACTTGCACATTGAAACACGTTTTCAACTTTGCATTTTCAGGCCCCCAAAAGCCTTTTGTTGTGTAAATGGACGAGTGAACGATGAGTTTGCTGTTTTTAGTTGAAAACGGTGTCGTGTAAACAATCCCTAAATCATCCAAATCATTACAGAATTATGAATTCTTTCCAAATATGGCTAATTAAGTCATCTGGTGAAAATGTATTTTTCTTCATATAGCAATAATGTATTTGTTGCAACAAAAAAAAACACACAAAAAAAAAGCTTTTTCCAATATGGTGCAGCCCATGGAATGTAGTGCAACAGTCATATGGATTATTGTTATGGTACATTATTGTCATTTTTGAAGTCTTGCAGCCCCTGGTCACCATTTACTTTCACTGTATGGAAGCATCATCATACTGCTGGGTTTGAGAGAAATTTTCATTTTCAGGTGAACTATCCCTTTAAATGTAGCCCGAGTTAAGCAAATGTGTAACATAAATAAACCCAGTAAATAAAGTCTGTATAGTCAGCATTTCTGAGCATCACATTAGCCGCAATATGCTACACTTAACACATTTAATTGTGTCATAGAGACTTCCCCAAATCACACCTTCAGTTTCACGATCGTTCCAGCATGGAAACATGGGTTGAATTTTGAAAAGCACATTAGCGGCATGTTAAGTGAACCAATCTTCCGCTGAGCTGCTACAAAATATTAACTGTGTGTCTGTTGATTGTCAAAAGAAACACACAAGCTAGGCCAATTCACAAGCAGGTCTGAAACCACCGGGGTGCTTTAAAGGAAACGATCTGCTGTTGATGAAAGCACTTCCTGGAGGGACTAAATCTCAGCATAGTGGGAACAAGATATTTGGGGTAAAGAGGGAGAGAGTGAGGGAGAGAATAAAAGGCTGACCTAGTTCCGCCTTTCACTTGCTCCTTCCCCGGACTAGGTGTCCTGGAACCCCCAAGGCCGAGCTGGCAGGCCCGCAACTAGTACAGAGGGAGCAGCGGAGGGCAGAAAGGACGTTAAACAACGACTGTGCACTCTCAACCTCTGCTGCCCCGGCTAGTGTGGATTATTCCCCAGGCCACATCCTTGCAGAGAGAGGGAGAAAAGCTGGCAGCTTACTCTGTCACAGTCTTTCCTCCATTACGTCACCGTGCCAAACAACACAGCACTGCTGCACACGGCACACCTGCTGCTGGCGGCACTGGACCGACTCCAGCTCCATATCAGCCCTGCTGCTCACCTCCTGCCTGGCGCTCACTACAGACACGCACAGCCCGGATACAATTAGCATTGATTCAAATCTGCAAAACACCACGGAAAAACTTGTATGATTTACTCTAAAGTAGTGCTGATACTGATGACATAATAATGCCAATATATTCACAATATAATTAAGATGGTACACACCCTAAATCCAACTTTAATTAAAACACTCATTTTGCCCAGTGTTTAATTAAATGTGCACTTTTGTCAAGGAAGATTGTTAATTGTTAATTGTTAAATGGCAAATTGGGAAAAATTATTGGTAACACTTTACAATAAGGTTTACATTAGATAACTACAATACAGCATTAATTAACATTAACTAAGAATAAAAAATGTTTCTACTACACCGTAAAAAAAATTATGATCAATAAGTTATAACTTTTTAAAGTTATACAAGATTCAAGTCAGTTTAATGTAATTTAAGTTAAAATGACTTAAACATCCAAGTTGATTGTACTTAAAAATGTAAGGTAGCAAGTTTTTTTTAAGTTTTTAATTAATCTTAGTCCATGTTAATTTGTAATATTTAGTAATACATTATTAAAATCAAAAGTTGTCTCTGGTAATATTACTTAATTATGGAAGCTTGTTTCCGCCACAGAATAAAACATTTTAAAAGATAATTGCGACTTTTTATCTCACAATTGTGAGTTTACATCTCGTAATTCTGACTTTTTTCTCAGAATTGCGAGATAAAAAAAATGCAATTGCGAGTTATAAAGTCAGAATTGCAAGATATAAAGTCAGAATTGTGAGATATAAAGTCAGAGATATAAACTGAGATATAAACTCGCAATTGCGAGTTATAAAGTCCAATTCTGAAGGGAAAAAAGACTTTTTTCTCAGAATTGCAAGTATATCTCACAATTCTGACTTTATATCTAGCAATTGCGTGTTATAAAGTCAGAATTACGAGTTATAAAGTCAGAATTGCAAGATATAAAGTCAGAATTGTGAGATATAAAGTCAGAATTGCGAGATATAAAGTCAGAATTGCAAGATATAAAGTCAGAATTGTGAGATATAAAGTCAGAATTGCAAGATATAAAGTCAGAATTGTGAGATATAAAGTCAGAATTGCGAGATATAAAGTCAGAATTGCAAGATATAAAGTCAGAATTGTGAGATATAAAGTCAGAATTGCAAGATATAAAGTCAGAATTGTGAGATATAAAGTCAGAATTGCAAGATATAAAGTCAGAATTGCAAGATATAAAGTCAGAATTGTGAGATATAAACTGAGATATAAACTCGCAATTGCGAGTTATAAAGTCCAATTCTGAAGGGAAAAAAGACTGACTTTTTTCTCAGAATTGCAAGTATATCTCACAATTCTGACTTTATATCTAGCAATTGCGTGTTATAAAGTCAGAATTGCAAGCTATAAACTCGCAATTGAGAGAAAAAAGTCAGAATTGCGAGATGTAAATTTGATGAATTAATGAACAGTAACATTTTTATTAGCTAACGTTAACAAAGATTAATAAATACTATAACAAATGTATTGCACATTGTTAGTTAATGCATTATCACCTTATTGTAAAGTGTTACTAAATTATTTTAACATAAAAATAATTAAATTAACGTTTTTACTGTAAAAATGTTTGTAACTTTTACAGAAAAAGATTGTAAAAAAAAAAAAAAAAACTAAGTTAGAGCAAAAATTTTAAATGATTTAACATTGCATTGCATGTCATTTTACTGTCAAATTTATGGTTTATGCAAGTAAACACTATTAATTATCATATAATTACAGTGAAAAACAGTAAAACATTCACTGAAGTCCTTGCATGACTTCAGATTTGACTCCTAATTGACATTAGGGTGTTTTTTTTAACATTGTCTGTTATGTCATGTTTATTGCATTATTTTTGTTATTTCTTTGTGTGTATGTTTGTATCAATATGTGAGAACTGGCCATGTTTTATGTGCACGAATTCTGATTAATCGTAGCTTTCTGTTTCACCATCTGTATGATTATCAGTACATTTTAAGGTAAAAAACTGATTTTGGAAGTTCAAGTACATTTGGTATATTATTGGTATTATATCACTTGAAATATACTGTTATAATTGTCTGTCACTGTGAATTTGCGGCAATTACAGCTGGCAGTTTTTTATCATATACTTAGGGGTTTTTTTACAGTGGGTCTCTGTAAAAAAAATTTTTTGCTGTTGTTTATTAAATAATCTGTAGCACAAAACTATGATAACGGCTTTAAAGTAATGATATTGTTCAGTGCTATTATTCTGCATACCAGAATTTGTACTTTTGTGCTGTATTTAATAGTAGAAAAAACAAAAGGGTAAAATCATCCGCATTTACAGTATTACAGGATGTCGTCAGATATTTCAGTAAGCCAAGAAAATGTCTTAAGACACGTATAAATGCCATCAGAATATGATTACTCAGAATTATCATCTCAAGGACTGAGAAATCCTTCCTGCATTTGATATTCCCTTCCATTTTACCCAAAAACTTTTTCACTTTTACTGTAAAAGCATCCCAACAGGCCTTTAAATATCAACAGGTCAACACAATGTTGGACTGTGGCAATAAAAAAAGCACTCGTTCTTCATAAAGGCTGTTTAAAGTCTTCACTCAGGTGGCTCTTGAAAAATGCCTCCCCTTTTCCCTTCTTCTAATCCTCTCTAACACGCAATGATTGTCTTGATGCGTCGAAACCGTATGAAAGCCCAGAGGGAGTGCGTGTCATCTAGGAGCCTCAGTCCTCTCAGACTTCTGAGGGCTGAGAAATAGGATGCTCTCAGATTGACTGTAATAGAAAGCGATCTGCGGGCTCCCGTTTCATTTCAAGCTACACGTGAAACAAAGGCTTCCTCAAAGAAACACAAACAGCTCCATACAGGAAAAAATGTGCATCTGAGTCTTCTATTATAAAAAATCTGTCTCTGTTAATTATCTCTTATTAAAGAACTTTTTTATCATTGTTATTGCTCTGTTTGAGATGACAACAGTTCATTTAAAAAAAAGTCCAGGTGAAAAACCTGGAAAGATTTAACCACATATTCAGGACGGTGGAAACCAAATATAATAATTCAAGATTCAACCACTGAAAAACTTGTATTGGTCGATCACTAATATGAATATTGTGTAGGATTTTATTTTGAAATTGTTGTCATATGCAAAAACTTCTCAAACTTCTCACATTTTATAAATTAAAATAAACAAAAAAACACTGAAAACGTAGCCTACTAATGTCATAAATATATATATATATATATATATACATGATCAGGCATAATATTATGACCACCTTCCTAATATTGTGTTGGTGCCCCTTTTGCTGCCAAAACAGCCCTGACCCGTCGAGGCTAGACCCCTGAAGGTGTGCTGTGATATCTGGTACCAAGATGTTAGCAGCAGATCCTTTAAGATCTGACTTGTTTTTTCAGCACATCCCACAGATGCTCGATTGGATTGAGATCTGGGGAATTTGGAGGCCAAGTCAACACCTCAAACTCGTTGTTGTGCTCCTCAAACCATTCCTGAACCATTTTTGCTTTGTGGCAGGGCGCATTATCCTGCTGAAAGAGGCCACAGCCACCAGGGAATTCCGTTTCCATGAAAGGGTGTACATGGTCTGCAACAATTGCTTAGGTAGATGGTACGTGTCAAAGTAACATCCACATGGATGGCAGGACCCAAGGTTTCCCAGCAGATCATTGCCCAAAGCATCACACTGCCTCCGCCAGCCTTAGCTCCCCACGTGCATCAATGAGCCTTGGCCGCCCATGACCCTGTTGCCGGTTCACCACTGTTCCTTCCTTGGATCACTTTTGATAGATACTGACCACTGCAGACCAGGAACACCCCACAAGAGCTGCAGTTTTGGAGATGCTCTGACCCAGTCGTCTAGCCATCACAATTTGGCCCTTGTCAAACTCGCTCAAAACCTTACGCTTGCCCATTTTTCTTGCTTCTAACACATCAACTTTGAGGACAAAATGTTCACTTGCTGCCTAATATATCCCACCCACTAACAGGGGCCGTGATGAAGAGATAATCAGTGTTATTCACTTCACCTGGTCATAATGTTATGCCCGATCGGTGTATATTAGTGCTGTCAAAATTAGCGCGTTAACGTGATTAAGCGCGACAAGACAAAAGAGAACGCGCTGTCTGTGAATGTCCTGTCTTTGTGACACACACACGATGCATCGCCAGTATCGTGCTCACAGACAGCGCGCCAGAGTTCTCTTTCGCACTTGAACGAACAATAACACACAGAATTATGCCAAAATGCCCGTTTTTTTGAGTATTCTCATAAGAGCAGTCTTAAATGAGTTAAATAACGGCATAACCGCGTCATGTTCGGCAGCGGCAGATCTTAAAGTGACAGCAGCCTAATAAATTGCTGTGATGTCTGTCATTAATGTTAATCAAAGAACAAAGGTAACAGAGAAAATTGTAGCTTTAATAAGGATTAATCTATATTTAATGTATAATTTATGCAGTGCAGACTGTTTGATAAGTTTATTAAATTTCTGTTTGTCTAACAGTAAGGAAGGCCACAGGCAAATATGACATTTATTATATTTATGTGAAGATTGCTCACTTAAATTAAAAGTTATTTTCTTAAAGCCTAATAAATGTTGAAATTTATATAGCTTTCAAATATACTGTAATTGACTATCATTAATGTAAAAAAAAAATCAATTTCATAGACACATCAGTGGCAGTTTCAGTGATGCTGGCCTTCGTTCATAAAAAGATGCCATTAAACAAATATTTAAAATATACTGTCTTTAAGTTGTTTCTACATTAATTTGGAGAGTAACTGTGAAATTATTACAATATAAAATAATTAAAAACGCAGATGTTTTTAATGTGATTAATCGCGTTTAATTAGAGAAAAATTTGTTAACTAGTTATTTTTTTTAATTGATTGACAGCACTAATATATATATATTAATGTGACTATATACAAGTATCTCTTGTCTGTGTTATTGTGGTGTTGGGAAAAAAAATAGATGGATCCCAAAAATAAAAGATAAAAATGATAATAAAATGAGATTATCTTTGTTGCATAAACTTAATGTAGTTTTATGCATTTTCTGTTTTATACATAAAGTTAATAGAATAATTAACAGTTTGTATTATATTGGTATCAGTGATACTGTCCTTCATTCATAAAAATATGCCATTAAACAAATATTTAAAACTGTCTTTATGTTGTTTCTACATTCATTTAGATTAATTGTGAAATTATTACAATATAAAAATATATTAAAACTTGTGATTAATTTTAGAAAAACTTGCAATTAACTAGTGAATTTTTTTAATCGATTGACAGCACTAATTATACAGTATCATGACATACAGTTTTTGGCCTAACTTTTCTATGTATGATATTATACAGCATAATTTAACGAAAAATAAATAAATATTCCTACCAAAATAGGCAAAACCTACCAGATCACAATGTCTTTTGTTTGTCCCTGTAAAAACTGCAACAAAGAATAACAAACAAAACGAAAACAAAGAATTTAAACTGTGGAAAACAATTAATATTCAACAATATTATTGATCTTCCTGCATTGACACTGAGCTAAATGATGACATCACTGTTTTCTCCAGAGCTGCTGTATAGATAAATGAACTAAATTAATAACTAATGATTTTTGCAATAGAAATGAATCAACACTGAACTTACTTAAGCTGGACAATGACACTATTTTCTTCTAGAGCTTCTGTACAGCCAAAACAAACTTTGTTGCATTATTTTCCTGTTATCAGCTGCTTTGAAACAATCCGTACTGTAAAAAGCGCTATATAAATAAAGGTGACTTGACTTGACAGTTAGTATTTCCCTTCAAGACCTTTACAAGCGCACGTAATGTTTAAATAAAGAAAAATTAAATGGGAAAACTACTATTAGTGTTGCATTGATCATTGAGAAAAATCTACTAGCTACAATTGAAAAGAGTGAAATAGTTAGGTTTGGTTGTTCCTCTATCACCAGTGTTTATGATGTAACCCTCCGTTCATCACGGAGTAACAGACCTCCCATAATCTGCCGGATTTCACAGACTCCTGTACAGCCAGTGCTTAGCAGCCAGCCGTCCGTGCTGCTTTACTAAACTGCTTGATTTACAAGCACCCGAGGGGCAGTTTTGGAGACCAAAGCGTACATTATTAATGGATGTGTAGTGTTGACATCATGCCAGAATCCATACAACACTTTCCTGCTTATGGAGCAATTCCAATACTATGATAATAAACTGTAAAGGGGAAACATGCATTTCATAGATAGATCCTCTTAAGTCGGTCCTGATGTTTTTACAACAGACTTGCCTCAGATACTCAGTCCAGACATCGAGTGATGCTGATGTACAGGCAGAATTTGCTTTCATTGTATCTTTCTTCCTGAAGCTGTCATTCTGTAGAACATCTTTTGTGTTTCATAGAAAAGACGTTGGTAAATATAATGACAGACTTTGGTCCCACTTTATATTAAGTGTCTTGTACTGACATTGTTTGATACAATGCAGTCATTGTGTGTGTACTGTACATGTTTTTACAATATAGTTATATTTGAAAAATACCTGAATGCAATCATTAATTTCTGTAATTACATCTATAATTACACCGTTGACCCTTCTCTTACACCTTAACCCTCATACGTTTAGTTTTTTTAGAATTTTTTACTTCATCGGAATGGTACGAAACTTGGTAAAGGTTTTGGCACTTGCTGTGTGAACACAAAAAACATCACGGACATGATTCAAAAAGGTTAAATGGTCCTGAAAAAAATACTCATCGCGGTCAAAAATGACCGCACTGGAAATGAAAGGGAGACAAATTTGATCTAGTGGAAGCTTTTGGTACCGTGACCAAACAAAATCTTACTGAAAGCTACTTTTTAAGATATCAAGCTCAAATTTGGAACACAGCTTGTTTAGATTTATGGCTTTGATTAAGAGTAAAACATGCTTTTGAAAATATATATTTCATATAAAAATACAAAGTAAACTAAGAATTATTTTACTTAAGTACATAGTAGGGAGTAATTTATTTAAAATGAAAATTACCCCATGATTTACTCACCCTCAAGCCGTCCTAGGTGTATGACTTTCTTATGAACACAATCAGAGTTATATTGTTAAATATCCTGACGCTTCCAAGCTTTATAATGGCAGTGACTGGGTCAGTTGAGTTTGAAACTCAAAAAAGTGCCTCCATCCATCATAAATGTACTCCACACAACTCCGGCGGGTTAATAAACGCCTTCTGAAGAGAATCAATGGGGTTTTGTAAGAAAAATGTCCATATTTATATCTTTATAAAGTAAAATTTTTAGCTTCTGCCAGACCGCCTTCCGTATTCAACTTACGCAGAAAGTGTAACGCCGCTCGCAGTTCAAAACGCTTACGCCTCGTCCGACGTCACACGTCGCGCCAGTTACGCTTTTTTCGTAAGTTGAATACGGAAGGCAGTCTAGCGGAAGCTAGATATTTTACTTTATAAAGTTTTAAATATGGATATTTTTCTTACAAATCCCCATCGATTCACTTCAGAAGGCCTTTATTAACCCCCGGATCCGTGTGGAGTACGTTTATGATGGATGGATGCACTTTTTTGAGCTTCAAACTCAATGGACCCCGTCACTGCCATTATAAAGTATGGAAGCTTCAGGATATTTATTAATATAACTCCAATTGTGTTCATCAGAAAGAAGAAAGTCATATACATGGCTTGAGTGTGAGTAAACCATGGGGTAATTTTCATTTTAAAGTGAACTACTCCTTTAAAAGACACCTACTATAAAAGTACACTATTCCTTTACACCAAAATATCTCTCAGGACGTTCCAAAAACATCCAGACATATTTGGGAGTGCTCTTACAGAGCTCATAGAAAAGAAACAGCTCGTTTAAAATGCACAAAGCCATTTACATAAACAGCCCAGATTCCAGTGTTCTGATTTATGGGAATGCAACACATCATCAACAATAGTGATGATGAGAGCAAAACAAGCCCAAAACAATCTGCTGTAAGACTCTTTGGAATCAAACGAGCATTGCAGCACTTAGAAGTAACATGCCGGTTTTAGGGGGGATGCTGCTGCTGGCACCTGCTATTAAACCCCACTGCGCACGCTTCTCCCAGCCTGCAACAAAAGGTCTGCTGATGGCTGATTTTCGGCAGCACAGGTGCTGCTGCTGCTGCTGAGACTGACCTGAATGGTGCAGGTATACTCCGTATCATCCAGCAGCCTGACCGTACACATGTATTCTCGCTCCAGGTTTCTGACGCTGGCACTCATCAGCCGACTCAACATCTTCTCAACGCACGATCGCTGGTCTGCGTCCGGGGACCAGAACAAAAAGCTCAAGCAATGTCACATCGACCAAACTCTCCGGTCGCCCAGGTAAAACGTGCTAACCGAAGCCGACAGCATCTTTATCCGATGACATGAACGCCGCGGTTGTTCGGGTGAGTGTTTTATTTCTTGTTATTGCGAACAGGTTCCTCCAGCACGCATCCAGGTCCAGATTAAGTCGCTGTGGTTACGAGCAGACAGTCAGTAGCAGCCCGTCTGTTGACCATTCACCGCTTGATATTTGAGCAAGGGGGCGGGACCAAATAAGCTGAGTGACACTCCTTCTAGCCAATGGTTAAGCTCTCAAAATAAGGACTCGTTTGAAATGGACAATGAAAGATTGGGGTGCTGCTGCTGCGTATTTGGAGGTCATTGTTGTCCAATAAGATGCTGGACAAAGGTAGTAGTAAGGTTATAAGAAAATACTCGTTGCTCAGGTTTATTTCCTGCAGCAATAATTGGTAACACTTTATTTTAATGTGTCCTTGTTACACGTATTTACTATAGTAATAACTATTAATTAGGCATACTTATTTGAAACTAAGCATAAACAAAACCCTAATCCTACCCTAACCCAATAGTAAGTACATGTAGTTAATTATTATTACTCAGTACTTAAATGTATTAACAGGGACACATTAAAATAAAGGGTAACTCAATAATTGTCTTCTTTATTTGAGAGTATGACTCTAGTATCCATATCAAAATCAAATACGTTTTTTTTTTTACAAAATAAATCGCACTACACACATATCAAAAAGATATAAATTGAATATACTTGTGAATTTTTATTAACTAGAAAAATAAACTATATTAATGTTTTTAAATATTGTGTTTGTTCTAGATTCCTCTATAATGATTTAGAAAACTATATTGGGAGAAATTTTGTATTTTAAAAATTAGTTTGTCATATGCATTTCAAAATGATAAAACTTCTCACATTTTATAAATCAAAACAAACAAAAACACTGAAAACATGTAGCCTACTTCATAAAGCAACAGAAACTTGTTTATTTTAAAATATTTTTATTAATGTGACTATAAGTACAAGTATCTCTTGTATGTGTTTAATATCAACTCCTAGACAGAATTGGAATATGAAATTTGATCACACGGTAACTCCAGAAGTAGCATTTTATGGGTTATTTAAGAATATTACACTTGATTTGACTTACAAACATTATGTATAAATATTTCTACATTAGCATGAGAACTTCTTCCTTCTATTGCTCTCTCTCTCTCTCTCTCTCTCTCTCTCTCAAACACACACATACACACACATTATCACAATTCATAATTAGTAAGCAAAAAGTAAACAATTAATGTTGCATCCTTTGTTGCATCAAAACAAAGCCTTACTGTGTGTTTGTAAAAAGAAGGAACGTCACATAGTGAATTCATTAGAGTCATTTTCATCATTCTCCTCAGGTTCGTTGCTGCTCATGGAGGTGGATTTGGCGGAGCTCTGTAATCGGTTCTCAGCCTTGCGTGTGTAGGGCCGACCAGCTTGAGGATGGTTCTGATGATGAGGCAATCTTATGTTGTGGTCCACAGAATGGACAAACGCTTCTTGTCTCCTGCCCACTGGCTTCATCTGATTCAGCTTGCAGGAGGCGATGAGAGGCCTGCCTATGTCCAGCTCTTTGCTCTCAGTGAGACGTTCCTTAGTTTGTTTCTGGGTGTAGTGCAATTTCACCTTGATCACCAGAGATCCCTAAGAAGTTTCAGAGAACTTTGAATAAATTGCATTTCTTAAAAGGCTGTAAACACTATTTTTGACATCCAGACATAATGCATTATTTTACGTCAGTGGTTTTAACATCAACAATAATATCCCTACAATAAAACATTGATATATGATTTGATATATGATATGATAACATTTATATTATATTATATATGTTAACACTTTACAACAAGGTTTCATTTGTTATCATTAGTTAACTACATAAGTTAACATGAACTAACAATGATCAATAATTCTACAGCATTTATTAATCTTAGTTCATGTAAATTTCTACACGTACTAATACATTTTTAAAATCAAAAGTTGTACCGTTAACAATGAACAATTATATTTTTATTAACTAACATTAACATTAAGGTCAAGTAATATTGTAAAAATATAGTGCTCCTAGTTAGTTCATGCTAATTAATGCATTAATGTTAACAAATGTGACCTTACTGTAAAGTATTACATAATTTAATTTAATACAATATAATTTAATACAATATAATATAATAAATATAATGCTGGGCAATCGATTAAATCGCATCCAAAATAAAAGTTTGCGTTTACATAATATATGTGTGTGTACTGTGTATAATTATTATGTATATATAAATACACACACATGCATGTATATATTTAAGAAAAATGTTATATTTTTATATAAAATATTTATATTTATAGATAAGATAAATTATATAAATATATATACAGTATATACACATGCAAATATTTCTTAAACATATACATGAAGGAGTGTTAGAGTTATATTATAATAATATAATATAATATAATATAATATAATATAGTCTTCATATGTTGCTTTCCAAACTTTGCACAATTCACTGGTAAGTTGCATTTTATTATTTGCATATTACATGCTCTCCAGAACATAATATTCAGCAATATTATTGATTTCATAATTTCATAATTCATAAACTTTACATAGTTATTTAGTCAAATTGAATCAACACTGAACTGATTTCAGCTGAACAATGACACTATTGTCTTTTTAGAGCTGCTTTACAGCAGAATTGAATTCTGTTTGCATCGATTTATTATTTTCCTCTTTATCGCTGTGAAGATGCTTTGAAATAATCTGAATTGTATAAAGCACTATGCAAATAAAAGTGACTTGACTTAATAAACCTGTGAATAATTTTGGGTTTGTGACTGACCAGTGTTTTTAAAGTGAACATGTATATTTCAGTTCTCAATGTTTGAAATACATTTCAGATCTATACCACAATTGTCTCATTTCAAAGAGAAAACCTCCTTAAATGTACCTGGAGTCTTTGAAGGCAGCATAATCTGAGGGTGCAGTCAGGAGTTTCACCAATGCTCACCAGCAGAGAGTCCATTTCTTCAGATCTGCCAGAAGCTGAGAAAATGTCTTGCATTTGCTAAAAACAAAAGCATATCACCATTTAAACTGTAAACTGCCAGGTAAAGTAAACGTCAAGCTGTTAATGTACCCAAAGAAGTATTAGACTTCTTCACCCCTAGAGGTCAGTAGACTCACAGTTTTGTTTTAAAGTCATCCTACTGTACTTTCTTTCTGTTGACTTTGCATTTGCAGTAGAGCAATAAAAATAACATCTATAATGTTAAATATATTGTGCTAATAAAACTATATATATATATAAGTACTCAGGGCCTGAAATGAACTTTTTGGACCACCAGCCACTGTGGCAACAGTGACTTTTTACAAGCCATTTTTTTTTTTTTTTTTTGCTTCATAAAGGTGAAAAACAGGAATAGCACAAACATTGTTCTTTAACTTGTAAGAATACACATTTAAGTGCTGTCAAGTTAAGGAAATCAATATAAGTAATAATAACTCTTAGAATATAATTTTTTTTTTATCTTTTTATTCATTGATTTCCCGTGTCCACAGATATAGACCTACCGCAGCTCGTATGTAAACACATGTGTTGATGGCTGATTTAGTCACGTAGACAGGTTCTGGCAGCTGTTAGTTACAGCGTTCAGGAACCGTTAAGCAGAACTAAATTAATATTATTATTACTGGTAAAGTTACCGGGTACCGGACATTTTCTCACCGGTTCCCAACTCCCAACATACACACGCACACACATCTGTGCAACTGTCATTGTACTGTAGCCTACGTCAGCGTTGCATTATCTCATCCCATCTCATCAGCAGTTTAATACTTACTCGCACATCCAAACGTAGTCAGAGAAGGGCCTCATCTTCTTTCCGATCGCATGAACGTTCCGAAACAGCAGTCGCATCCTCTCAAACTGCCTAATGAATCACTCAATTCTCATTGGATACCTGCCAATGTGGCAGGTTGATTGACAGTGTTACCCGCCAATTGCAAAATTCACCCGCATTTGGCGCGTGGTCGGGTGTTAATTTCAGGCCCTGTAAGTACTATAATAGTGTTCAGTGCCACTGCATGAGCCCCCATATTACAGTCATAAGTTTGGAGGAGTTTAAGAGGCAAATAAATCCACAACGAAATCCACTCTCTTTCCTCTTCTGGGCCCTCCCATCCCAACTCTCATATCCCCCTTCCCTATGCATATGTATGTGTATGTGTATGTGTTTATGTCAGAAAAAGAGGACATGAAAAGCTGCGACTTACTGGTTTACTCTCAAGAATCAGAGTGCAGTCCTGGGCCACGGCATTTGTGTTCCTCACTGTCCCGAACACAACCAGGACGTTGGAAAAAAGGGCAGAGAAACAGAGATCCACCTGAACACCACAGTGCTGAAAGTCCAGAGACCTTCGGCCAGGAAGAACTGCGGAAAACATTACCAAACATAAACAGCAATGCAAAAAATATTCATTTACTTTATGAGGAAAAAAAAAAAAACAGGAAACGCACATGACAGAGACCATAAAGTAGATTATAGGTATATTAAGTACAGTATAACTATTATATGTGCCACTACAAAAGATGTAGTGCTGCTGTATTATAACTATTTATGACTTCTGTTTTGAAAAAAAAAGTCCTTGTACGCTACTGTTCAAAAGTTTGAGTTCTGTAACATTTTTCTTTTTCTTTACAGAAATGTTATCCAGCAAGGATGCATTAAACTGATCATTAACACTTTACAATAAGATCTCATTTGTTAACATTAGTTAATGTATTAACTAACATGAATTAACAATGAGCAATACATTTGTTACAGTATATATTAATTTTTATTAATGTTAGTTAACAAAAATCCAGCTGTCCATTATTTGTTCATGTTAGTTCACAGTGCATTAACTAATGCTAACAAATGCAGCATTTGATTTTAATAATGTATTAGTAAATGGTGAAATTATTATTAACTAAGATTAACAAATGCTGTAGAAATACTGTTCATTCTAAGTCGATGAATTGTAAAGTGTTACCAATTCATCAAATGTGACAGTGTGTTATCAAATTTCAAATAAATGTTGTTCTTTAGAACTTTCTATTCATCAAAGAAACTTGAAAAAATGTATTAGAGTTTCCACAAAAAAAATATATATAATGTATAATATAATATTAACTATATTAACTGTTTTCAACATTGATAATAATAATAAAAAAGTTTCTTGAGCAGCAAATCAGCATATTAGAATGATTTCTGAAGGATCATGTGACACCGAAGACTGGAGTAATTTGCCATTACATGAATAAATTACATTTTAACATATAAAAATAGAAAACAGTCATTTTAAATTGCAATAATATTTCACAAAATTACTGTTTTTACTGTATTATTGATCAAATAAATGAGCATAGGAGATTTCTTTCAAAATATTTGAAAATCGTATCGACCCCAAACTTTTGAACAGTAGCATACATAAAGAGAAATATAAACATTTTAACATATATAACTCTCATGTGGTCAATTTAGTAATATTGCATATGCTGGTACATGCAAGCATGTTTAAAGGCGTCGGAATGCATGTTTCATGTTCTATTTACTTACTCAAATCAACAAAATGGGGCTGTTCTCATATTTAAATGACAGCTGTCAAAGTTTTTAAGTTAACAAATAAAAACTCTCACAGTCTACAGTGAAAAATGGAATCAGTTTAAGTCAGCTCACTGGTGGCAATCTGGCTCTTTTAGGAAGGACATCCATTTCCTTTTAATGCAGACACATAGTTTATGAATGATCCCTCAGCAGTGCTTTAACCATGAGTCATGTATCACAATCTAACCCACAAAAGCAACCAAAAAGGAAGTCACAAACTGGGAAATGGTTACAGGTGATGGAGCACTTTTGAGTGTAGGCACTGACACCGACTTCTTTTCCATTGCATTAAAAATCTGCTGTATCATCACTGATGTTGAATATAGCATTTAAAGTGTTCACATGAATCAAAAATAATCAAAACTGATCTATTTCACATGTCTTACAGTAGTGAAACCAGCCCACTGAATTCTCAGTCAAAGAGAGGGTGGGAAATGAAATGAGACCTTTACTCACATTATACACTACCGGTGAAAAGTTTGGAATAATACATATTTTTCAAAAAAAAATATATATATTTTTGAGACGTCTCTTTTGTTTACCAAGGCTGCATTTATTTGATCAAAGTAAAGTAAAAACTGTAATATTGCGAAATATTATTACATTTTAAAATAACTGTCTTCTATTTGAATATATTTTCAAATATAATTTATTCCTGTGATGGTAAAGCAGCCATTACTCCATGCTTCAGTGTCACATGATCCTGCAGAAATCATTATTATCATTTCTGTATAAAACAGATTTTGCTGCTTAATATTTTTGTGGAAATCGTGATACACTACCACTCAAAAAAAGAAGAAAGAAAGAAAGAAATACTTTTATTCAGCAAGGATGCACTAAACTCAAAATGTATCACAGTTTCCACAAAATATTAACGCAGCAAGAACTGTTTTCAACATTGATAAGAAGAACCATGATTAATAATTGAGCACCAACAATAATTGATAAAAATTGAGCAGCATATTAGAATGATTTCTGAAGGATCATGTGACGCTGAAGAATGGAGTAATGATGCTGAAAACTCTGCATTTTAAAATATATTATATATATAGAAAACAGTTATTTTAAATTGTAATAATATTTCACAATATTACAGTTTTTACTGTACTTTGATCAAATAAATGCAGCCTTGGTTAGAAAAAGAGACTTCTTTCAAAAACTGCCTTAATCAAAATCTTAATCACCTTTTGACCGGTAGTATAAGTGGAATTCAGGTAGAAAATAAAGATGTAATGAAGGTAACCCCTTTAATGAAGGTTATTTTGGTTTGTTTGTTTGTTTACACAAGATACATTTAATAAAAGGACCTCTGATGACAATATGAAGTTGCTTAATATATCTAAATACCATTAGCCTGTTTCCAACAAGCATCCCGTCGACGGAGCTCCATGGTGTGTCCGGACGCTTGCACAGGATCGGTCAAGGCCCGTGGCTCTGCCAGAGTGTGCCTGATCTCTACTACCTGCCTTCCACGCACCAGTGGGTCCTTTCCCAAATCTGGAAAAACAAAAAAGCTTTCATTATAAACCACAGGATACTTCTTCTTATAACTAAATAAATACGTGATCTACGGATGTTCCTTTTGCCATGTGATCAGTGTTCATCAGACACTGAAACATGACGCAAACATGACTCGGCAAGTTGTTATACAAACGGGAAGTTAAAAATTAAGGAACTTGCTAAAAGTAATATATCAGTTAGCGCCTATTAAATTATCAGCATGTTCTACTCTCAAATAAGAAGAATGGATTTGGTGCTGTTTTTGAGTGCAGAAATGTGATAATTTTTTTACTAAATGAGTAAAAATATACTCTGTATAATAATATTAGATTATATTTAATTTTATTTATATTGCTATTTATTTTTATATTTTATTTTTAATTTCTTTAGTTCAAAAGTTTGGGGTCAGTAAGAGTTTTTTTTTTTGAAAATTAATACTTTTTTTTCAGCAAGGATGCATTACACTGATCAAAGGTTACAGTAAAGACATTTTTAATCTTACAAATGATTTCGTTTTCAAATAAATGCTGTTCTTTTGAGCTTTCTATTCATCAAAAAAACCTTGAAAAAAACCTCACATTCACAGTTTCCACAAAAATTTTGCAACACAACTGTTTTCAACATTATTATTATTATTATTATTATTAAATGATTGTATATATTAAAAAATAAAACAATTATTTTAAACTGCAGGAATATTTCACAATATTACTGTTTTGCTGTATTTTTGATCAAATAAATTCCGCCTCTGTGATCATTAGAGACTTTACAGTAAGGTCACACTAACATTACCTAAACAAGGAGCTAGACTTTAGTTACAGTATTTATTAATCTTTGTTAACATTAGTTGCTAAAAAATACAACTTTTCATTGTTTGGTCATGTTAGTTCACAGTGCATTAATTAATGTTAATTGTGGAAATACATTAATTTAGTAACCAGTTGGGTTACACTTTATTTCAATGGTCCCCTTTAGACATTCTGTTGACTATAAGTAATGTTTTACCTACATTTCAACTGCCTCTCATTAGAGTATTAGTTGAATATTAGTATACTGTTAAGAGTAGGGTTAGGGTTAGTAGAATAAGGGGTTCGGATAAGTAGAATAAGATTAAGTAACTTTACAAGTACGTCTAGTCAGCAGAATGTCTAAAGAGGACCATTGAAATAAAGTGTTACCATAAATTGTACAACTTGTACTAAGGAAAAAAAGAACTACTATATCAGTACAGAAACCAGTAGCCAGGAATATACTGTAAATCCACACTAAAATGCTTTACTAGTGCAGTGAGCTGTGCTTCACTGCTAACCAGTGCCGAATCATTGATTTATGATCGTTATTGAGGCAGGAAGTGGTCTAATACTTGTGGGCATGATAAACACAGTGATAATGGCTGTGGGACGGGGTGCAGACAGAGCAACAAGCATACGAGACAGGAGCAGTGAGGGTAAGTGGGGCACCCAGCCGCCCCTAGGTTAAGCGCTCTCAAATTTCCCCTACCTGAGCACAGCAGCCAGAGAATGAGGTCACATACCTTGGCAGCTACAGTATAAAAAGCCAAGAGCTGTTACCAAAGAGACCAATCAAACAACCAAATAAGCCCTCTGCAGGGAGCGAGGGGATTATCTCAACCATTAAAACATAAATCCACGTTCACATCATGCCGTGGAGGGTACGGCTACGGATCAAGGAAGGAAACCAATGTCTGGCATACAGTAGATGTCAACCAGTTGTTGCTCTCATAAGTGCTCCAAGTATAAATCCGCTAATGATCAAAAGCACTGAAAGACACTGTGACCTTATTCACACTTTATGGGTGAAGTATGATTTAATATGACAATATCTTGTTATTACAGTGCTTGCAAGGCAGCGCTGTTTTGATATTGAACAAACGTTCTGGTTCTGGCTCACAAAAATTCGCCAAACAATGATAAATGTGAACTCACCACACCCTTAGAAGGGTGCTGCCTATGTAGGCAATAGGTAGTAAGGCAGCTCACTAATGCTGGGCTCAAATCCTAAACAATTATGAAATCTTGTTGCATCTTGCACATACTGAGAATCTTCACAGATTTTCTTCTCTCAAATCTTAAACATGCACACACTACAAGATTTAAAAATCGTGGCACATCACATACTACAAGATTAAAGCTACACTGCCGCTAGGGGTCGCTAACCTCTTCAAAACAATAGCAAAGGCGTAGATTGATGATGCAGTGAATGAGCGTGGAATCATGGAACTTGTCGTCATACTGATGGATTTAATAATGTTTATGGATGAGTGAATGCATTCATGTTTTTTAACATTGTGTTGAGCTACATAACATTGATTCGTTTTATGCATATTTGCTCACCTGTCTAATAAAGCACATGCAAGAATGGCACCTCTGTCAAGTCGAAGTTTGTTGCGAAGCTCTCGCCATCTCGAAAACGCCACGTCGATACTGGTCCTCTTTTGATTTCTCATTTTGTTCCAAAGTCTGCTTGCCATGGTCTATAATGTTTGAACGAAACTACAACAGCGTGCCGCAAGACGTTATGCAGTTGTCCACGTCTGTTGCCATGGTTTCTACGGCAGTAAAAGCAGAAACCGAGGGTAACGCGGATATGACGCCATTAACAGGCGACTCCCTCACACGTCCCGCTTCCTTGGTTAAAATCGCAATTTTCTCACAATTTACAAATAGTTGGAAACATTTGGGATATTGTAAGTACTCAACTGAACAAAATATATAACACTGGCCTAGTGGTTTTTGGATATTTTACTGCAAAAATCTTACATATTGCAGCTTTAAGATTATCATGCCAGAGGGAGCAGATCATATGATCTCACATGGTCTCATGTGATGTGACATGATGGGGGAGGAGAGAGAGAGAGAGAGAGAGAGAGAGAGAGAGAGAGAGAGAGAGAGAGAGAGAGAGAGAGTGAGCAAGAGGGAGATTTGAAGAAAGACTGTAGAAAGAGAGATGGCTGAGAGACATTACAAAAGAGAAAAGCTCAGAGGAATATCACTGGTAAAAGATGGGTTATGATCAGGCAAGAGCTTTAGGACCCACATTAATACTAGAAAAGCTTTCCAGCGCTGGAGAGACCTCATCTTTGCTTTATTTTTCAGAAAGCATTACTTTGCTTCACTTTAGCTATGATAAAAGAGACATCCACTCTTGCACTGCGTGTTCGTGCATCTTGGGGGTGGAGCAATGAAGTAAGGGGCGTGTTTGTTTGGGTTGATTTCAAATATCAACAGGGTTTCTCAGAAACCATTTACTGCACTTTTAAGATTTGGGACAGAAGAATACTGGTAGAAGCACTCACCCTCAGAGACCTGCTCCAAGACACGGGTCACCCTCTCTGGCTGTAAGACATGTTTGTTCAGGTACTTGGTGAAGATCCCTGTGCTCTTGCCACCATCTTGGACCTCGAAAGCCTCAGCATCTTCACTCCTGTAGGATCAAACAGCATGAGTCCACAAGAAGAACACAATCATTGTTGTTTTCGATGTTTTGAATTGTTACCGAGTTATGACAGTACTTACGTGGCATATCCATACACAGTGTTTCCCAGAGGAGCCAAAGGCTTAATTTCAGAGGGAGGACCTTTTTGTTTGTACCTGGAGGATATAAAATAGCAAAAATGTTGAACAGAGTAGCAGTGTGCCAAATTATTATCTTTTAACATTTCCAAAACTATTCCAAGAATCTGGAATTCTAGATACTTTTATTTGCTTTCTGGCAAACAATAAGCTGCACAAGTTCATGATGTTCCTGCAGGCCTACCACTTCCTGCAGGTGTCCAGGAGAATGACGTTGAGCTGGGCTTTTCTCTCCTGCATACTGTGCATCACTCTCTGTACGCACACACAGTTTTCAGTGCGGTAGGGTCGTGGAGCATCAATGGCCACCAGGTAATTTCTGCCAGAGTGCTCGTAGCCATGGCCAGCATAGTAAAAAACAGCTGGGGAAAGAAAAAGTGGGGTTAATTATGCCACTTTTCACAAGATGTAATGTAAGTCTCTGGTGTCCCCAGAATGTGTCTGAAGTTTCAGCTCAAAATACCCCACAGATAATTTATTATAGCTTGTCAAATTTGCCCCTATTTGGGTGTAAGCAAAAACACACCGTTTTTGTGTGTGTCCCTTTAAATGCAAAATGAGCTGCTGCTCCCAGCCACTTTTCCAGAAGAGGGCGGAGCCTTTACAGCTTGCGCATCAGATTCACAACAACAAAACTGGAGAATCTCACGCAGCCAAAATATCAGAAATTGTCAGTAGCGGTGTTCAGCCTTACATGTTCAAACCAGAGTCGGACACTGATAGAGAGACTTGGGAAGAAGTTACAACTTTTAAAACGCAACTGGACGTTTCTGAATAGTTAGTGGATAAATATATGTTGTTGTGGAGTTAAGTTGATTCAACTCATCAAATATGACTATACCACCATGTTATCTTTCAGAAACAACTTTTGTGGAAATCCAGCACTGAACTAACCCTCGTTTGTGAAGCAGTCCGGCATAAAATAACACTTTACCGACTTTCTTCGGCACATTTCATTAATAAATTAAATTCAGCCACGATGTCCTCAGTGGCTCAGATGCCAGAAGTCTATGGAGACTCTTATGTTCATTGGTATATCCAATAACAGAACATTTGTAATGTTTTTTTGGCGCAGACATTGTATATCTTCAGCTGCAACAGCAAGGAAACAGAAATGGCGGACTGCAGTGGCTCACTCAGGGCGGGATCTATGCTAATAGGGGCAGATCGTCACCAGTCAATGGGCGGGGCTTCCCCCTACTCATACGTAAGTGTAGGGGTAAATCTGGAACCGCTCGTTTGGAAAGACTGTTTATGATTTATGGGGATTATAAAAAAGGAGTGGGTGGATTTTTACCATTATAGGGTCATTGTATAAACACTTTGGACACACATCTGTGTTCAAACACCTTATAAAAGTGAATTTTGCATAATAGATCCCCTTTAATGGTCTACAATATTGTGTAATATGTTTCTTTCCTTCTCTGGTTGAGTTCCTTACTCTTATACAACATTGCCTTTTACTTTAAACATTACTCAAAAATGAAAATTCTGTCATCATCTACACCCCCTCAGTGCATTCCAAACCAGTATGACTTTCTTCCAAAAGAAGACAAAAGAAGAATTTTTGAAGAATATCCAAGCCACTTGATATAATCACAGTGAATATGGACTTGGGCTCTCAAGCTCCAAAATGACACCATAAAAGCATCAAAGTAGTTCATTTGACTCAGGCACTACTTTCCAGGTCTTCTAAATCCATGACTGCTTTATCCGAGGACCAAAAAATAAGCCATTGTTAATGTTCACTGAAGCTCTTGATGCATTCATGAGAGTTAATGAAAAAAGCAGAAAAGTCAGGTTCATGAAAGTATCTTATCAATGAAACATTTGTTCCAGTTCACAATACCAATGACTCACTGACCCAGCTTGTTCATGACAACATACTTTGGAAGATTTGGAATATATCACATGAGCTGTTTTATGATCCTTTTACGATGCTTTTATGTCCTTTTTGAAGCTTGACAGCTTGAAATGGCCAAAAATGTAAATTTTGTGCTCCACAGAAGGAAAAAAAAAAAAAAAAAAGTCATTCAGATTTGCCAAGACATGTGAACTACATGGAAACTATAATTTTACTTCCAACTAGTGCGGTCAAATCGATTAATCGCATCCAAAATAAAAGTTCATGTTTACATAATATATGTGTGTGTACTGTGTATAAATATTATGTATATATAAATACACACTCATTCATGTATATATTTAAGAAATATTTGCATGTATATACTGTATATTTATATAATTTATATATAATATATATATGTATATATATATATATATATATATCTTAAATATATACATGCATGTGTGTTTTCTTTTATATACATAACAATTATACACAGTACACACACATATATTATGCAAACACAAACTTTTATTTTGGATGCGATTAATCACCATTAATCGATTTGACAGCACTACTTGCAACATTTCATATTCTGATGATGACTAACCATTGCCATTATCAGCATTTCATATTTTAATATTGCTATAATGAGAGAAAGGGAACTCAGGAAAAAAATGACAGCAGTGAAATCTAACTCACATACCGTATACAGCAATACAGAGGCATGAATACATACAGAGCTGACTAATAACTAAACACTTTCCATTTTCCGATTTCTGTTAAATATAATGTGTACCAAAACTATTTTCATTATGAGACAGTTTACAATATGAGTCTAAAAATGAAATTAGCTGAGCAACCTGTATAAATCTGTTGGCTAGAAACATTATACTACAACTGTCAGTTTCTGCAGATAAAATCAGCAAGGCACACTCCGGCCCACACATTTCTTATCAGCCAATCAACATATTGATGTTATTCTGAAAAAAAGTCCTTTGGCTGAAAGTGCTGTGGTTTTTTTTTACCCATGACATGCACTGATACTGTATCACCGGAAAACAAAGCCTTTTTTCCACTCAGATGGAACTTCCTCTGACCCGTCACTGAGATGTTTGTTGAGCAACATTAAAATAATTTTTTTTTCCGGAAGAATTTCAAATGGATTGTGTATTGTCCACCACCATCTCAACAATTTCCAGCAGAAAACATACAGAGTGGAGAGGTAATGAGCGTGGTATTGCACATTGCAATATTTTTTGCAGTCAGAACCTGAAACTTTCACCACAAATCAAGCAAGTGCCCTGAGTTTAAACCCTACATCCTGTGAGAAAAAATTATTTTACAGTTAAAGCAGTCATGAAACACACCAGACATTTCCTAGAAGCTCCTCGAGCAAACCCACAACATGTGACTCACCATACACTCCACGGTCCAAGAGCTGCAAGAACTTGTCAATGGCAGCCTGCATTTCCTGAAGGGTGAGATCCAGCAGAGAGACCACTCTAAAGCCTAGCTGTTGCAGAAGATTGGCCAGCTCATGGACATCCATGGTAGGGGCCATCAGACCAGGATGGTGGTTGTAGTTCAGGTTCCCAATCAGTAATGCCACTTTGTCAGTTGCTAAGTGAAAGAATATTACATTTTAAAAAAAATTATATATATGTGTGTGTGTGTGTGTGTGTAACACTTTACAACAAGGTTTTATTAGTTAACATGAACTAATAATGAACTGCACTTCTACAGCATTTATTAATCTTTGTTAATGTTAATTTGAACATTTACAAATCATTATTAAAATCAAAAGTTGTATTTGGTAACATTAGTTAATGCACTGTGAACTAACATGAATAAACTATGAACAGCTGTATTTTTATTAACTAACGTTAACAAAGATGAACAAATACAGTAACAAATGTATTGCTTATGGTTAGTTATAAAAAATAATTATATATATATATATATATATATATATATATATATATATATATATATATAAAGTGCTGTCAACGTTAACGCATGCGATTAATTTAAAGTCCTTAAAGCGTTAAAATAATTTAACGCAATTAACGCAAATAAATTACAGAAGTACGTGAAGCTGCGTCATTAACGTAATTTTCGTCACGCAGTTAGATGATCTTAGAAGTCGGGAGTTTATCACAATCACACTGAGCATCTACAAGCACCTGTAACCCTGGTAGGAGGAAATGTCCATTCTAACTCTTTAACCCAATTCTGCTTCTCTGTTTGTGATCAGGCCATTTTAAGCCGTTAAACTCTGGGAAAGTTTTCAGTGATCCAGTAATCGAATTCATTCAAACAGTCCAAAACAGCGCTAATGGTAAAGAAGGCCAGGCTGATTACATCAGACATATCAGAGAGAATAGAGACTCACATTGCGTTTTTAGTGAATTATTCATTCCAGTGTGTGCTTCGCTTTAAAACACGAGCTCTGTCGTATTCTGCGATTGTTTCTGAAGAGCGCAATTTTGGTGACGTACCGGAGTCGTACAGTAAGCGCGTGAGAGCGCAGTAAGTACAGTACAGTAGTACAGTAAGCGCGGTTTACAACAAACCATGTATGTGCGCGCTCTCGATCACTGATCGCACGTTGCATTCATGTACAGACACACAGTACATTCGCGTTGTTTCCACACACACTCAGGAAGGATAATGTTTGATTTGTCATGTGTACGTTGTTGTGTTTAGTAATCGTAGGTTTATGCAGTCAAAGCGGTTGATTTAGGAGGTTTTTTTTGACGTCTCCGTGTGGTCCTGTTCGGTATCGCAGCTTTCTCGTTGTTGTTGCTCTGTACACGTACTATACACTGTGAATTCTGTAAAGTTTTTTTATGTAATGTTTTTTTTCATGGGTGCTTAGGTGTGTATAAATGTATTATATAATAGAATTATATGGACTCCTTATATTTGGTTATTTGGTGTCATTTTGGAGTCTCCAATGATCCTTGAAGCTTGCAGAAAATACAGTTTTGTGAGAATCACTCTTCAATCTGATTGTTTACTTTGGATATAGCAAATTATGACAAAATGAACGTGTTTAATGAGATAAATGGCGTATGATTAACAACAAAGGTGCGATTAATCACGATTAAAACATCTTAATCTATTGACAGCCCTAATATATAATTACTAGGCATTACAAGTAATTTACAAACAGCCATTATACATACACACACATACTGCCCGGCCAAAAAAAAAAAAAGTCACTGTTTGGATTTAAATAGGCAAATGCTTAAAGGGTTAGTTCACCCAAAAATGAAAATTCTGTCATTAATTACTCACCCTCATGTCATTCCAAACCTGTAAGACCTTCGTTCATCTTCGGAACACAAATTAAGATATTTTTGATGAAATCCGAGAGCTCTCTGACCGGCCATAGACTGCAACGTTATAACCACTTTCAAGGCCCAGAAAGGTCTTCTGTGTCAGTCTCCGTCACTGTTCCCGTTGTAAACACAGTGCAGCGCTTCCAGGTTCTATGTCACAACGCCGGCTCACTATTGGCCAATTCTTGCGACGCATGCATCGTGGTGCTCATGTGAACAGCGTCAGAGATTGACATGGAAGAGAAGAAATTGTTGAATAAAGTCGTTATTTTTGTTTTTTGCGCACAAAAAGTATTATTGTCGCTTCATAACATTAAGGTTGAACCACTGGAGTCATATGGACTATTTTAACCATGTCTTTACTACCTTTCTGGGCCTTGAAAGTGGTAATGGCTTTGCATTCTATGGGGGGTCAGAAAGCTCTCGGATTTCATCAAAAAAATCTTAATTTGTGTTCCGAAGATGAACGAAGGTCTTATAGGTTTGGAACGACATGAGGGTGAGTAAATAATGACAGAATTTTCATTTTTTATTTTTTGATGTTATTTCATTCTGGAATATGGCCATGATGCGTCTTCCTACATGGTTGATTAAGAAATGAAAAGCTACATCAATTAGAGTTAGAAGAACTGTTGCCAAACATATAACATGCTAGAAACATAATAATCACTAAAAAAATTGATCCAATCATAGACTCTTAAATCCAAACAGCAACTTTTTTTTGGCCAGGCAGTGCATATACAAACATATGAGTATATACAGTATATAATTTATGTTTGTAAAGTACTTACACACACACAGTTTCATTATTTGAAAAATCCATGATACTAAGTCTTTCTACGACTGTGAGAATCCTATATGAATGACAGTGGGTTTTTTTTCATGGGGGAAATATTAAAGGTGGGAGTATTGTGCAACACAGGTAAGTACCAAGTCTATTTTTAACTTGACATGAGCTGAAAAAAGCTTTTAACTCTGACCTACCCATAAGTGTAGGCATTGGTAGTTGATCTGGAGGCGCTGTGGGGGAATCAGAGGGAAAAAGTTTTGGTGAAAGTTGAAAGAAAATAAGAAATGTTACCATATCATAAAGCCCATATCTTGTGCTTTTCCTCTAGTTTCACAACAGAAAAAAAAACTCTCAGACCGCTCACATTATTTGTGTTCCGTAATGTGACGAGTAAAAAGGGAAGCTCTTATTGAGCTGGTTTCAGTCTAACTTTAGTTGGACTCTCATATATCTATGGACCTATTTAGACTCCAAATGCAATTCAGTTCCTGATTGTCTTCGACTCCTACCAATTGTGGAAAGTACCAGTAATTTTAAACTATAGTGGAACTACACTGAGCATGAAGAAATCAAAGAAGTCAAAAAACAAAAACATGTTCTGTTTGAACGGCCCTTAAAGTCTTGGACAAACAGCATTGCAAAATGGATGGCTGTAGACTAGGCCAATGATAGGCTTGAAAAGCTTGACATAAACAGCCTCTTACCAATCTCAATCTCAGCTGCTTCAGACCATCTCTCCTCCAAAATATTTGACACAGCGCAGAGGTATGAACCCGCAGTGTCTGCGCTGGCATTTTCTATCTAAACAAAGAAGACCAAATGCAAAACATGATTATTTTAGGCAGCTTACAACTTCAACAACGTGTGCCAATGAGTCAATCTTTACAGTCAAAGCGAATTGCACAAATTTAAAAGCAATGACCTGTGTAACCCAAACTTGCACATAAAAATAAATCAATATGATAACAAAACAGCTAGAAACAAAGAGTGATACAATGGCCTTACCCTGATTGTTTCTGTGGTCTGTTTAGTAAGGATGCAACCGTTTCTGTACCACTGGTAGGCAGGTGCAGGCTTTCCAAAAGCTGTGCATTTGAGAGTGAAAGTCTCCCCTGGTTTTACTGTTTGGCTTATTGGGTTAATGATTATATGAGGTTCCCCCCTCCATGTGCGAGAAACACCTAAACATAATGCGTCACATTATCTAACAGATACTACAGTCTTAAAACGTACAAAATAAATCACTGTTAAGTCAATGTCCGTCACAATATAATGCATATCAGGATAAATAACAACAAGGGGTTCATGGACTTTAGGCCAGATGTTTAATACAGAAAAAAATGAATGACCAGACGAGATAATGGAAAGTACCTGGTTCGTCTAGGATTCTCACTTTTACCCATTCTGTGAACTGATAGTTACAGTACAGGTCGCTCACTCTACAAATATATTTTCCAGATCTCTGGAGAGTTACAGTGAGCTCAGGCTCAGTCCCACCTACCACCTGAAAAGATTAAGCATAACGTTTTTTGATATTTGGGTATATATTCTTCACAATATTGATATAATTATTTATAAATGGAAAACAGTGTTGGGGAAAGTTACTTTTTAAAGTAATGCATTACAATATTGTGTTACTCCCTAAAAAAGTAACGGTAACACTTTAGTATGGGGAACACATTCACTATTAACTACGACTTTTGCCTCAATAAACTCCTAACTACTGCTTATTAATAGTTAGTAAGGTAGTTGTTAAGTTTAGGTATTGCATATGATTAAGGAATGTAGAATATGGTCATGCATAATTAATATGTGCTTTATAAGTACTAATAAACGACCAATATCCTAGGAATATGCATGCTAATAAGCAACTAGTTAATAGTGAGTAGGGGTGGGCAATATAGCCTCAAAATTATATCACGATATTTCAAGAATATTTGCGATAATGATATTTATGACGATATAGAAAAAAAATATATGGAACAAAGTTGTATTGGTGATTGCAGCTGGTAGGCAGCAGCATTTATTAGTGCAAACAAAATGAAGGGCATTTTCCATCCTTTTCCAATGAGCTACTGTCATTGATGACAGAATACTTAATTCTAAGTGTAAATCTAATGTCATAAGGTGGCAGCAGCAGCATTTTATTATTTTTTTCAACTTCATGCGCTCAGAGCGCTCCTAGAAAAACGCGAGGCGCAGCAGGCGGTTAAAACGCGAGGTGCCCGGGGCGCATAAACAGCGCATAACGCTCACTGCCAACAGAAAACTATTTTAAAAAGACGCCTCTCACTGCAAAAACGCGTTCTGTCTAAGGCCCCGATCAGACACAATGCGTTTTTCAGGTTTGACGTTTTTTAATTTAGAAAAGAGCAGTGTGCTGCGTTTTTTTTTATGTTGCTAGGCAACCCCCGAATCAGCTGTGCTGTCAGTCTAATCAAGGTAACTGTCACTGTCAACTGCAAAAACGCGTTCTGTCTGATCGGGGCCTGATTGGGACTTTATAGTGCAATAGTAGTGACACAGTCACACAGCATGAGTCATATGTAAGCAAAGTAAAAAAGGTAGCCTTGGTACAAGTTGGTAGTGTTTTCACTGGAAATCTGAAGTAAAAGTATAACATAACTGCTTAACATTTTAGTTCAACAATAACTAAAGTAATTTATGCCATGGTCTGTCTGAATATTCGATTCTGATTGGCTGGAAGGTGTGCAATAAAATCGTTTAATGCACAGGTAGTTCCAAGTCAGTTGAATCACTGTTCTATATCAATGCGCTGTTTTCATTGAAGCGCACACACACATAGGCCTACGTCACTTGCATACAGAGAGCGGAGATCGCGCTGCGCATTCTCAGGAGCACAGAAACTTATCAACGCCACCCCGAGACTTTTAGCAATAAAATAGCTAAACTACTGGATCACTACATTATATTTCTCAGCAACTATGGGATTACATCGCTATTTTTAAGTAATAAACGCACATCTTCATTGTTAAGAGAGACGCTGAATAGACGTAGTCACGCAAGTACAAATCTCTCTCTCTCGATAATTAATTCAAATAAATGTTATGATTCATTCATTCAAATAAATGTAATCTTACGCACTACTTTATCTCTGTGTCTGATTCAAAGCGGGCAGAATGCTGGATTATAACAGAAAATAAATGGAAAATAACCGTCAATTTTACTCTTCCGGTCAAATATTGCGCTGCAAACATCAATAACAGCTTTAAGTTGTCAATGTTTTGTCAGTTATCAAGAGGTCTGACCTCTTGTAACCAAGTAGCTCCCTTTTTAGGTACTACATCGTCATCGGAGGCTGACATGCTGCTCTTGCGCTCAGACTCCCTAACCCTTGTTGTGCGCGCTAGGGAAACGTAAATGCGCCATACGTCATGGCGTCGCTATATCATTGATATCGCGAGATTACACTTTTTTTTATCATGTAAAAATTTATACCGGTATTATCGTGGACGGTATGATATGGCACACCCCTAATAGTGAGAATTGAACCCTAAAATAAAGTGTTACCAAAGTAACTAATAGTGTTACGTTACTTTTGCTTTACTTTTTCTAACTTGGGCTGGGCTTGCTTTGTTTTATAATGTAATGATAATGTAACAAATGTGATGTTTATCTAAAGTCATTTTTGGTATTTATGGCTCATTTTTGGTTCATTAGCATGGCTGAATTGGATCATCAAAGGTCAGCAGGTAAGACATTGGTAAATAAAGTGAGATTAAATACATAAAGTGTATTTGTATTATTTAACATAATTCAGGTTTGTGTAATATTCTGTGTTTGCATTTCACTGTTTTTTATTAATTTTGAGCAATACTAAATCTGTTTTTTGTGCAAGTGAGATGAGTAAATGCATGTTCACATTTAGTCTAGAACTACAATAACCATCATGTTCACACACAACGCCTCTGCACTTATTCTCAACATGGAGACAGGAGAGGTGTCAAATAAATGGGAGAACAAAGTAACTTGCATTACTTATTTGAAAAAGTAACTCAGATATTTTGTTGTACATATAAAAGTAATCCGTTACTTTACTCGTTACTTGAAAAAAGCAATCTGATTACATAACTCACATTACTTGTAATGCATTACCCCAACACTGGATATAAAGTATACAAACCTCTGACTGCTGTTTATCAAACCACTGATACTTCAATGAACCAGTGCCTATCGCTTGAACTCTTAAGGTCACCTCATGGTTTGGTGGTACACACACAGACATTGGCTGCTGCAGAATAACAACTTCTGCCCAAAAGAAAAAAAAAAACATTGTATATACAATAATAACTGACTTGTATACAATTTTTTATATACATATATATATATATAGAGAGAGAGAGAGAGAGAGAGAGAGAGAGTTTGTGGAACTACTGTAATTCTTAATCTGAATAAGACAATATTCTGATTAAGGTGTTTACATGAGTTGCTTTTAGAATATTCCGTTCATGTTCCCGTTTTACATGTTATAGAACATACGGACTACCGGCACATCCGGGAACTTAACTGTCAATTTCGTTACCGCCCCTTTTTAGGGGAAAATAAACTAGACTTCCCATAGACTTACAAAATAGATAAATAGATAATACAAAATAGCGGCACAAAACAACGTCCGTACACAGCCAGCAAGCGTTAATAACTTAAGAAATCACTAAGATTTAACATGACAAGTTATTATATGTCCACCCTGCTTGCCATGGAGCGTGAAAGATACATCCACACACTTAATTTGGTCAATTTAAAAAACATGTCCCTTCATTCTCCCCGCGTCAAATTTGGTGTAACCCCACCCAGTGGCCAGAGGTGTCTTACCCAGACATTTACACGTACCTCATCGAGTCACCAGGTAAGCCAGTGAATGATTTTTACTTCGTTTTTGAAAGTAAACATCTTTAAATTTATATAATGTCTTTATACTGAGCACTAAGTGCACTTTTCTGTCCAGCCATACAACTAGCCTGACTTAGCTTTCGATAGCATCATCCGTAATTCATGATATTTCCATAACAGCAAGATATGGATCTTTCAAATTTGTGTTTTTACAAACATTATTGGTGCACCCAACCACACAACAACTCTTTGGTTAACTCTAAGGTTAGTCCACTTCCTCGATCCGATACTGTATGGCGGTTTGTTTTCCCCTAAAAGTGGGCGTGAATCTGTTCAGAGACATTCTATGACCTTGCGCCGGTTGTGAGTAAAGATCGATTAATTGCACACGTCATTATGTCCCCATGCCACGCAGTCCGACGTTCCCTCCAGAATTTCACGTATCAACATACAGTTTGTCTTCGTTATGGTACCATATACAGTTTTGGGTGTTTCATTTTTACATTTTATGAAAGCTTCAAGTGCAGTTAATTATTTGTCATGACCACGGCGGATACAAATTCTCCAGCGTATGTGTCCTGTCGCAAAATGCAGCGAAAATCCTACACGACGTTAATAGTGTGATTAAGGTGTGTACATGTCTATAATGCACTTCGATTATGCGACTAAAATAGGAATACTTCACGTCTTAATTCGATTTGTGTTTACTTCGAGTATGACTTTAGCCGGATTAAGGTAATTGGAAATCGCTGTTTACATGGTAGTTTCTTAATCAGAGTATAGTCTTAATCAGGTTAATATCGGAGTATTGTTGTCCATGTAAACATACTGAGTGCTAAAGGTGAATAATAATTAGTCACACACCAGTTCTCATGACTGTCTGCGCTACTCTTTAGTGTGGAAGGTCCTAGACCGCAATAGTACTGCTCTTTTAAGGTAGTCATTCATTTCAGAATATTACCACCTGTGTAAAAAGAAAACAGAAATATGAATAGTGGCCATAACAACAAGAGTGGCATTCAAAATCAAAACAATGATTCATGGAGAATGGTTCAGAAATCCAGTGTCTGGAAGTTAACACAGTGTTCAAGGATTAAAAGAAGCAAACCTATCTTGATATCAACAGTGTTTGCACATTCATTCCATGCAGACGTATTAATGAAGAGACAGAGTGTCAGCAACTTTGAAATTACTGGGTTTATGATCTGTTGTTTTATCATCGAATACTTACAACTCATGCAGAAAGATGAAATGTCTTAAAAGTTCTCATTCGGAAAATTTAATTCTTCAAAAAGACTGCTTCAATACAATAAAGTACCCTAATGCATTAGGAATTATATCAGCTTATGGTTTTTATTGATAATAATAATAATATTTAAGTAATTCTCTGATATAAGGAGACCGGGGCGGGTTGTCACAATTTTACAAATAAGTTTACTTTTTAAAGTCAATTTCTGTATTAGACAATCATCAACCCATATTTAGTGAGTTTAAAAGGCATTTAAAAACATTTTTTTTACATTAGCTTTTGATCATACATGAGTGTCAAGGTACTGTTGTCACAGGTATCGGTTTTAAGAGTCTGAAGATGTTTTATGACTGTTAAGAGTCTTTGGGTTTTAAGAGTCTGAGAGTAGATCTTTTTTATTTGCATGTTTATATTTTAATGTCTTAAAATAGGCTACAAAAAATATTGAATCATTTTTGCCCACGAAAAAATGAACATACCACTCTATAATAGACATGTTGACTTTTTGTGACAACATCCACCCATTGTTGATATCCAACACATTTTAATTAATCAATTGTATAAACTTTAAACAACTTGCCCCAAATTATATTTCTGTCGTGAAAGCACAGTTCAACCTTTAAGTTAAAATCCATCTTCATTACATGGTTGACTCGTGTCTGAATGTATGTCAGTGTGGTTCACTTGTTTCCAGCAGCTACAGGAGAAAAAAAAAAAAGATATAGGCTCTATGTACATTTTAGTTTAGTTTTTGTTTTTTAGATAAAATAAGAACTTACCATTTTTAGCGGGTTTTGAACTTTGAACTTTTGACTCATTATCTTAAAGGTTACTGAGGGAAAACCATTTGTAACAACTTCCCTGAGAGTGACAACCAGCCCCGGACGGTAACAGCATCTAGTTTGTTTGTGGCGTCGTTCGGTGTTACACTCACCTGTCCTCGTGCTCATTGCTGTGTGGCATATGCCAACTGACTGCGATCACACTGCCTTCCTAAACCTCCTCATGCAAACAAGCACAGAGCGTCAGCTGTATCGACGTGTAGAGATTCAACATGCTGCGAATGAGTTTGGCAGAAAAAATGAATGGTTTCCCGTAATAATGACAGACTAGCCCTCCCACTACCGCTGTGCTCAGTGTAGTTGCGCCCTCAACATCTGCGCACTGACTAAGCAGAAGGTACAGTACCTTGAAAATATATATTTTGTCATCTTCGGGATAATAGCAGGCTGACGCCATATTGAAAGTAATTAACAAGCTGGAAAGATGATTGATTATTGATCTGACGTGTGATTGTCAGTGTGAATGAATATGAATAAAATATAACTTTAATAGATTAAAATTAATTTGGTATTTGAGTTTAGGCTACTAGAAGTGACATAACTTTTGGTATAATAATTAAAGATGTATATTAAGTTTTTATTGAATGTTGTTATTTTAGGAAAATGTTATATTCATAAGTGTATGTGTCTTAGAACAAAGCCATTCCAAAAAAAAATTCCAAACATATGACGAAAATTGTTTAGTTTATTTAAAAAAAAAAAAAAAAAAAAAAAAGTAATTTATCAAAAAACCACAATATCTAAGCTGTTGTTTTTGCTTATTACAGTGTCGTTTTATTTTTTGTGCTGTTCTTTGGATCCCCTTTTTTTATTACCTTGTTGTATTTGTGTTTTTACCAATCTGATTAAAGGTATACTATATGTAACTTTTTTTTGTTGTTCAAAATTAACACAATTATAAGTCAATATATCATCAATCCTTCCAAAAACGTGTTTTTGTCTAACCCTGATTCACTATGATAAGCCTATTGTGTTTATATTTTAGACTTGTTGGGACAGTTTTCGTGGGAAATAGAGGGTATGCACTGACGTCACTTTCCCTCCGGAACACGCCCCCCTCCCCCCTCAGCCTGACTGAGTGGCAAAACAGCCTGCTGCATGACTGGAGTTAATAGGGGAAACTGCGAAAACGCGAGTAAAACAAACGATTATCTGCTTAAACTAAAGTTTGGACTCCATATAGTGTTCCTTACAACTTACAGTGATCCATGGATATTCACATGCATCCAGGAATCGTGTTTCCTGACATTTATGTGTGCCTGATTTCAACACCGGGAAAATACATAAAGCAAATTTGCCTGTGAATGCTTTATATAAATACAATATAGGTAGGTCTAAATCTGGGTGATCACTTGCATCAATGTTATATATATATATATATATATCGTCATTTCGTCCAGCCCTAACTTGTATAGTTTTTGTCAGTGCTTATTTAAAAACTTCCAATCATGCAGAATATAAGATGGTAAATATTTGACTGATGAATTGTCAATACAATATATAACAATGCAATATATAGGGTATGATTTTACCCCAAAATTCAACATATTGACACAAAATGATAACTGCAAATCCACGTTTTGCTGCCTGGAGTCCAGTTGTTTCTGTGAATTGCAGTGATCCATTTGCTTTTTTCTGTAGCTTTCGGCAGTCTATAAAAATATACCTCGGATTTCTTGTCAAATCTATTTGTACAGTCAATCTCAAAGCTTTTTTTCCGTTTTAGATGAGTTTTGTGTGATTTTTGCGGCATTCACGCTGAAAACCAATGCTGCCTCTCAGTCTTTTTGCCACTCAGTGGGCGTAACCGCAGTCACTCTGGACGACGGTGACATCACATGCATACCCTCTATTGCGTTGCACGTGCGTGTCTGGCGTAAACGGAGAAAAGTTGTGCATGGTGTGGGAGTGGCATAGGATAGTTGGCAGAAAAGTTTGGCATTAAACATGCTAAATCTCTAAATCTACACTGACTGAACAATAGAAATTTATTTTATTATTTAATTTATATAGATCAATGGAAAGAGACAAAGCTCGTAATAAAACAAGAATCAGCATTGGCTTGGCTTTTCGGAGATGGCAAGAACTGAGGGATTTAAAATGTTGTAAAAGCGACACGGAGATGGCATTTCTATTACTCAACGGGTGAGTAAGGTTTTATATTGACTAGATAAATTGACATGCAATAGGTGTGTTCGACTTGAAGCGGCGCCGCAATCTGTGTATGACAACACTGCTTTACGTCGAACACACTTAATATCTATTGTGAAGGGTCATATTCATTCACACAGTCACCCAGAGCCAAAACAAAACCAAAACAAATTTCTTCGGCAAAATGAATGCAGTTTTGTTACATAGTGTACTTTTAAATAATAATAATAATATTCTAAGAAAATAAAAAAGTCCCAAGTCAATTATTTGTGAATTGAGTGTGACTTAAGTGTCCGTGTGCAACACTCAAGTTTACATCTTTATTATTTTTATTTGTGAGCATGTTTGAATGATGCACGGTATGTTTGTGAGAGTGGTTGCTTGACAGCATGAAATGGGAGCCCTTTTATGATTGGAAAATGATGCAATGACACATGACCGGTGGGAAAGATTGTTGACTGTTATGGGGAGGGTGTACAGACAGAGTGACATAGAGGGGGCTGTCCTAATTAAACCTGGGCCATACTTTGAGCTTGTCTGAAGAGCTGTCATCAAGACCACTTGCATCAGATCACTGCACTTTCACCAGACATACCATACTGGATGAATCTGCCTACATTTACACACATTAGCCCATTTCTATGTATGTTCACACATCTGATCAGTCAGTCAAGGTGAGAATTACAGGATCTCATGAAGCTGACAGATAAGGAAAGATTAAAGCAGGAGATATTTATGATTTTGACCTGTGGTTGCAAGTTTTTGCTGTCTTTTTCTTGGAAGCTGTGGCTTCAGAGCAATGGCTAGTTGTGGAAAATGTGATGTGCTCTTGCGCCTATTTGTAGGCCTGCTATAAATAGTCTTCTGCTGGCAACACATGCTCTGCTGTGATTGACAATTCTAGTGCTACTGGGACAGCAGGCTCCAAAGAACAGGCAAAGAAACATGCTAATGGTGAGTTCTTTAAGTGTTATACTGTAATATATTTTTGCCAAGCAATTCAAAGTTAGTCAGTATAGGTGTTGGCTCGAAATCAAATACAAATTACCGTGACCAAATTAAAACTAACAAACACCAGTTCCTATTTATAACTTCTCTGTTCAAATAGTCTGCTTGTTGAGGCAAGTTGTCCTCAAAACAGAATGGTTCTGTCTAAACTATATTTTAAAATTGTTAGTACACTTTTTAAAGTGTTTGTATTTCTCGATTTGAATTGATTTGTATTTTTTCCCCCTTTTCAGTAGCTCTCCAGTTAGTTACAAAGTGGAACTCTACATTTTGGTTCCAAAAGCCTGGAGAAAACCTCAATTTTATTCTGCAGAAATACTGAAACCCCACTTAAAGAGACTGGTGGGCTTTTTTGGACTGTTGAACTTATTTGGTTTGGACAATGACATCCAGGAGGCCCATGACCCGCTCTTACTCTGGAAATGGGAGAACGGGAAGCCAAAATGGGGAGGATGTCTCATCGGCAAACGGAAGGTCCGAGAGCCGCAACTACCTCTCCAACGTTAGGCCTGAAAATAGGTAAAATATTTATATGTTCAGTTTGATTGTGTGTGTTTGTTCTGCCTTATTTGATTGTGAAAATTGTAAAAAAAAAAAAAAAAAAAAAATCTGTCTACTTGGTGTCATAATAATCCATACATCCAGTTTGGATGTTAATTTTGAGGTTTATGATGGTTTTTAAGTCTAGAGAAATAAATATAATCAAATGTATATTATTTATATATAACATTAATAGTATATAATTTGACTAAAAATGGCTTTAATTGGAATACAATTATTATTATTATTTTTTTAAAGTGTTTTGAGGTTTATGATGGTTTTTAAGTCTACAGAAATAAATATCATCAACTGTATATTAATTATATATAATATTAATTCTATATAATTTGACTAAAATGGCTTTAATTGGAATACAATTATTGTTTTTAATTTTTTTTTAAAGTGTTTTGAGGTTTATGATGGTTTTTAAGTCTACAGAAATAAATATCATCAACTGTATATTAATTATATATATAATATTAATAGTATATAATTTGATTAAAAATGGCTTTAATTGGAACATAATTATTTTAAAAGTTTGCTACATCTGCCTTTTCTGATACTTTTTTTATTAAATGAGATGTCGTTTTCGCATATAGTCATTTGAATGCAATCACAAAATCTGTTTGCCATCAGCGTAATGGTTTTGTTGTTGCTGAAATACTGACGTAACTGTGGTTACCACATTGGTTGTATTGTGTTGCTCAACTACGGTTATGCCAAAAGAGACCACAACATTCTCACCATTAGCAACAGCATTTACTGTATGACTGCATTACAGTTGCTCCTAGCTGTGATTAAAATCAGGGTCACACAGTTAAAGTCTGTAGTTTAGATATTCATGTCTGATGAGTGTCCCTTTGATTTGCCTCTTTTCTAAATAGCTTTTCAACTCACAGTTATTCAAACTACAGGCCGTCGAGGTAATAAAAGCTTCTCAAAAGGTCAATCCTAAACTAACTACATTTCAGATAACAATTTCTGTTCCCCAACATGCCTTTTTTTCCCCATTGGTTTGTTTTACAATCTCAGAAATACCCAATTTGCATTTGATTTGCAGCGTGATTATGACAATATTGTGCTCGATGTACAAATCTTTCAATCCTCCAAACCCACCCACCCAAATAACCACAGTATATTGTGCATGGAAAAGTGCACTAAAATGTTTCCAAAATTTTTACCTTATCAGGCTAAAATAATATCACCCTGTTAATACCCTGCAGCCTTTCCTCCCAGTGACACCAGTAATTATAATTTTATATTATACTACTGATATTAATAATACACTTTTATGTCAATGCAATCTCCCTGCTGTAGATATTGCTAATTAATTTATTGATTCATATAGTAATGGTTGGAATAATGTTATATAATGCATACTAGCTTGTCTTATATTATATATGATGATTGTTGAGTTGACACTCTGTATTTGCCATCTCCAGGAGTACATTATGTACCGTCATGGCTCATTTGACTGAAGAGACCCAGCCAAGTTTTGAAACCACCATAAAATCAAAGGCAGTGTCAGAATCGTGCAATGTCAAATTCTCTTGTGTGGTCACAGGTACGTTTTTTTTTTTTACTTATGATTATGAAAATAAATGTTAAGTTTAAAACATGAAAACCCTATATATGGTATGTTAAAGACCTTTCAGTATATATTGTTTGGTGTCTGAGTCTGAGGCCCTGTTTACACCTGGTATTAAGATGTGTTTTGTTCAGTTGGATCACAAGTAGACGAGGGAGACATTCCCTTTTACACCCGGTGTTTTAATCCGTCTCTTTTGTCCACTTTCAACCACTTCTGTCCTGATTTCTTTGAGGGGAGGGTCGATGGGCGGGTAAACGTATGTGTTTTTTCAGATCTTTCGATTTAATGGACGAAATAAGCTCACGCAATTTACATATGAACGCGACCAGAGCTCAGATTGTGCTTGGTACGTTTTTCGTCTTCAAACCAAATTTGTGTCTTCAAGCGAAAAAAAGTTTAAATCCCGTCTGGCTAGTGCGCTTCCCACAATGTTTACTTATTAAGTCAGTAGGCTGAGAGTAGGCGGTCTTTTGTGGCTGTTTGAACGCATTCGACCACATGAGCGTTTACACTATGAAAGCAATCCGGACGAATCAGTTTTCGACTACCTCTGGAAATGGTCGAAAGTGTACAAGCTCAAAACATATTTAGCATCGTCTACTTCTGTATCTTAATACCAGATGTAAACAGGGCCTGAGTGTCTGAATGTTTCTCAAATAAAACTGTAAACAATTATAAAAGATTTTCTAGGTTAAATAAATGTTGTTTTTACTGTTTCCAATGAATAAGCACAAACCTTAACTTTACACACATTTCCACCAGGTTATCCGGCTCCTGAGCTGACCTGGTACAAAGATGACATGGAGTTAGATCGATATTGTGGCCTTCCCAAATATGAAATATTTCGCAATGGAAAAATTCACACACTGCACATCTACAAGTATGTTTCTTGATTCAGACTAAACATCTATTTTTCTATATATCTTCACATTTGTATAGCAATACAACTCCTATTGGATTCTTTGGGCCAGATTTACTAAACAAGGTTAATTAGCCTGCAAGTGCCATTCCAAAAAAGCTCTGATGGAGTGGAAAGTTCTGCTCATGATCTAATGACGACGTGCAAATTAAAGAACACAGACACAGCCGGATCATTTCCATAATGACCAACGCAATCTACCAAGAGCAGCACAAATTAGCGTCTGGTTTAAGACATGCTTTTTTTGGCGGTAAATAACGGCGCAAATGTCAGAAAATTTACTAGTGTAAGCCTTAGTAAACCATCTTGTGTGATTCATTTATAAACTCTCCTCCCATAAATTTTGCATAAAGGGTGAAAGGGAGACTGCATAAAAATGCATATGCGATAAGGTCAGCCGCAAAAATAGCCCTGTCCACGCCTTTTCAGAGCTAATTTTTCACTGTGTCTTCCTGACAGTAGTTTTTTAAAACGCCAAAAGAGGGTTTGCGCTGGCGCAAGCTGTTAGTAAATCTGGCCCTTGGTTTCAATACATTGAATGACACTACACCCAAATCAATGCTTTTATGGTTTTACTAGTGACTACACAATGACTATAACTACATTTGCTTCGTTCGACAGCTGTACAGAAGACGATGCAGCCATTTATCAGGCCTCAGCGAGGAACGGTAAGGGCATCGTCACCTGTTCCGGGGTACTGGAGGTGGGGACCATGAGCGAGTACATGATCCACCAAAGGTTCTTCGCCAAACTGAAACAGAAGGCTGAGAACAAGCGGCGAGAGCTGGAAGAGAGTCGACGTCGGGGTAAGGAGAACATCCAGAAGGAACAATTAAATGCGATTAACCAGGAACGCATACTAAGGAAGCGTAGGACTCCTGCTGGGAACGAGGCCCCTTTGAGCTCCTCTCCCACAACCCAGGATGGAGAGGAGAATGTGACCTCCCAAGGGACAGAAGAAGAGGAGCTTGCACTCATAGACAGTAAGTCTGATAACATCTTGGCACAGGCTTCTGTAGGAACCACAGAGATGAAAACAGAGAATGGCAATGAGAAAATCAACCGTATCTGCGATCCAATGGAGGTGGTCACCACGAAGCAGTCCACCAAAGAGAAACCAGACGAAAGGATGCAGTGTATTACCAATGGATTTGATGAGGTGGGTATTATTACGCCCACCCAGAGCAACAGAAAACAAGAGGATGTTAATGAAGGAATGAGCCTGGCAAAATACTTAGCTGAGTCTGTGAAGTCACAGGTGGCTGAGGAACATCAGAGTTCTGAGAACATGGATGTCGATGTCAGTCCTGTCCAAGAAGAAAAAGAGCTGGAGAAGGAACGAGAAAGATTAAAAGAAGAGGAGAGGGACCGATCAAGAGAAATAGAGAGGGAGAAAGAGAGAGAGAGAGCCAAAGAAAGAAAACGAGAGAAAATTAGGCAAACAGAACAAGAACAAAGAGCTTCAACCAAAGCCGCGTCACACAAAGAGCCAGAACCTCAACACAAGTCGGCTCTAACCTCAGTTCTTCACTCCATAAAGGACATGTTCTTCGGCAAAAGCAAGAAGCCTACAGAGACAGCAGAAACCACATGGAGAGCTAGTGAAGTGATCATAGAAAAAGAAATTCCACATGAGAAACACCTCCCTCCCTCACAAACACCTCCTCAAGAGGTGTCCTCCGAACAGGATGCACCAAAGCTGGTCCAGGAATCATCTCAAACGACGGACTTGGAAGTAAAAAGAAAGTCTTTACAACAAACACAAGATTCAACCACCCCCAATGATATCATAAACTCTAATTCAGCTGAATTTCATGCAAACAAACCTGAGGATGTGTCTCCCACCCCTGAAATACATCTTGAGAGCATTGAAGCAACACTCAGACTTTCTGTAGAGCAGAAGGAGATGCCAAAGGAGGAGAGCAGTACAGAGGAAGTCCCGCAGATTTCGCATTCGCTGCTTTTCAAGGTGAGTTCATTGCACTTCTCACTTTACAACCTGCCGGTTTTGTCCATCTAGTGCAGGGCTTCCTGCAGCACAGCACATGGGAGCTATTTATAGATAGTACATTTGTGCAGCAAGACTTGAGTTTAATTACACCAGACCATGGCCAAGATGATGACACAAACTATACCCAAGAGAACACAGTAGGCAGCTTTGAGGTTGTTTGATCTTTGACTTTATCATGTAAGGATTCAGGGAGTCAGCAATGTTCTTATATAGACTATTTTCTGAGCAAAACTGCGACCTCAGTGTTTGGGATATAGGAAAGAAAGTGGGGTCTAAAGTCTATGTAATGCTTTTCTAAATAAATACAATATTTATTACAATGTTGGGTTACACTTTATTTGGTAACACTTTATTTTACAGTGTCCTGTGTTTTATATTCCAGTAATAGTAATAACAGTAAATTATGCATAATTACATGCAACTAACCCTCAACCAAACCCTAATCCTACCCTAACTCTATAGTAAGTACATGTAGTTAATTAATATTACTCAGTACTTAAATATATAATTACACTGTAACAATGACACCTTAAAATAAAGTATAACCCTTTATTTTAAGGTTTCATTGTACTTACTCAAATAAGTACTGAGTAATATTAATTAACTACATGTACTTACTATAGAGTTAAGGTTAGGGTTTGGTTTAGGGGTAGTTACTTGTAATTATGCAAGATTTACTGTTATTACTATAGTAAGTACATGTAACTGTCACCTTAAAATAAAGTATTACCTAATGTTGTATTGTACAATATTATATTATCAGTATAACAGTTCTGTCTTTTTTTCCTTGTTTTAAATTTTGGACTGCATGTACATTACCATTCAAAGGTTTGGGGTGGGTATGATTTTTTTTAAATGTTTTTGGAAAAAAAAGTTTCTTGAAAAAAAAGGCTGCATGTATTTGATAAAAATACTGTAAAAACAATAATATTGTGAAATATTATTGCAATTATCTATTTAAATATATATATAAAAAAAGTGTAATTTATTCCTGTGATGGTAAAGCTGAATTTTCAGCATCATTACTCCAGTCTTCAGTGTCACATGATCCTTCAGAAATCATTCTAATATGATGATTTGGTGCTCAAGTAACATTTCTTATTATTATCGATGTTGAAAACAGTTTAATATAACCATGATGCTTTTTCAGGATTCTTTGATGAATATAAAGTTCTAAAACACAGCATTTATTTGAAATATAAATATTTTGTAACAATGTGTCTTTACTGTCACTTTTGATATCAAAAGTGCAAAAAATGCTTTTCTTAGTATTTTTGTCAAAATTATCTACCAGTGGGGTTAGAAAAATAATCTTTAAGAAACTGGCAGATAATTTTGCTTGTTTTAAGTAATTTTTTCTGAAAACAAGACTTATCTTATCTAGTAAGTGCATCTTGATTTAAGAATTTTTAGATATGTGGACTGGAAACAAGTGAGAAAGTCATTTTTTGCATTAATCAATTTGATGGATCCTTGGAAAAAAAAGAATTCTGATCCCAAACTTTTGAACAGTAGTGTATAAACCCAAACACAACTCATGGAAATATTTATCTGTGCTCTGCTTTTGTCTCATTTACGGTTCTCCTGAAACTTTGAATAAGGCCTGCTGTCTCTTTAAAAGGACAGTCAATAATGCTGGCTGGATTTCAGCTTATCTAGATTAGTTCGAATGCGAGTTTCCATGTGTCAGCAGCATTTACAACAGTTTTAACTTATTTAATGTGATGTGCTTCCAAAAAATGTGGTGGAACTTTATTTTCTCCTTATATTTGACAATAAATCATGCATGCATTAAGAAAGCAAACAGGGTCCACGCCATATCCATGTTGACTTTAAATGGTTGTGTTTTAATGTTAGTACAGGTCAGGACATGAGCAATGACAGTTGCTGGACACTAAGACAAGAAGACAAACCTCTTCACATTTTCCAGATTCTTTGGTTCACTGTGTCTTAAAATAAACCTGTTGCTAATCTGTGCTCTGAGAAGCCATACCATACAAAGAATAATTGTGTGTTAAACTCGTATACATTATGTCAGAGAAACCAAAGTCAGCTGACAGTTCTGTTCTTTGAAATAAGGATTCTTCACCATTACTCAAAATTTTCCACTTGCATGTAAAACCCAAGATGGCTATTATTAATTTTGGTTTTAGATTTTAGTTGTGTTTCCTTACGAACATGTATATAACTATAGAAAGTAGTCAAGCTTCTTTCTTGGCAAGAATATGCACATGGCAGGGGTTCTGTTAGCCCTCACATGATTTATGAAATGCCATGACTGATGATTACAGGGAAATGAGGCTGTTAGAAAGGCATGTGGAACCACAGTGGTTGCATCATCGCTTAAAACCAGACACGGCTAAATGCTAATAACCATTCACGTTTGTTAGTCAACAAGGTGAATGTCACCTTTAATTCATTGACGTGCTCTACAATCTCAGACAGGACAAGCATGTGATCGCTTTGCACCTGGCATGCGACATATTCAGCTGTTTTAATTCCTATGTAAAGTGGAAGTGCAACCTAGCAGCTCGTGGGAAGTTAATGTTAGTTGTTGTGGTGTGTCAGTTAGAGGAACCCTGCACATTAATCTGAACCCTGTGTGTTAAATCACAACAGAGGAATGTCTGTTCAAAGAAAGTTGTTGTAGGAACGGTCTATAAATGTGATAAGCTACTTCTGTCAATACTGAAAATGTCACTTAATTATCTTTTTCTTTTTTTACAGTTAAATGTTTCCGTAGTTATATAATGATTGTATAATAAGGTTATATAGTTAGTCAAAATGGGAAAAAAATGGAAATTCACCCTATATTTTATAAATGCATGTTAATGATCTTATTGTGAACACAGACATTTTTTTATTTTGATGTCATAATTGGATCACATCTCAAAATCCAATCAACAACCAATGGATAGAACCAAGTCCCCGTCCTACATTTTTTCTTTTCCGATAATCCACTTGGATATACGTAGCAATGCGAAAGATCTGTTCCATTTCATTGTGACTTTAAAGGGTTAGTTCACCCAAAAATGAAAATTATCCCATAATTTACTCTCCCTCAAGCCATCCTAGGTGTATATGACATTTTTCTTTCAGACGAATATAATCGGAGATATTAAAAAACGTCCTGGCTAAATCCAAGCATTATAATGGCAGTGAATGGCAGCTTAAAATTTGAAGCCCAAAAAAGTGCATCCATCCATTATAAAAGTACTCCACACGGCTCCGGGAGGTTAATAAAGGCCTTCTGAAGCGAATCGATGGATTTGTGTAAGAAAAATATCCATATTTAAAACTTTGTAAAGTAAAATATCTAGCTTCCGCCAGACCGCCTTCAGTATTCAACTTACGAAAAAAGTGTAACGCCTCTCGCAGTTCAAAATGCTTACACTATGTCCGACGTCATCGTCGTGGCAGTTACGCTTTTTTCGTAAGTTGAAATATGGATATTTTTCTTACAAAAACCAATCGATTCACTTCAGAAGGCCTTTATTAACCTTGTGGAGTGTGGAGTACTTTTATTATGGATGGATGCACTTTTTTGGGCTTCAAATTTTGTGCTGCCATTCACTGCCATTATAATGCTTGGAAGAGCCAGGACATTTTTTAATATAACTCCGATTGTATTCGTCTGAAAGAAGGTAGTCATATACACCTAGGATGGCTTGAGGGTGAGTAAATCATGGGCTAATTTTAATTTTTGGGTGAACTATCCCTTTAAGGCTCTACCTAAGGTTTACAAAAACAACTTTTCATACCAAATTAGGAAACGAGCACAGAAAAACCTTCAGAGAGTGTTGCAACTAGTGGCACCAAATGGAATTGCAATCTGTTTGTTTGCACTGGGTCGGAAGTAACAACATTGGCTCAACCAATGGTGTGAGTTTGGAGGCGGGGCTACCTGTCTGTCTGATCAATTAGTTTGAAAACAAATTTTGGCATTTCCGTTAGGTGCTAGTAGTGGCACAAAAATTACACACTTCACCTTGAAGATCTGTTGTAGGCCCATATTGGAGACATATCACTATATTACATAGGTCATCGTGATTTTGCCAAGTAAGATCCCCATAATTTAGTCCTAACCCTATCCTTATCCCTAAACCTAACCCTACCCATAATCTATACCAAAAAATCAGAGGGAAATGATAGGTGAATAACACGGATGTAGAAGCACATAACCCTGGTTGTAAGCCTAAACTTGACATAAACTGTAAACTTGTCCCTCAAATCTGATTAGTTGATTGGAATGTTGTTCCAGGATCAACAAAGATGTTCCAGGAACATGTTGTACTTAGTAAAATCACGTTCACCATATTACATATCACTTCCCACAAGAAACAAAGGAATTGTGAGGAAAAAATCTATTTTTTTCTAGGCTAGAATGTTAAGGTATTATAAAATTCAAAACATGGGCATCATTAATTATGTAAAATACATAATTTATTATGTATATACTTAAAACACAGTGATAAGTGTTTTTTAAACATTGCTAATGTGGCTTTATGGTGTAAGTCATATCAAATGTCACTAGATAGGGGCGTTGTCAAGTTGACCTGACGGGTCATAAATATTATGTTGTTTTTCCTCCTAGTACATGGAAAGTTGCACAAGATCGGTAGTACAAATGTGTATATTGTTTCAAATGTAACCGCTTAAAAAAACAAGTGAACAAACAGACTGATCAGAATAAATAGTTAAGGTGTCCTTATTGAATAAATACAAAAACATTATATCAAGAACATTGTTGTTGTTATATATTGTTTATATTGATTGAAATCTAAGCTTTTACAAAAACACCTGCCTCAGGCATTGATTGTATTATTTTAGAAGCATACTGTATCAATCCAAACATAAGAGTGATCAGTTACTCTTATTCTAATTACTATCCCATACACTGTAAAAAGTGATCAGTTGTCTTAACTTAAAAAAAGTGAGGAAACCCATTGCTTTAAAATTATTAAGTAATAAACTTCATGTGTAATTGAAAAAATTAAGTTATGTGAACTTGACAATTCAACATAATTTAATTCTTTCAATTACGCATGAAGTTTATTTACTCACAGGGTTTCCCCACTTTTTTTAAGTTAAATGAACTTATCACTTTTTACAGTGGAAAATTTAAACCTAGTCCCAGATTAAAATGCATGTTTGAGTTGTTTTAACTGAAAGCAACTTGCACTGGCATATCTTAAAATATGTCACTGTCATTGTTTTGTCTCAAGAATCAAACCAGTAATGTTTTTTTATAAAGAACATTTATAAAAGCTAAATGTCCTAATTGAACTAAGGTCTAATCTAAGTTCTAATGCATGCCAAGAGGATAAATTAAAACTGTACAATATATGCAGTGCATTCAGTGTTACGAGGCCAACATGTTAAACATTTAACAAGCAACCGTTTATGTCTCAAGGCTACAGATGACTATACTAAACCCAGCGCCACTGATGTTCCTGCATCTGTGGACTTGCCCAATCCTCCACGCGAGACCGAAAGGCTGGAATTTACCTATCCTGTGGATGAGGTCATGCGAGGTGCTGAGGAAATGCATATTTTAGAGGAACAGGGGGGCTCAGCTGCCCCCCTGACTGACCTCATCATGGCAGACCTGGAAAGCACGCAGTGTTGTGAGAGCCAGCCAGAGTCTCAGCTTTCACAGCTTGCCGACTTTGTCCCTACCCAAGTGCACACTGAGTCCCAGTCAGTGGAGATGAGGGTAGAAGAGAGCAAAGAGCCGTGCGAGTCAAATGAGAAAGTAATTCCTCATATGGAGGAGGAAAGTGTTATGAAAACGCTAGAGGGAGGTTCCCTGACAGAGAAAAATAAAGAGGAGATGGATGGTGCAATAGAAAGGAAATCTTTCTCTGCAGCGGAAAATGAGTCGGAGAGTGACTTTGTCATAAAAGAGTCAGTCCTTCCTGTAGTTGTAGTGAGTGAAAGAGAATATATAATTAATGATCAAAATTCATTGTCCCCAGCATCGGGTCTAAGTCAAGAAGGGGATTCTGTCGCTCTTGTATCTAAGAGTGCAATGGAAATTGATTTTATACCAGATGAAAAATCTTTACCAGCAGTAAATGTTAGTTTCACAGATAATAAAGAAGTTGCAGCTGACTCTGCTACAGCGAATGACGTTGATACGGAGGAAGACAAGAATGATAAAAGCATTCCAAGTCAGAGCAGGAGTGCTGAAGAGAAGGGAAAAGATACTGGTGGAGATAAGATCGAGAAAAGCATTGAAGAGAGGGAGGATAAGGAAAAGGGCAATGCTAATGCTGAAAAACAGAAGGATGATTCCAGTCAACCAAAGAAAGATGATGTTAAGCGAAACAAGAATGTTGTTCCAGAGACAGAAGCATCTATTGTGATTCCAGAGATGGAAATCCCCAAAAGTCCAAGACGAGGTGAGACTGAGATTATGGAAATTCAATCGAAGCCATACAAAGTAGATAAACCAAAACTCCTAACGAAAACACAAGCCGAGAGACGATTAACAGAGAAGGACCAATCAGCAGTCCAACCAATTATAATACTCCCTGATACAAGAGAAACCGTCATCAAAAATGTGGCAAAGAAGAGATCCATGCCACTCATCCCAGAAATCAAGGTCACATTGCCAGAAAGAGTCAAACGTGAAGAACCTGTTAATGCGCCAAGAAGTGAAATGCTGAAATTAGAGCCTGAGCGAGTTATGCAACCTCTAACACAAGAGGTTGCACAGATATTTCGAGAAAAGGAAAGACCGATGGATGATGCAACAAGAGCATCAGGTGAATCAGCTTCCAACGGTGCCTTAGTTATTCCAGATCTTTTGGGTGTGACAAGGAACACTCCATCATCACCTTCTGGGGAGAGAAAACAGGAAGTTAAACCACAAAATCTAGAAGCAAGAGTGAGAGGCGAAGAAGAGCAAGGAAGTATCAACACCGGGTGGGGCAGGGAAGATGACAATAATATCCCTATAATCAGCATAGCATGTGCTGATGATAACGCAACCACTGTTAAACAAGAGCAAACACACTCACAGCCCTCACTTCCTGGCATAGTAATCTCACAAGATATCACGCAAGATATTCCTCCCATTTCTGTCACAAATGCAGAAAGACGTATCGACAACAAAAAAGATGACTCCGAGACTTTATTTACACTGCTGAAGAGTGAAAGCGACCAACATGGTCCAGTTCTTACTACTGAGAAGCCAAGAGAGCAACTCATGTCTCAACTGAGTCCTGATATGTCTACAAAAACTCCTCCTAGTATTACTAACCAAGACCCAGACAGAGTTCCTCAACCAAAAGACACAAGAGTAGAACCTGAAGCTGACAGGCTTCAAAAGGACAAACCTTCCATAGAGAAAATTAGCCTAACAACCCCTGTGGGACCTACGCTCCCTCCACTAAGTCCTGCCAGTTTGCGAAGGCTTATGGCAAAGAATAATCCAAACTTAGAGAATCAGGGGTCTGCTTCAGCTGCATCAGCAGATGGAAGTGAGAAGAAAGGAGAAGAGAGTGGAGGAAGCACACCCACATCCACCCTATCTTGTGAGAGTAGTCCCAAGATGAAGCGACGAGACAGTCTCACCCTAATACCCTCTGCCACTCCTGAGGAGCTGGCTTCTGGTGCTCGCCGCAAAATCTACCTTGCCAAAACCAAGTCTGAGGATGAGGGATCTGACACGCAGGGTAAGAGGGACAGTCCATATATGTCGCCCAGTCAGGCTCGCAGGGCAGCTTTCCTGCAACTTCAAAGTGGGCAGCAAACACCTCCTACAGAAAGACGTTCACCATTGTTGGCCCGCCGCAAGGCCACACTGGAGGTGCCGAAACCCAAGGAGGAAGTAGCAGAGGTGGCGGACAGCACAAAGACGGAAAGCAAACCAGCAGAAAAGGAGAAGTTGGACCCCTTCAAAGGTAGCACATATATATTCTTACAGTGGTTGACTGTTTACAGATATCATGTTTAGTTCAGTTTTTCCAGCAGGAACCTACTGAAATTGTTTATATCATCTATTGAAAAGGTTGTCTGATCTTAGGAAGAACTAACACTTATGTTAGTTGGCCAATCTTTACTGACCAATGCTGATAATCAGGGCTTGACATTAACTTTTTTACTCTAGTGGTTTTCCAAAGTTATTTGCCACTCAACGTTTTCACTGGCCACAATTCTGACATCGATACCATGGGGAAAAACTGCCATATAGATATTTTTAATATCTCATAATTTGGCAGCAGGTATATTAGGCTGCTGTCACTTTAAGAACCGATGCACGGATCCATTATACTGTTACACATTTACGTTCACTTGAAACATAACTGACTTTGTTTACACGAATACTCAGCATTTTGACATTATTTTGTGTGTATTTGACTATTTAAGCGCAATAAGCAGCGAAAATGAACTCAGTTTAGTATTGAAATGCGGCTTTATGTGTGCGCACTTTGGGTGTGAACACAAAATCTGCAGGAATGAGTAAAATTATGCGCAATACACGCAATCCCACGCCGAAATTCAAGACCTGTAACACCAACAATATTCATCCAGAGCAAATGAAACGAGTGAGTGAGGGGAGGCAGGTTTGTGTGTAACTCGCTGAAGGAGAGATATCGTGTATCTATTCTGCGGAAAATAAGTATTGGAAGCGTTTAAGATATTTCAGTATCAGACTACAATTGAAAAATGTATATATTATATATAAAATTCAACCCGCCAAAGTGGCTAGTAGGAGTGACTGCGTTACACGCCACTGCTGAAATCCACCGCATTTGGCGGGTTGGCGGGTGTTAATGTCAAACCCTGCTGATAATCTATGCCAGAGGTGCCAGGTTCAAATGCCGGACAAGCCCCCAATTTATTTTACGACTCTAGTTTGGGACCAACACAAGAAGCAATCAAAATGTTTGTATATACCTGAATGCATGACAGTTTATTTTTGGATGTATTCTTCTACTTTCTAAGCAAGTGTTCTAATTTTGTACTGTTCAGACGTTATCATGTTGACACCAAGACATAGGGGGACGTTTGATATGGGGGAAGAATTAAAACTAGAGAGTACATATCTTTACCTTGTTGCTTTTGTCAAGTTACCCCTGATCCTCTTTCCATTCAGCGCCTCAGGTTATCCGCAAGATTAGGGGAGAGCCCTTCTCAGATGCCTCAGGCCACTTGAAGCTGTGGTGCCAGTTTTTTAACATTCTTAGTGACTCCACCATCAAGTGGTACAGAGATGAAGAGGAGATTTTGGAGATGGAAAGACGGTAAATTCCTCTAGATATTCAACACATTCTAAAATTTTAACTGTCAAGATGCATAATCTTAAAACAACAGGGAAAAAAGGACAAGGACAAGTAAAAAGTTACTGTGTTAAAGGGTTAGTTCACCCAAAAATCAAAATTCTGTCATTAATTCCTCACCCTCATGTCTTTCCAAACCCGTAAGACCTTTGTTCACCTTCGGAACACAAATGAAGATATTTTTGATGAAATCCGAGAGCTCTCTGACCTCTCCATAGAGAGATATTAAAAACATTGTTAAAATAGTTCATGTGACTCCAGTGGTTCAACCTTAATTTTATGAAGTGATATGAATACTTTTTGTGTGCAAAAACAAACAAAAACAACGACTTTATTCAACAATTTCGTCTAGTCTGTGTCAGTCTCCTACGCAGCTTTCGAGTTCTACGGCAGCCCATGCTGTTCACGTGAGCACCACAACTCATGCATGTGATGATGACGCAGGAGCTGCACTGTATTTACAATGTAAACTGCGTAGGAGACTGACACAGACGTGAAGAAATTGTTAAATTAAGTCGTTATTTTTGTTTGTTTTTGCGCACAAAAAGTATTCATATCACTTCATAAAATTAAGGCTGAACCACTGGAGTCACGTGGACTATTTTAACGATGTTTTTACTACCTTTCAGCTTAAATAGCTGTCTATGGAGGGGTCAGAGAGCTCTCGGATTTCATAAAAAATATCTTCATTTGTGTTCCGAAGATGAACGAAGGTCTTACGGGTTTGGAACGACATGAGGGTGAGTAATTAATGACAGAATTTAAATTTTTGGGTGAACTAACCCTTTAATCAACAGATTATCTATAGATGGAAAAATGCAACTGCAGTAAACAAAAAAATCCCACACACTATCATAGCTTGGAAATGTTTATTAAATTCAGTCCTTTCAAGACCTTTCAGGCATTTTTCTACATATTGGAGCAAAGTCCCGAAATGTTGCAATAAAGATCTAATAAAAATGTACAAGCCGTGACATTGTGCATTATGTACTTTTTTGTGTGACCTACCATAAGAGGCGTTTAATGCAGTAAACCTGCATTTATTTATTAAAAGTTATTAACAATATTGTTATCTTGTCATTCACTTATTTGTATTCGTCCATGAACCCTACAGCTGCGATTGGTGAGGCCCTAGTCAGACAGAAAGTGTGTTACCCAACACTGCTCAATTGCACCATCAGGGGATATTAAAATCTAAAAATGTTTCTCACAGTGCTGTATCAGCACAATGATGCTGTACTCGCACGCATATACCCTCAAATGAGTCAACTGTGCTAGTGTTTGTTACACACTGCCCTCATGTGGCTGTAAGTTTGTGGCACTTCTTATTAATAGGATATACATAGGCTATAGATGGTGTGTTCAAGTCCTCATGGGAAGTTTGTATTTACCAGTTGAGAAGTCGTGTTTACGTCGTGAGGTGCACTCAAGTCACTTTCGTGAACAAGAAGGCGGTACCTTCTCTTAATTAACTAAACAAAGTTTTTAAACTCTACTTCTAGAAAATGAAGAACAAAGAATGTACATCGGGTGTGTTTTGCTTTTTAACGTTTTAATAATTTATGAAGCCACTGTAAACTACTATATTATTATGTATTGCAATGCTATTATATTTTGTGCAGGGAATTAGCTTATTTTGTTATAAATAAAAAAGCCTGACTATGTCACTGCTAAATATTGTGGTATTCCGCTACGTTTCTCACTGTATGCCCCCAACTCGTAAAGATTGGGGCTTATGCTGCATGCGTGCTATCGAAAACTTCCTACTTTCCACTTTTGAAGTCGTGATTACGAGCTTGTCGCATTCAAGTGCTTTATTGTCTTCCCATTCATTGACAACCATATAAACATTCGCCATGCTATCTATAGTCAGCTTGCTGGCGATTCTGCAATTTTGGACAAATACAGGCTATTTTCGCTGTGTATAATACAAACAAATCACTACAAATTATTATTTATATGCTAAATATGCACTACTGTAGCGGTTGTGAAAAAAACTAATAGGCCTAAAGAATACCAGTCACAGTAGCTTGTTTCCGCCACTGAATAAAAAATAAAAAAAGGTAATTGCAACTTTTTATCTCACAATTCTAACTTTTTTTTCTCGCAGTCGCGAGTTTACATCTCGCAATTCTGACTTTTTTCTCAGAATTGTGTGACATAAATTCGCAATTGCGAGTTATAAAGTCAGAATTGTGAGATATAAACTTGGAATTACGAGGAAAAAGTCAAAATTGAATTGAAAAGTCTTTTTTTCTCAGAATTGGACTTTACAACTCGCAATTATGAGTTTATATCTCACAATTCTGAGAAAAGAAGTCACAATTGTGAGATATAAAGTCGCAATTCCGAGTTATAAAGTCAGAATTGTAAGATATAAACTTGAAATTACGAGGAAAAAGTCAGAGTTGCGAGTTTATATCTCGGAATTCTGACTTTATAACTTGCAATTGCGACTTTATGTCTCGCAATTCTGAATTGTGAGATAAAAAGTCGCAATTATCTTTTAAATTGTTTAATTCCGTGGTGGGAATTAACCTTCCATACAGCAGCAATCATTCTCCCCTATGCCATGTTTAAAGTTTATGACCCGCCGGGCCGAGAGGGCGTTCATGTCCAAATTTTAACTAGGAAACAGAAAACCCTGAGCTTCCCACTCGTATTTACGACTTTGTGGTGGCGTTCATGTGCGTTCAACTCGGAAATACGATCTTTTCGACATGACTTGAACACACCAATATATCCTATATTAGTTATTATGGGGAATGATTTTAATTGTTATAGCCCAAAATTGCAGGGGGTGACATTTGATGTGTACTTTTCAGGTTTAACACATTCCAGAGTGTTTTTCATATATTTAAGTTCTCCCCCTCTCTGTCTCTCAGTGCTGGGGACGAGGGTCCAGTGGCACTGGCTATAGTCCAGGCTTCCAGCAGAGACTGTGGAGTGTATGGCTGCTCAATCAAGAATGAATATGGGACTGACATCACTGATTACTTACTCAGCGCAGACAGTAATTTATAACTCTTTTGGTCCATTAATAAACAGAAATCTGCTAGACATCTGTTAAATTATTGTTTTATGTGTTATTTATTATGTTTACTTGCACTCTGTTTCAGTACTGGCAGAATTTTTCTTAAGGGATGATTTAGAAGGTATGACTTCTGAAGAAAATCAAGTGTGTTTATTGCTATGAATTATACTATATTACACAAATTAAGTTTTGTGTTGTTTACCCACACTAAATTTCCAATGCTCTATTTCTGTTTAATCTCAGTTGGAGAAGAGATTGAGATGACACCAATGATGTTCACCAAAGGCCTGGCAGACTCTGGTTACTGGGGCGAGAAATTCTTTGGTCGCATCATGACGGAAGAGGTACAGATTGGAGAAGGATGTGTGCACAAGACCTGCAGGGCAAAGGTCATCTACGGTTTGGACCCTGTCTTTGAGTCAGGCAGCATGTGCATCACTAAAGTAAGAAATCCCATCGCATATGGGGCCAAGGAGGAGAGCAACCTGGTCGAGAGAAATCTAGAGCTCACCAGACAGGTTAGAATCTTACTGGATTACAATTTACATTTATAGTTGATATTGGAACGCAGTAAAAACTATAAAAAGATGCATCATCATCATTTATTCATCTGCATTTCTTTGTAATGTGAAACACATAAGGAAATATTAGAATGCCAAGCTCCAAAAAGGACTATAAAAGTATCTTAAAGGTAGTCATGATATGCTCTATATTACACGTCATACTGTACACTGTAAAAAAATTACGTTAAATTTACGGTAAAAAAACGGCAGCTGTGGTTGCCAGAAATTTATGGTAAAAATATGGTAGCAACATTTTAGGTTTTACAGATTTGACTTAAATTTACAGTAAAAGAAAACGTATTTCATTAACTGATCTTGGGCCCTATTTTAACGATCTGAGCGCATGGTCTGAAGCTCATGGCGCAGGTGCACTTAGGGCGTGTCCGAATCCACTTTTGCTAGTTTAATGACAGAAAAAGGGTTGTACCTAGTCTCTTAATGAGTCATGGGTGTGTTTTGGGTGTAACGTGCAATAAACCAATCAGAGTCTCATCTCCCATTCCTATTAAAAGCCAGTTGCACTTGCACCATGGCGGATTCACTATTTACATGGAGGAATTTGCTAGCGGAAAGACTTAACGCTTCTCCAGAGAGGAATCCTTTTATTTTTAATATTTAAAAATGTTTGTGTGCTGCTGCCCGTCCCTGTGTGTGTAACAAGCAGAGTGTACGCGCGTTGTGCACCCGCAGTCGTTTTCAGTTTCCTCAAAATAGCAACGCGCCAACAATGCGCCTGAACACACATTGTATTCAGACCAGCACGCCCATGGGCGAACAGATGGGCTCGAGTGCATTTGCCATTTAAACAAGGTGGCGCTGGACGTGAAAATGATAACTGCGTCGGGCTGAAACTAGCAAAATAATAAGGCTCATAATGTTAATTTACCAACCTATTGGAGTACTAATATCTGTTTTGCTGGTGATGAGAAAGTCACACAATGAATCAACGCTTTTCCACAAGCTAAGGTAAAAGAGAAGGTAAAATACTAATATATAGAAGGTGCACAGTGTTATTCACACAACACCATCATGGTAACATACATGACATAAAAAAATGAAATAAACATTAATTCAACAAAATTAACATAAAACCTTAATGTACATAACTGATAAAAAAAAACCTAACTTCTAAGAAAAAACTGTTGTTATTTTTTTTCCACTGTGACTTGGATTACAATGACTTATTTTTTTCACTTCCAAAAACTGTATTTTACAGTAAAATTACATTTAATGTACAGATATATCTATTAGTTATTCACTGTATATAGTACGGAAACTTTCTGTTAACCAATTTACAGTCTTTTACTGTTACACTGTAGTTTCGTGTGAGGAGCAAACCCAAATTTATAATCTTCCCCTCTGCTGTAGCTCTCAGACAATATTTGCATTTTTTTTTTTGCAAAACTTGCACGATACGTGACTGATCATGATGTGGTGACTGGTTGAGAACCAATGAGGTTTTTAAATGTGAATAATATTTGAGAGCTGTATTAGAGGGAATTGTTATCAGTAAAAAAAAATAAAAATTATATATATATATATATATATATATAATTTTTTTAATATCATTAGCACATAATATAGCAAACAACTCATGCCCTTTTTATGGTGTTTTTGGAGCTTGTATTATAATTGTATAGAAAAAGAGACACTCAGATATTCTGCCAGAATGATGAAAAACATTTGTGAATAAATAATTACTCTAATTTAAAAAAATAAAAATAGTACACAGCTTTTTACCAGCTTTCAGTCTGTGTATTTTCCAAGTTAATTTTTTTTGTTTTTTTTGTCCTTTTCTTATCCTCAGGATTGTAAAATCCAGAACACAGTTCGGGAGTACTGCAAAATATTTGCTGCTGAGGCCAGAGTGATTGAGAACTTTGGATTCGCATTAGAGTAGGTCATGGAATACAACAACATTTCAAACTATGAATATTGTCTCTATGAATATATATAATACACAAAAAAATACAAAAAAAAAAAAAATGTTGTGATGTTATTTCCATCGAGAGGTGCATCAATGACAATGCAAGAGTCAAGCACTCTGTAACATCTACTCCAGCACATCTCAAATGATTCTTCATGCTCCTCCCAACCATTCTTTCACAGTTCTTCCTACATGGATGAAAAGCTACACACTCCATCATTTCGGGTTTAAACAACTGATGCCAAACATATAACATGCTAGAAACATAATAATCACAGCAATAATGATCCAATCACTGACAAACTAGGCATTTGCCTAATTATATCCAAACTGTATATTGGCCGGGCAGTGTATATACAGTATAGATCCCATTATAGATATGAGTACTTAAGACTTACCCCCGGTTTCACAGTCAAGGCTTAAGCCTAGTCCCAGACTAAAATGCATGTTTTTAACTGAAAGCAGCTTGCCATTGTTTTGTCTCAAGATGCACACCAGTAGTTTTTTTTCTAAAGCATGTTTATAAAATCTGAACTGTTTGTGAAACCGGGCCTAAGAACTTGATTTTAAGCATACTTAACTATTATTTTGTGCTACAAATCTGTGATTTTATTTTATGAACATTTATGATCTACAGTATAACTGTGTGTAATACTGACTAATGAAGTAATACTGACTGAAAGATGTTTCTGTAGAATGCATATGGCTATCAAATAAGAGTCGACATCAAAATGATCTAATTTTATTCTTGTTTGCTCCTCCGAATAAATTTAGAGTGATCCCTCTTCATCTGATGTATCGGCCCGCCAATACAGTTCCATATGCTTCAGTAGAGACTGATCTGAAGGGCGTGTTTCTGAAATACTGCCTGATGGACCGCACAGGGAGACTGATCACCAGAACCACCTCTGAAGTGGAGCAGAAGTGTTGCACTTTCCAGCATTGGATCTATCAGTGGACCAATGGAAACCTCCTGGTTACCCGGTTAGAAGGTAAAGAGAAATTTACTTCAAAACTGCAACTTGAGTAAGTTGCTAAGTGCTATGTATTAAAATATTCCCAATATTTAAGTACAAAATAATCTCTTGTGTGTTTCAGGTGTCGATACAAAGATCACAAGCATTGAAATTGCTACCAAGACTAGAGGGTTGGTATATTTTTACTATATAAGATTCAAATTTGTACCCATTTTCAATTCTTCTTCAGTTTTTTTCTTGGAAAGACTAATATTGCCATTCATGCTGCAGGTATCAGGGCCTCACAGATAAAGGATCTCCAAAGATAATCGAGCAGTTCATTACCCAACATCAGTGCAACTATTACTGCGGATTGTTGAGCCTAAGACCCTTAAAGCCAGTGGATTCTCTACTGCAGCCCAAGATAAAGACCTCCAGGAGTCCTCTACTGGCCCGGAGAGGTGTAACGGGCTCATCCAGCCCTCAGCTTCAGAAGAAAGCAGTTAGCCCACAGGCCACCAGGAAAGGCACGTCAAGCCCCAAAGTGGTTAAAAAGACAAGCGAATCCGGGGAGAACAATTCCACTACCAAACACAAAGCTGTGGAGGTCCCAAAACCTGTCAGGATGAGGTAGAGAGAAGGACTAGAGCTCTTGGAAACATTATGCAAAGCAACTAGGGCATATGTTTTTGATTTTCTTACCAAACTTTAGTTTGGAGCCTGTATAATTATCTATAGCTACTGTTGTACAGGACAAATGGCTTCCTGTAAATGGATTCTGTCCATTGTCTTTGCACATAGTGTCTAAAATGCAACAACTAATGAAGAAATGACTATATAGAAACAAGAAAAGTAAAGGGGTGAATGACCAGAGGTGTTGTGGCCATTTGTAATATTACTGTGAACTGTTTTGCAGCTATAAGTCACCATTTATACCTCCTGAGAGCACCTTCACTTTATTTTTAAGAGCTGAATTGAGGCTATCCCCTTTCAAGACTATCACTGGAGATAAATATAAAACCAGGACCGCCTGTAGACGGATGAACAATGTTTTCAGATAGACTCTGGGACTTTATGATTTAATCAAATGTTCCTATGTCAAGTTTATATGACTGGGCGATTTTTAAGGGCGTTTTTTAAGGATTCCTCAAACATCTGTGATGTATGCGACTCAGCTGTGTAGAAATGCAGCTTTTTTTTGTCACTGAGAGGCTTTTTATAGTGGATTGTTCTGCTTTTACGAATATGGCCGTAAATCTGCAACACCAGTGCACCAATCTTGGACGCATATGGGCAAACTATTAGCATCATAATCAGTGCAGATTTGTTTTTATCTTAAATGTGTCTCCTAGGGAAATCATGAGCTTTATTGTAACAGTAAAGCCATTCACTACTGACCTTTCAGACTGTTCATGTGTCATATATCTCTAGTTCCCTGCAACTTCACACAACTGGGCTATATATATTTTAAATCATGACAAAAATAACTAAATAATGTTTTAGTGAGCATAAGAGACGTCTTTCAAAAACATAAAAAAATCTAACCAACCACAAAATTTGAATGGTACATGGTAAAAAAAAATATATGATCAATAAGTTATGACAACATATGTTTTTAAATTGCTTTAAGTCATCAAAATAAGTTAACCAATTTACAACTTATATTTAAGTCAGTTTAATGTAATTTAAGTTGATTGTACTTAATTTAAGGCAGCAACTTTTTTTACATTGTAGTGTGTGTGTGTGTGTGTGTATACAGCTCTATATACAGTGGTCTCTTAATTTTTTCCAGAGCTGTATATACAGTACGCACACCCACACACACACACACCCACCACATTTCGAAATGTATGTTCATTTAAAATAACCTAAATCAATAAATGCAGCTGTCTAAACCTATACCCCATTCACAAGAATTATTAATCATTATTTTGTGGAAATTGCTCATGCTAACAGTAAGACTGACTCATAAAATGTCCATGGACATACAGTACTTGTTTAGATGAATATGAAGGGTTATCACAGATAGTGGTCAGAAAAGATAAGATGATAAGAGGGGTTTATATTATAGAAACTATGTGGATTGTAGTGTATTAGAGTATTAGAGAGAGAGCTTAGCAGAATATGTTTATAGGGATAAGTATTTTAGGTGTTTTTGTTGTGTTTTGTTATTTGTTTTTGTAAAATAAACATGTAAATAGCAGTAGAAACTTCTTTGACTCATTTTACTGTCCAAAGGTGGAGTCCAGTGCTTCATATCTTTAAAAATCTGCTTCCCTGACGAAGGAGCCCTATGGCCCTTAGTGCAGTATTATAACACAATAATCACTGCAATTCCAGCATGATTGTCACAATAAAACACTGCATAGCACGTGTCTTAATAGCTATCATGCATTTATCTATCACGTCATTGGATGTAAATTCCAAAAAATGATTATAACCTTTAACATAAGACAGAACAACACAAATTTAATTATTTATAGCATTTACATAAAAACAAAACAAAATACTTGCACATTCATTGTTCTCTAACACTGTTATATCTAAAGATATTATGATTGAATAGGTAAATGACCAAATAAAATCAAATATACTGTGTCCAGATATATATCAACTGAACATACATTTTAAAATATGTGAATTTAATAAATAAAGTCATTATATTTAGCTGAGATGTGTTTTCTGCATTGTTGTATTGTTACCTCTTGGCCAAACTACATGCACACAGGTGGCTTATAGAGACCACAGCAGTTAGCAAAGTAAATTGTAGCATTTTTCACTTCACTCCAGGACCCCTCGAAAGAAATTGTTTCATTGTTGATAGTGCTGCAAAAAAATGAAAAAATTTGATTGAAACCATCTGAGTAAATATTTAAACATTTATATCCAATGCAACAATATTCTCTGTCCTTACCTTTGAAAAAGATCATAACAGCAAGTTTCAATGTTGGGAACAGTGGTATTGAAGTCTATGTTTTGAAACAGACCCACACAGTCCAGCGGAGGGATGAAAAGGACACCTACAGGTAGAACAATGATAATGATAACAATCTTGAGTCAATACCAGATTGTACTTGATCAAAACCACCAGCTGGGGGTGCTTTGGCTTAGTAGTTAAGATCTGTGCTGGTAACTTAAAGGGGTACTTCACCGCTGACAAAATGAAATCTGTGCCACCTGACTACAGAAAACAGAGAAAAAAGGCTGTTATCTTCCCTTTTGACAAATAGGTAGGAAAACTTCAACACGCATAATGCACTGGGTATGTTGCCGTCCAAGGTCATTCCCACTAGTCTGCTATGGATACACTTACCAGACTCAAATACCACCTTGCTTTAGTAGGAAATACTTATTAGTAAACTAGTAAACAGCCATACGCAAGTCTAGAGGTGCGTTCCATTCGCCCGTAAGTGGACTGCGAAGTGGACTTCACAGGGTATTCCGCCATCTTAAGTGAGATTCCAATCCAAAGGGAACGAACATGTTCAGTTCAAAGGGCACTGCGAACGGCATAGGGAAGAAGGGAACATCGATACATCACTTCACAGGAAGTGAAGAGTGAAAATCATCCAACTGTCATTGCGCGTCGTGTCACCAGTCACTCTGAACTAATGATGGAGCAGAGCCGTTGGAAGAGTTTTTAAACAGCTCTGCGATGGAGGAGTTTACGTATGCATTTGAATATTCATAAATGTTATTATTATACAAACTAGAGTATTTATGAATGGTTATGGCAATGACTGTTACATTCGCATATTCTACTGTATGAATATGTAAACAAATTAAAAGTGTTGAGAAGCAGCTGAGGCGCAGTCATTTTTTACTTATTTTCCTCAGGAATGTTTACTATGGGAAAGAAAGCGCACGAGATGATAACTGATATACCGTGCTCAGGGAGTAGGGAGCAGTGAACACTGCGTAGGGACCCTATCGAATGGAATGCAGCTTAGTTCCGGTGGAAGCGCGACCTCTGACCCGACGCATGACGTATTGACATATTGAAGTGCAGAGGATAGAGCAAAACAAAGCACCAGTCACAAATTAGAAGTCTAAAATTTTAATTTTTAAAGAGAAATGTCGGAGGATTTCGATATAAGAGAAGAGGAGCTTGAGTTTGTTGCCCAGCCCAGGCGTCTACTCTCACCTAAGCTTACGCTATTCCTACATCGGGTCAGAGGTCACTCTTCCACCGTAACTAGACTCGCATACACCCGTTACCGGAAGCCAGTGATTATAGTTTATAATGTTATAAATGTGGATATTTTTCTTACAAAAACACATCACTTCACTTTAGAAGGCCTTTATTAACCTCCTGGAGTCGAATGGTTTACTTTTATAATGGATGGATGTGCTTTTTTGGGTTTCAAAATCTAAGGTACCATTCACTCCCATTATAAAGCTTGGAAGAGCTAGGATATTTTTTAATATAACTCTGACTGTGTTTGGCTGAAAGAAGAAAGCCATATACACCTAGGATGACTTGATGGTGAGTAAATTATGGGATAATCTTCATTTTTGGGTGGAATAACCCTTTAAAGGGCCGTTCTTTTACATAATTGCGTAATGACGTCAGTAGTACGTATTTTTAACAATTCTGTGTCATGTTGAAAAATTCAAATAAATACATAAGTGTGAACGCATTGCTGATCATTACCATCCATTCACTTAAGTTAAAGTCGACATACAGTCTTTTCTTCGCTATTGTGATGAAGCCTATAACCGATTCCGAGTGGACTTGATTTTGTCCATTGGGAACTGATTGGATCGTTGTGGTTTGCTATTGCTATGATCTCATGTGAGTGACAGGTTGCCCCGCCCTCACACAATATCATCACACATCATCAGAGAAGAGACGTCACACGGCAAGTGATAGGGGAAGTTATTTTGATTAAAGATTACGAGGGAACAAAAAAAAAAAGAGAGAGAGAGAGAGAGAATGTTGTGTATGGATAAATAATTTATAATAAATACTGCAATATTCCATAAAAAATTAGAATTGTCAATTTTGATTTAATCGTGACTTCAATGAGGTTTATTGTCACAGTTTCATTCTGTGAACCTGCACATCGAATAGCATACGAATGACAAATATTGATTAGCCTACGTCTTGGACAAGTTTCCTACATTAAAGTTTTCCACCTAAAACACACAACAGAAATTGATGCACAAATGCAAATTAATTCTAGGTGTCTAAAGTAGATAAAAAGAATAGTCTTATAAACTCCATGATTTCGCTTAAAAGGTGAAACTGGCTTGTTCTGTTGTTACACATCAGAAGATTTTGAGCACCGCTCTGCCTGGACTGCATGAAAACATAATAGATGCGGATAATAATCAATGAATAGGAAGTTTAAAAGGAGGTAAGCCTTCATATCATGTAGTCACAGCGAGATTAGGTTTCAATAAAACATTCTTTCAAAAAAGAAAAGAATCTAAAAAAAATCAAAAGCAACAGTGAGGAATCAAAAGATTCAAGATCAAGAGTCGATTCCAAACATTTCGGAATGGAACAGCCCTAGCAATTCATAACCCATCTCTGTTGTATTCTTGAGCAAGGCTTCATAGAGACTCTAATGTGTAACGTAAGTTGCTTTAAAGATGCACTGTGTAAATTTTAGCGGCATCTAGCTGTGAGGTCACTCACCCCTCCCTTTTGAAGCACATAGAGAAGCTACGGTGGCCGACAAAGGACAAAAATGACGCCGTCTGAGACAGCAGAGAGTAGCTAGCGCTCTGTAGAGCAGTTTGTCTGTTTAGGGCTACCGTAGAAACGTGATGGTGCAAAATGGTGACTCCACTGTAAGGGGACCTGCGGTGTATGTAGATAGAAATGGCTCATTCTAAGGTAATAAAACATAACGGTTCATAAGGTCCTTATACACCACTGAAAACATAGTTATGTATATTATATTGCATTTCTGTCAATAGATCCTCATAAATACTACACACTGCACCTTTAAATAAAAATGTCTGCTAAATGACAACTTAATGGCATGTGGTGATGTTAAAACACAGATTTTGATAATTAGAGATTGCTTACCAGCAATACAGGCATTGATGAGGGAAACACATGTGCCTGTAAACAAGGCTCTGAGCACTAAAGCGGATATGTCACCCTTCTTTGATGGACAGATAGAGGCTGTGGAATAATAACATTTAAAAAATGATCAGTAAATGATGTTATTAAAAAAAATATGTCACTGAACAATGGCAAAAAGAAGTCACAAGGTACATTATTAGCACTAAAATCATTTAAGCACACTTCATATAAGTGATTTGAATATACTCACACAGGCCTCCAATCACAATACCAAGAGAGCTGAAATTAGCAAAGCCACACAGGGCATAGGTGCAGATGATTTCTGATCGAACCTGCAAGTGATTTAAACGGCATACTTGTAATGCTTCTGACAAACTTCAGATTATGCATTTGACTGATTATTATGTTTTATTAACGGCATATTTATACACAATCTGAAGAGACATTACATAAATACTTACTGAGAGCCAATTTTTTGCACCATCTTCTAAAATGCCATTAATTCTGTTGTGTTTGAGCTCTGACAGCTTCTCATAGGCTATAAACTCATTGAGGAAGAGTTTAATGCCAATAAGTTCAGCCACTGTAAAGGTCTCGTCGTATGGAATTCCCATCATAAAGGCCACCGGCATAAACACATAGGAGCAGATCAACTGCAGGGTTGAAAGAAATGGCTCAGTTAAAACACTTCACTTTTGAATATAAAGATTTGTGGGATGATGATTATGATTATTTAATTTTGATATAACATGTATATATATATACTGTATAACCATTCAAAAGTTTTAAAGAAATTATTACTTTGGTAACACTTTAGTTTTAGGTCCAGTTCTCACTATTAACGAGCTGCTTATTAGCATGCATATTACTATGATATTGGCTGTTCATTAGTACTTATAAAGCACATATTAATTATTCTGCATGACCATATTCAACATTCCTTAATCCTACCTAATACCTAAATTTAACAACTACCTTACTAACTATTAATAAGCAGTAATTAAGAGTTTATTGAGGGAAAAGTCGTAGTTAATAGTTAGCTAATAGTGAGAATTGGACCCTAATCTTAAGTGTGACCTTTACTTTTATTCAACAAGGACGCAATTTTGATCAAAAGTGACAGTAAACAAATGATTCCAAAAAATGTTAAGCAGCACAACTGTTTTCAACACTGATAGTAATAAGAAGTGTTTCTTGAGTGGCAAATCATCTTATAATGATTTCTGAAGGATAATGTGACACTGAAGACTGGAGTAATGATGCTGAAATTTTTGCTTTGAAAATTTTTGTCATATTCAAATAGAAAGCATTTATTTTAAATTGTAATAACATTTCATAAAATTACTGTTTTACTGTATTTTTGATCAAATAAATGTATTGTGTGCACTAGGTTTGGGTAATACACACCTCAAAACTTATATCTGGGTATCCCACCATGACTCCCAACCATCTGAGAGTAGCATTTATGAAGCCCAAAATGGCAAGAAAAGCAATCAGGTTAGCAGCGATGTTGGCCACAAGTCCAATAGATGCCGATGCACCACTGCTGACAGCTTCCAAGATATTCTGCTCACCACTGAGCACAAACAAACATAACATTTTAACACAAAACATACAATATTTACAAACCTAAACTGCATATTTGAGAGGTGAACCCACCCACTGTCAACTTTAATTTGACTTTTAGATGTGAACTTGCTCTTTTCAGTTTCAGGGTAGGAAAGTTTGGAGATGGCTAAAGCACATGGGGCAGCCATCACTGACGCAGAAATCAGAGACGAGGCATCAATCTGTGTAGAGGAGACTTTAATTATCCCATAGAGAACGTAACATACTGTGGTAAGAACTAAACTCATTCATTTCTAACTACATTGGGTTTTTTTCCATTCCGAGTTTTCATGGGAGAATTTTACCAATAAAATTAAGTACATGTTGCCGTACCCCAAATGAGATGAATGCCCCCATAACACTCCCAGCAATGGTGGCAAATCCTCCAGTCATGACAGAATGAATCTCAGATTTGGTCATGTCCTTCAAATAAGGACGAATCAGGAGGGGCGCCTCTGTCTGAAACACATCAAAACATTACAATTTTATCATTGACCCAAAATTGTTTAAAAGGATATTTTCTCCCTTAAGAAACTGATGCGCATCTAAATTTGTCAAGAAATATTTTAGGAAATTTGGGTGCATTTATAATGTTGCATCTTTATGTATTTAATTTCATTTTATAATTATGTACATTATAGAAAAAAGGTAGAAAAGCTGTCACTGAGGCAGTACCCTTTCAAAAGGTACACATTTGTACCTTATTTGCCCCTTAGGGGTGCATATTAGTACCTTAAAGGTACATGTTAGTAACTAAAGTGTACATATTGGCAGTGTTGGAGTAATGCATTACAGATGACGTAATCAGATTACTTTTTACAAGTAACTAGTAAAGTAACACTGTAACACAGTTCGTTGTTATGGGAAGGAGGAGGCGGGAACCGGCGAACATTCAAAGACTTTAATAAATAAATAAATAAACACAAACTGAAAGTACCGCAGGCAAATAATAAAACATGAACAAAAAAAAAATACAGGCCTGGTGCTCTCTCCTCCTTCACTGTCGTCACTCCTCCTTTTATGCATCCGAGCGCCTCCGTGAGAGATACGAGACCGGTGCGGCGCGCAGCTGGCGCTCATTATCAATCACGCCACCGGCCTCGTGCTGTTCTTTCACGGTCCCTCGGCCTCGACTGCTTGCCACAAACACATTACTTGTACAAGTTTCAGTATTGCTCAAAATGAATAAAAACCGTTAAATGCAAACTCAGAATATTACACAAACCTGCAATAATTAAATGTTAAATTACATAAATATACTTTATGTATTTAATCTCACTTTATTAAGCAATGTCTTTGCTGCTGACCTTTGATGATCTGATTCAGCCATACTAATAAGCAAAAATTAGTTTAGATAAACATCACATTCGTGTTTCAGTGGCTGTGTCCGAAATCGCATACTCTCTTAAGTAGGTACTTATTTTTAATAATTATTTTGTACTTATTTTTCACCCAAAAATGAAAATTCTGTCATTAATTACTCACCCTCATGTCGTTCCAAACCCATAAGACCTTCGTTCATCTTCGGAACACAAACGAAGATATTTAAAATTACACAAAATTAATTTTGTGAAGCGACAAGAATACTTTTTGTGTGCAAAAACAAACAAAAAATAACGACTTTATTCAACAATTTCGTCTAGTCTGTGTCAGTCTCCTACACAGTTTCTGTAAGCAGTGCAGCGCTTTTGAGTTCTACGGCAGCCGATGCTGTTCACGTGAGCACCACAACTCATGCATGTGATGATGACGCGGGAGTATTTACAACGGAGACTGGCACAGACGTGAAGAAATTGTTGAATAAAGTCGTTATTTTTGTTTCTTTTTGTGCACAAAAAGTATTCTCGTCGCTTCATAAAATTAAGGTTGAACCACTGGAGTCACATGGACTATTTTAACGATGTTTTTACTACCTTTCTGGGCCTTGAAAGTGTTAATTAAGAGAAAATCAGAGAAAATATCTTCATTTGTGTTCCGAAGGTGAACGAAGCGGTTTGGAACGACATGAGGGTGAGTAATTAATGACAGAATTTTCATTTTTGGGTGAACTAACCTTTTAAAGACTTCTAAAAAAGAACGCTCTATATACTATAAGTGTGTATGAATGTAATCCGGACGTACTACATCCGCCATGTTATTATTATCATGTGACCTACCAGCGTCAGTTGCATCGGTTCACTGCCATTCATAAATCCTCTCCCGTGGCCTCGTGTCCGAAACCATAGTGGACGTCATTGAGTGCACTCATTCTATCCCACATTGCACCGCAATAACGAGTGTAGCCTACAGCCGATGTACACACAGTGGCTGTCCGAATTCGCTCACTTGTTTTCATTCACTCCTTCAAGTGAACTGTATTAGTGGACTAAAGTAGGGAATAGTGATTGAGGGTTTAGGGGGCCTCACTTCTTTTGTCACAAGTATGCGACTTTGGCTCTTCTGCAATCCAGAACGGCAGCACAACTGATAGGTTTGTTTGAGTTGCGCCCTCTACTGTACAGGCGTGAATTTGCATTTCCTTCAGTCTGAGGCTTATTCATTTAACTTTGGTGTGAAAGGGCCTTTACATTTGCCAAAAATATTACTTTTTTTGTTATTAAAAACAAACAAGCAAGCCCAGCACAGGTGAGAAAGAGTAACACTAAAGTAATGTAATGCATTACTTTCCATAAAAAGTAACTAACACAATTAGTTACTTTTTTAGGGAGTAACACAACATTGTAACACAATACTTTTAAAAGTAAATCTCCCCAACACTGCATATTAATACCTTTGAAAAGGTACTGCCCAAGTGACAGCTTTTTTTTGAGAGTGAATGAAGACATGAAATATTACCTGACCAACAAAAATGTTCCCTGCCACACTGAGAGTCTCTGTAGAGGAGGTTCCCATCGTTACCTGCATTACCCAGGAAATCTTGACACAGAATTATATATTGTTAATACAGCCATATGAAGAACATATTCTAAAGGTCTCATGAATCAATACAAGACTGGACTGAGTCACTTTTACCTTTGTGATGACCCACTGCATCACCCCCAGGTAGTACAGCACGGACATTACACTGCTGAAGAACACCACTATAGGCAGAGCCTGTGAGTATTGAGCAACATTCAGTAGTAAAAATAAACCCATCCATGCATTTCATGCCAAGTATGTGTCATTACTAACCTGGAAAGCAAATATATTTTCAATGAGGTTTCCAAACACAAATGATGAACCGGCTTTTGTGTAGTCCAGAAATATCTGGGGGAAAAAAAGAAAAATTATTTAGAACATGGCATTTTTTGTTTTTCTCTTGTAGTTTAAATAATTTGTCATTGTTATGCTTTAATAAGTTACCACAGATTGTAAAATATTAACTTCAACTTCTTTTAAGAGATATCGTTTGATGAAGATTGTTTTAGAGGTGTCCAAATGTCTGAGGCCACTAGTGAAAATGCTCCAATTTTTTTAATTTAATAAAATAATAATAATAATAATAATGTTTTATATTATACCTGAACTTGCTTTCCAAGCCATTCGAAGGCTATGAGACCAGGCTCTGTCCTAATGATAAACAGGCCAATGGAAAACTGTAAACCGAGTCCCCAGAAGACAGTACTCCAGTTCACCTACTCAGAATTCAGCGCAAACAATCTTTTTGTTAACAACCAGTCAAATTTTTAAAAAAAAAAGTACCTTCAGTGTATACAGTTGAGGATGATTAAAATCATTGTCTATACAACTGTTTTATTGTTGGGGAATGACAGCTTCAACAATCTGATAAGAATTCCAAAGTCTAAAAAAAGTCATTCCGAGATAAGCACGTTCAATAAAGCATGTAATGCAGGTATATGTGTTTTATCACTCACCGCAGTTCTGTGTGCAGAGAAGAGAAAGATACCGATAATGAATAGACAGACACCGGCAAAAGAGATGAGTTGCTCTGGGCGCTTTCGTGTGTCGACTGCCAGCCATGCCACCAGCAGTCCCAGCACAATTACTATGAACACCCTGCAACATACAGAGAGACATATAAACCATGACACATGTATATAGTTATGATTGACATATTTTTGGTTCTCAACCTTTTCGAAGGCCCCACATAGTCCAACACAATATTCAAAGACTATCTGATATATTTCCAGTATTTTTGTTTGAATATTTTTATGAACAGAAACAAGGAGTTGACATATTAAACTAATTAACCACAATTTATTTTGTGACTTCAGAGTGTTGCATGTTCTTCAATTAAAACAGTTATTTAAGGGGAGAAATACATACATGTTTATTATTTTAATATTTTTATTTTATTATTGTTTTTATTATATTGTAGAAATAACTGGTAACACTTTTCAATAAAATCTCATTTGTTAACATGAGTGAATGCATTAGCTAACATGATCTAACAATGAGCATTATATTTTTAAGGCATTTATTAATCCGAGTTAGTAAAAATAGTATTGTTCTTTGTTTATTCATGTTAGTTCACAGTGCATTAACTAATGTTAACAAATACAACTTTTGATTTTAATAATGTCTTAGTAAATATTGAAATTAAAGGTACACTGTGCAACTTTTGTCCCTCTAGTGGTTAAAAACCTAATTTGCATGCTTTTTGAGGAAGAACATTGTTTTGGTTATGCTTTGGGTCTGCATGACTGTGGATGAATATGGTTCTTTCTCATAACTAAAAAAAGAGAGAGAGATTATCCCACTGCTCATAAAACATTCACTACTAGGCTTAAGAGATATAACTAATTTAGATGGAAAGGATCTTAAGCTGACTAACTGAAGACGTTACTGTAGCTTTACCCATTAATAGACACAGTACTTCCTTGAAAATAAATTCCAGCACAGCTACGACAACCATAATGAAATGAGCCTTCACAATAGATAATGCTTTACAATAAACTCTGTTCGAGAGCTACATACGGCAATTTATCTGTTCAATAAAATACCTTACTCTACTCTACCTTACCTTACCTTATCTGAGTAATAAAAAAACTCCATGTCACTTTACAACATTTCAAATCCATCAGTTCTCACCATCTCTGAAAAGACAGTCTAATGTTGGTTCTTGTTTTATTACGAGCTCTGTCACGTTCTCTATTTGCCAGCAGACTCTCCTCTGTTCGAAGTTTGTTTAAAACGAGTGATACCCCAGTGGTTCAAGATTTAGATTAATAAATGCTGTAGAAATGTTGTTCATTGTTAGTTCATGTTAACTAATGTAGTTAACTAATTTTATTGTAACGTGTATATTCAGTTATGTTCTGTTTTGGTTCGCTCTGTTCCTGTTTTCCTAGTTCCTAGGTATTTTCCCTGGCTGATAATTAATTTCCACACATCTGTTTCTGTTCTCCTTGATTACGTTCCCTGTGTATTTAAGCATTGAGTTCTTTCTGTTCATGGTCTGGTACACTGTAAACCCTAACGCTCAAAATAATTAATTGGTTTGAGTAGAGCCAACTCAAATTAAACAAATTAGTTCAATCAAATTAACTTTTATGAGTATTTAAGCTTTCTTTTTCTTTTTGAGTTCATAAAACTGACACATTCTAATTAATCTGAATTGTTTCATTGTTTAGAGTTTTATGAACTTGTATATTTTAATTTAGACAAACTTAAATTTAACTGAAACTGGGCTGGGATTTCTATTTCCCAGCATGCTTTGCCATGACATAAAAAAGGGAGAGTAAATTAAGTGTTATATGTTTTTTTGTGCAAGATTAATGCAAGTGTGAGATTTAGTAGTGTTTAATATTTTGTTATGCTAATTAGCATTGTGTTACCAATTAGCAAAGGTAGCATTTATTGAATTAGCTAGTTAAAAACTAGCCAAGTTTCCACTACTAAAAATATTTAAGTTGAGATTACATAATCATTTTAAATTAAATGTATGAATTAGCTTACTCAAATATTTAAAGTTAAGAGTAATTAAAATATATGAGTACAAAATACAAACCTGCAAGTTCTGCTTACTTAAACTTTACATCTCTTAACTTAAAAAATTTGATGTAACTGATTATATAAAAAAAATTGCCAATTTAATCGGGTTTACAGTGTATCATCATAGTATTCTTTGTGAATTGTTTTCTTTCCTATTCCTTTCGTTGAGCGCTGCATTACAGCCACTGACCGTAACAATTATCAAATGAAATGTAAAGTGTTACCAGATAATTATTAGAAATCATTTTAGTTTAAATCTTGAATTAACATGTTTTAAAATTTAATTTATATTAGAATTTGGCTATTTTTTCCATATTAATAATAATTGATTAATTTAAATACTTAAAGGTCTGTGATAAACATTAATTTTGCTGTTTTGTTCTACAACATGAATTACAGACCTCAAACATGAATTTTCAGAGCTCTAAAATCAAGTTGTTACACAAGTACATAACTCACATTGTTGTACTATTTGTATCCATTATAAAGCAACTTGTTAGCAACACACTAACAAAAAACACTTCTAAAATGGCATTGGAAATTCCAAAGGGAATCCCAAGTAACAAAAGATTTCTGTTGAAATGCTGCTCTTTTTTGAACTTTCTAATCATCCTATATCTTAACTTAATAATATTTCACATTATTACTATTTTACTGTATTTTGATCAAATAAATAAGACTTCTTTCAAAAACATTTAAACATCTTATAGACACAAACCTTTTGAAAGATAGTGTATCAAAGTGTCCAACTCACCATTTTATCCATCTGATATTGGATTTGAAACACCTTTGAGCAGGCTTGAAGAAGCTCCTTATGCTGTCACCCTTATACTTATTCACTAGTTTGCACACGATGATGAACACCCCAAGACAAGTCAGGACAACCAGAGCAACTGCCCTCTGGAAGTCCAAATAACATGCAGCAATGAAGTATGCCAAATAACCTATGATTTAAAACACAAAAACCATGAGCTATTGTACGCTGTTCACTTGAAAAAAAGAATCACCCATGGATAATGTAACACCATGTTTAATTAGAAACAATTACACTCTTAAGAAAAAAGGTTCTTTATTGGCATCAATGGTTCCAACGCACAAAAGGTTCTTTAAAGTGAAAAGGGGTTCTTCTGATTATTATCAGAATGTTCTTCACACTAAGAAAAGAAAAATGTTCACTGAAACCTCCTTTTTGAACCTTTTTTTTTTATAGAGTGTATACTGTAGATATGAAACTTGGAAGATGAAAATATGTTACCTGCAGCAAAGACTCCCAAAGTGATGTATTTGATTATTTTGGAGTGTGTCTTGCAGAAGATCTCTGTGGCCGTGATGGGTATGCATGCTTTGCTGTGGTAAACAATAAATAACTAGCTAAAGATCTTGCACATGTGAAGTGTAAAAGCATAATTGGGTTGACACAGTCGATATATTTACACTTTTGTCTTATTTGGATAAGCTTAGTATGATGCATTATGCAATTTCAAAGGAATTTAATTTCCAAATAATGTGACAATGAAATCTGAATGACGTCATATTCACTGATTAGATTCACAACCACACCTTAGGCATGATTTTGACTGCTTCTCTGACTCTTCTTTATCACTGTCATTCAGGTCATCTGTTAATTTATCCTCCTAAAGATAAAAAAAATCGAGATTTTTAACTTGTTAACTTTTCAGAGAACTTCCTCATACTTCCTCAAAACCTACCTTCACAAATGCTGGATTGTCCACACCTTGTTCATTCCCATACGAGACGGTTGTCAACTGTAAATCTTCTTTGTCCGCTGTAAGGAAAGTATCAGAAAACTTTTTACCAGCTCTAATGAACCTTGATCCAACAATTCCTTAAGTTTCAAGTTTGCAAGTTTCTTTCAAACAATCATTAACAACTACCTACAAATACAAATACTACCTTTATGCAACCATGGTAAAACCACCTGTTCAAATACCTGCTTGAAAAATAAATCTCTAAAGAATGGAGAAGTAAATGCATAGCTTACTCATTCTGAGTTCTCTGTGACAACTGCTGGGTCTTGAACCTTGAGCCAGGATATATACTCTGCCTACTTGGAAGTTTTATCATTAATTAACTACATACTAATGTGTTTTTATTTAAGACATTTGCATGTTGTTATCAGATTACTAGTAAGTGAGGACTACACTGAGTAGTCATCTTTTTATCATTTATTACAATGAAACTCCTCCTTATTTGCAGAGGCCAACAAGATACAAAGTAGGAAAACAAACTATCAGGAATAACATAAATGTAATGTGACGGTGGCCCTGCCATTCTATGGCCGTCCCAGAGACAGAGTCACATGGCGAGCATGTGAGCTGAGAGGAGGGTCCATTATTATTATCCATATACTATAAAACAATGAGAGCTCAATTACCAATCAAAACGGGTCCGGTGCCAGGACACATGAATTGGCAGGGCGGGCAAGCGGCATATTATCATCTTTTATTGGAATATTAAACAACATTTTGATAGCTTTGATAACTGCCTTAAAGGGATGGTTCACCCAAAAATGAAAATTCTGAAGATTTTTTTTATGAAATCTGAGAGATTTCTGTCCCTCCATTGACAGCTACACAACTATCACATTGACGCTTCAAAAAGTTCATAAAGAGGTTGTAAAACTAATCCATATGAATTGAGCGGTTGAGCTCAAATTTTCTGAACACAGAGAAAAAAGGTGTCAAAATTGTACCTTTAGGGGTGAAAAATTTACAAAGATGTTTTAGAGTACTGCCCCAGTGACAAGATGTTGTACCCCTAAAGGTAAAATTTTGACACCCTTTTTCTCTGTGTGAGAGACTTGACCTCATTGGTTCTTGCGGAAGCTCAAACGTGCTGCGTAACACGAGAATGAACCCCATTGGTTTTTGCGGAAGCTCAAACGTGCTGCGTAACACGAGAATGAACCTCATTGGTTCTTGCGGAAGCTCAAACGTGCTGCGTAACACGAGAATGAACCTCATTGGTTCTTGCGGAAGCTCAAACGTGCTGCGTAACACGAGAATGAACCTCATTGGTTCTTGCGGAAGCTCAAACGTGCTGCGTAACACGAGAATGAACCTCATTGGTTCTTGCTGAAGCTCAAACGTGCTGCGTAACACGAGAATGAACCTCATTGGTTCTTGCGGAAGCTCAAACGTGCTGCGTAACACGAGAATGAACCTCATTGGTTCTTGCGGAAGCTCAAACGTTCTGCGTAACACGAGAATGAACCTCATTGGTTCTTGCGGAAGCTCAAGCGTGCTGCGTAACACGAGAATGAACCTCATTGGTTCTTGCGGAAGCTCAAGCGTGCTGCGTAACACGAGAATGAACCTCATTGGTTCTTGCAGAAGCTCAAGCGTGCTGCGTAATACGAGAATGAACCTCATTGGTTCTTGCGGAAGCTCAAGCGTTCTGCGTAACACGAGAATGAACCTCAATGGTTCTTGCTGAAGCTCAAACGTGACGCGTAACACGAGAATGAACCTCAATGATTCTTGCTGAAGCTCAAACGTGCTGCGTAACACGAGAATGAACCTCATTGGTTCTTGCGGAAGCTCAAGCGTGCTGCGTAACACGAGAATGAACCTCATTGGTTCTTGCGGAAGCTCAAGCGTGCTGCGTAACACGAGAATGAACCTCAATGGTTCTTGCTGAAGCTCAAACGTGACGCGTAACATGAGAATGAACCTCACTGGTTCTTGCTGAAGCTCAAACGTGCTGCGTAACACGAGAATGAACCTCATTGGTTCTTGCTGAAGCTCAAACGTGCAAGAAAAGAAAATTATTGAAATTATTCAAATCAGGAATGCCAGAATCAGAATGCATAGTTTGGGCATAAAAAATGTCTGTCAAAACCAACACGTTGAATGATGTTCACTAATCCCGCAAAGTTTTTCAATTGGATTGACGTTTATTCTCTTTAGCGCGCAGTGTGAAGTATTCCACTCAGTTCCCTGATTATTCCGATTCAATTTCAGCGAGAGAAGAACAAATTTATACATGCGTTATGTATTATGTTCATTATCGTCTCTGACAGACAGCATGTTGAAGCCACTCAGGCCAAGTGGTGCTCACTCACTGCAGAGCCAAATTACGTCCAGCTCCACCTCTGTGGATCTAATGGGTGGAGGGATAGGGTTATGGTGTGGTTGGACCTTCTAGGACCACCCATTATGCCCAAATTACATCTAGAGAGGGGGAGCTGGACTTCACGCTCCACCCATGGCTCTGCAGTGAGCAGTCTCTCACTCAGGCTCCCATTTCTATTTTCCACCCTCTCTCTCATCCAGTAGTGTGCATTTTCCAGGAAATGCGTGTATCTCGGCTTCTCGTAAATACTACTGTGTATTGTGCACGTTATTTTTTGACAGACATCGATTTTGTGATCTTCAAATGATGTGGATTTGAAAACAGATGGATCATAAAGTAATAATTATTTATTTAATGCAGCAATACAGTTTGGTTTGGATTCACAATCGCAATACACCATTTTTATGGGTGGGCCCTGTCACTCCTGGGTCCAATAAGTATCTATATCATAGGAGAACTTAATAAAGATGTGCAGTTTGAAAAAAAAAAGCACTAAAAATGAGACAGTGAGGTGTACAACAACTACCAGCTTTAGACAATTTGGACGCTAGATGCCACTGTTGCACATTGTAGAATACAAATCACTTTTATGCCTGAATACAGAACACATATACAGTAATAATAAAAACACACTGGCAGCAATCTGAGCATATAGAGAATTATTAATCTCCTTTTAATCTATTAATTCTGTATTAACCCATCTTTTTTTCTGAACTTCCTAGTAGATTTAGTCACAGTTTTGGTCTGTGATACTGTCTTTGTCCACTGATGATGCACAATATGCAGTTTTTAGATCAATTTCATTTCCATGTAACTTCACATTCAGGTAAAATGTAGAGCCATTCTGACCCTATACTGGTATATTATGCCTTCCAGAAAGTAGACTGAAGATCCCACCTGAAGCAAGACTCCATAGAATGCTTATAAAGTTTACATAATTAAAAAATTAAATGCAACCGTCAGACAATATGTGGAATCTATGACTGTTTTCATGGAAACTCAAAAACAGTCATAAAATTAAATGGTGCCTAATACCTTTTAGTTAACACAAGATGACGCACACTTGCAGCTTAATAGACCGAATTGTGCATCACCGCATTTTATTGAAGGTATAATGTGTACAAAACACATTAACAGATATTCATGAAGGCATTTTATGTGCTTTGCTGGAGCAAGCAGTTATGATCTTTCTATAATATCAGCCAAGTGTCGAATTTTTGTACAAAGACTATAGTTATGAGGTTAATGTGTTTAAAAAAAAAATAACAATTACATAAGCACATAAACATTGATATTGTTTATTACCATTCTGACCTCTGTTTATTAGTGTGTTACAGGCAAGGGATCCCAGGTCTGAAGTAATTTTTGTCTATAGATGTATTTGCACATTAAGTTCAATTCAATTCAGTTCAATTCACATTTATTTGTATAGCGCTTTTCACAATACATATAATTTCAAAGCAGCTTTACAGAAAATGCATGCGTCTACATTACAACCGAGTATTTATTAAGTATTTATTGTGGGTGATAAGACTAGTATACGCTCTATAAAAATGTTTCAAAAGAAATGTTTTTAAAGTGAAGGTCAGTGTTAGGCGCTTATTTACATTTTTGTAAAGGCTACATATTTTAATAGTTGGAATTGTCATGGAGGAATTTGATGAGCTAAGGACTACATTGTTTGGACATTGATGGAAATTGATAGGGCTATATAATTGTATCATTGTTGGAGCACATGGAACTTGGAAACAATTTCTGAAATCAGTTCATTACAGAACTTGACTGTGATGACTTTGACTCATTCAAGCCCACTTTATCATCAAAATTACATATTCCCAAAGGAATGAGTGTAGTTTTTGATTACTCCATTGATTATGTAATATATACACTTTATCATCACAAGTTAACCCTAATCCTATCCACCTTTATCTTGACAGTTTCTTCAGAAAGATATGTTTTCAGTAAACGTGTTTCCACCGTCAAAGTCTGTCTTCGTTTAAACTTAGGCTATATTTAATGTAGGCTATAGATAACCTTAAAAACCTATGTGACGTAAAAACCACCATGTGTTGCCTAAATGTCAAAAATGTCAAACTGAAGGTTAACATTCATTTTGAATGCTAATACTGAGTAGAAATGTAAAAAAAAAAAAAAAAAAAAAAAAAAAAAACAAGACTTCTAACGAAAACATCACAATAGTAAAATAATAGGCCTATGGGTCTTATTTGGTCACTAATAAGTTACTAAGCTAGGCAGAGAATTATAGGCTACAATTAAATTATCTTGTATTATAGAATTTGATCAGTAGCTACGACCTTTCACAGAGTGTAATTTGTCCTCGAGCATGCATGTTAACACGCTATATGAAATAAATAGACTAGTTGTTGTTTTATTGTAGTTTGAGGAGACATGTATCTGTGGTTGCGCATAGACTGCATTTTTGCACATCATGGGCGCGTTTTGAATGTTCCCAAGTGTCTGTCCAAAAAATGCTGTCTATGTAGGCAGCTCACAAGGATTTGAACCACATCCCGTGTGTGTCGTTGAGCGGGGTTCTCAAGCACACAGGAAGGGGAGAGAGCTGTTAGCTAGCAGACAGCGGGCAACTGTAAACAACTCACTTTTATAAACCTCACAAATCAAACATACCTTACGCTGACTTGCTCATCCATTTGCATGGCATTTAAAGGGTTGATTTAAATGCTTGTTTGGCTGTAGACCCGCAGACTGTTGTATTATTACCGCAGGTTTGCGTTATTTACAGAGCTGGGATGTGAGCAGCTAGAGAAGCGCACAGCTAAAGCTTCTGTCAACACGAACCGCTTTACTTTCTTCATTTCTCTCATCTGTCTTTAACAATAAACACGGTAGAAATGACAGGTCATGTGTTACGGAATTAAATAGTACCGATCTGACTCTAAGCGATGTTTTAAACGGTGTGTTAGCTTGTCGACGGATTGTTTTCTCAGTTAGCATATACGCTAAAGCTAGCTCTCTAACACCTCGCACAAAAAGGCCATAACTGTCGATAAATGTATTGTTTTTTTATTGACGCAACGTCTGTGAAAGGGTGTTCTAACGGTCTAAAACAACTTTTTCGACAATTTTCAGGTTAAACTAATTTATGTGAGGATGACAGGCTAACTATACTGAGGTAGATCTTACTGGTTGAAAGAAAAACAGGAGTGTGGTTATGTCAAATACAGTAGTATGATGTTAAAATGCTTAGAAAGGGGTCAAAGTTTCCATAAACAAGTCTGAGCTGGCTGGACTGGTACTATGGAAGTTCGTGGAAGTGTCAGTGCAATGCAGATGAAGGTCCACAGCAGCAAAACTAATGGACATCAACAACTGCTGAGATGAATTAACCAGGAATCAAATGGTGATTACTATTAAATCTTTATTTTGTATTTAGTCATCAATGCAATTCAGTATGTTATAGATCTTGGATGATACATTTTGTTGTAAGTTAGTTTTATGTCTGTTGTGGTATTAAATTATTTTACATTAATTGTATGTGTTCTTCATATCATTTGATTTTATTCTCATTCTATATTTTATTCACTTCAGGTTTTGAAAGCCTTCAATTATGGGTGATATGAAGACCCCTGATTTTGATGATCTCTTGGCTGCCTTTGACATTCCTGATGCGACCAGTCTGGATGCCAAAGAGGCTATTCATGGGAATCAAGATGAGGGAGAGGGACACCTGAAGCACTCAGAGATGTGTATGGATGCCACGGTTTTGATCCCTCACCCAGTGCCTACAACTGATGTCCCTGTTGTCAGTGTTATCGTAAAGAACACCAGCCGCCAGAACTCCTATGAAAATCTTGTGGAGAAGGAGAGCTCTCATTTGGGGCAGCTTTTACAAAATGGTTTCAAAACTTCTGCAGGCTCACTGGACACACATCCCTCTAGCTATCCAAGGCTGGATAGCTCTTCTGTCAACGGGGACTGTTCAAGACATTCCTTGGAAAAGATTCCCAGCCTCTACAAGACTGAAAAAGTTCCCAGTCTATCAGTGTCTATGCCTCAGTTTAGCCCAATATCTAGCCCGGAATCTGAAGACATTCAAAGCAATGGAATCGATGACTGTCCAAAATCTGCGTACTTCCCCTCTGATTCACTATTTACATCTTCGCCTCTTCCTGTTTTAGACAGTCATGGAAATACAGATGCATCCAGCTTGACAGACAAGTGCAATGAAAGACATCATGGTTCAAAAGGTGTGGATGATCTCGAGTATGATGGCTCATCAAAAAATTATGATTCTGTGACTAAGAGGGACTGCATCCAAGATTGTGGAACAAATGCATATCCAACACCTGAGACGACTATTCCTTCTTCCCGTCCATGCGTCAAAGCTCATACCTCCAGATTGTCCTCTTGTCTTGATGCATTAGTAGCCCTAAATGCTAAAAAGGATCCTGGTGGGCAAGCTAATTCAAGGGACTTTCCAGTTACCCCAAAAGAGTCCATGAAAATTAGTCCAAAAATACCAATTTCGCCAAGGAGCCCAAGAAGTCCTCTGGAAGTGGTAAAACGTTTTGTGAAACAGCCTGACAGCCCAATGAGTATATGCAGTGACAGCAGTGGTAAAGCATCTCCAGCTGTCGCTACTGGCTCGCCTCCAGCCATCCCACGAGTCAGAATAAAGACAATCAAAACCTCATCTGGAGAAATCAAACGCACCGTCACAAGCATATTGCCAGACTCTGAGACCGAAGATCTCACGTCACCATTTGGGTCTTCGCCATCTCAGTCCTCAGTTGAAGATGCCTTCTCGAAAACATTGCCTGTGTATCGTTCAAATGACATCATTTCGGAGGTCATTTTTGAAGATGGAAATCAGGAAGCCTCGAAGACTGCTTTATTGGGGGGCAAATGCAGCACGAAATCTGTGAGGAGCTTAAAGAAACCTCAAAGCCAAAATAATAGTCATACCCTAAAGACAACGCATGGTGGGAACAAGCAAAGGAAGGCTGCTTCTGCTCAGATGGGCTCTTTTGCTAATACAAACTACCTTCCGAAGGCATTACACTTAGCAAACCTAAATCTAGTCCCACATAGTGTGGCAGCATCAGTTACAGCAAGGTCTTCCACTAACAGACAGGAGCCCTCTCAGTTATCATCGTCAATGGTGTGCAGTTCTGTACCATTGGTGCATCAAGTTAAAAAAGTCTCCCCAAACACACGAGCTGTTGTCTCAAATACTGCAGCTGGAACCTTAAACAGACTGTTGAATTACTCAAACCCAGTGCCAACATATGTTCCTGACCTGAGTCCACCACCAGGCACCAATATCAAGCTCCCACCGCAAGGCTATTGCTGCCTAGAATGCGGAGACTCATTCGGGCTGGAAAAGAGCCTCGCTTACCATTACAGCCGGAGGAGTGTGCATATTGAAGTCGCGTGCACGCACTGCTCCAAAACATTGGTGTTTTTCAACAAATGCGCTCTCCTGGCACATGCTCGCGAACACAAGAACAAAGGCATGGTGATGCAGTGCACTCAGTTGTTTATGAAGCCCATTGCTGTTGACCATATGTTGGCACCCACCAAACCTAAGCAGTCCGTGAATCAGATACCTTGCAGGAACAGCACCATAGAGTCATCTAAAGGCCAAGCAGTCTTGCCACTTTATCCTGACAAAGTTATTAGACATGGATACAAATGTCTGGACTGTAATAAACAGATGTCAGACTACACAGCACTTGCAGGTCACTATCAGAGGTCATCGGAGGCCGAAGGTCTGGTGAGTCAAATTATTGAACTACTGGAATCACAAAGCGTAACATAAAGTGTACATTTTTAAATGGGTCGGGAAAATACATTTTTATTCAAAACACATTAAAATCCAATACACGCATACTATTTTTTAGGATTTTTTAACAAAACTGGTTAACTGCTTTCTATTTCAGAAAATTTGAAAAATGTCTGTCCAACAAATCAAGTCATGTGATTTAACCTACAGTAAATGCAGACAAAAATATCAAAACAGGAAATTAGTTATAATATATAGAAATATATATATATATATATATATACATACATACATAAAGTTTGGAAAGAAGTCTCATCAAGCCTGCATTTATTTGATCAAAGATACAGAAAGAAACAGTAATATTGTGAAATATTATTGCAATTTAAAATAATGGTTTTGTATTTTAATATACTTTAAAATATAATTTATTTCTGTGATGCAAAGCTGAATTATCATCAGCCATTACTCCAGTCTTCAGTGTCACATGATCCTTCAGAAATCATTAATATGCTGATTTATTATCAATGTTGGAAACAGTTGAGCTGCTTAATATTTTTTTATAACCTGTGATAACCTGTTTTTATTTTGAATAAATGCTGTTCTTTTTAACTTTTTATTCAGGAAATGATATCTTAGAAAGGACCTCTGTAGACCCTCATAACTGTCTGTCAAGGTCTCTTAAAATATCAGATAATTCACATTTTTAGGCAAGATTGGTTCAAATGTGGTGCAGCCACATTTTAATAATTTATATTTCATGAAATTCGTAAAAAAACAACAACTTAACCTTATTTAAAAAGTATATTAAAGAACGCGTTTGAAATTAATGGTTAAGTAAACCTGTTTTCAAGATGCAAGGAAGATGTGCTATTACTTTTTACTTAATGGTCAATCTTGAAAATGGTATGGGAGTTTTTCAAAACCCTATAAAATCAATGCGAGTACATTTCTAAGAGTACATTTCTAAGAACTTGCCACTAGATTAAGAGATTTTTCCTTGCATTTGTTGTGGACACTCTTCTGTGTCATTCACCCTTATGTTTGCTTTCTTTAAATCCAGATGTGCAAGGTTTGCTCAATGCTGCTACCCAACAAGTGCAGCTACAGGGCCCATCAACGCATTCACACACACAAATCCCCTTATTGCTGTCCTGAATGTGGGGCACTCAATCGCTCAGTGGACATCCAGAAGCATGTGAAAGAGAATTGTCTCCACTATGCCCGTAAAATTGGGTACTCGTAAGTACCTTGAACTGTGACCTCTAGGCCAATTAAATTCTGTGAATCTCTTTTGTGCTGTCATCTCTCTCCCCTCCCTCTCTGATTCCCTCAAATGCAATTTCTTCCAGGTGTCTGCATTGTGAGATGCTTTTCATGTCACTGTCCCTCTTGAAGAGTCACATTGAGGAGAAGCATTGTGAGGTCTTCTATAAGTGCACTATATGTCCTGTAGCCTTCAAAACTTCTGACGGCTGTCTGATTCATTTAAAAAACAAGCATGGCGGCAGTGAACCCAGCCATCAGTAAGTGCATCTATTGATCTGTTATACCGTAAATTCAGGCATAATACTGTAAGTGTTCCTAGAACTGTTTAAAGGAGTCACATCTGGTTCATTCTGTGCAGGATGATCTTCAAGTGTTCATGTGAAACAGTCTTTAAGAGGAAGCAGCTGTTGTATCAACATTTTCATCATCGTATTTGTGTGTTCAAGTGTCCAGAGTGCACTTTGTTTTTTCCAGAGAAACTACTTTTGGTGCAACATTTCAAGGTTTGTATTAGGGTTGTCAAAAGTACTGGTTCTTCGGTACCAAGTTGATTTTTAAATTTTATAAACGTAATGGTACCAACCTTTCTGCAGTACTAGTAGTATCGAGTGCCGGGTCAATCTGGTACCTGCTAATAGGCGCTGCTTTCAAACTCTCCCGTGTGCATTTTAGAGCTGCACGATTAATCGTTAAAAGATCGCAATCTCGATTCAAACCCACGATTCAACCTTATTCCTAAATGACCATGATTTTGCTATGTCTTTAGTGTTTGTCATTGAATCATTCATTTAAAAGATTTATTCACAAACACTGATTCATCCAATAATGAAACAACTCGTGATATATGAGACATTGACTTTTTGATTATTTATATACAAATTACTTTTTATTTTGTTCACATTAATATATCTTTTAAATAGACTAAAGCAATGACCATTTTGTCAGAACCTTTAGTTTGCATGTTTTTTTGTTTGGTTGTCTGTTTTTATGATTCGTGGGAGAATCGCAGTCTCCATTTTACACAAAAAAACGGGATTTTCAATTTATCCAGAATCGTGCAGCTCTAGTGTATTTGTGTGAGCGCTCTGTGAAGAACTTCAAAGATTTCTGTTTATAACGCGTTTTTGCAGCGTTGAGCATTATAGCCAATCACAGATATGTTTGTTGAGGGTGTGAACGCATTGGCCAATCAGAAGGCATTTAAGTTAGTCAAAACACACATTGTCTTGTCAAACTGTAATTTTAGTTAGTTTAGACAATTAATGTGTTTAAATGCACTTCTGTAAGTCTGATTTCTGTCGAAATAAAGCAATTATTTTTTTAATGTTGTGTAAATGCTTGTCCAACAGAAATAGTAGCAGCTAGATTTCTGTGAAGTTGGACTAACAGACCTAAACCCTTACAGGCTGCGTCTACATTAATCCAGATAGATTTGAATACGGCGTTTTCATTTCAAAACACTCTCCGTCCACACTAGAGTTTTCCAAAAGTTTCTCATCCACACTGAAACTTCGGAAAATGTTAAATTCACCTTACTGCATAAGGAGGTGTGAGTTCATTCCATACACATTTTATACATTATGCTTCTGTGTGGTGCTACAACAAGACATTTACATTTAGGACATTGAGCAGATGTTCTTAACCAAATTAACTTACAAAAAGTGCTTCATATGAGACTGCTGTGATCACCAGATGGCAAGCAAACCATTTAGAACATTATCTGCTAGGAATAAAGTACTTCCTGTACGTATACAGATAAGTGCGGTCTAAATAAACCTAATTCTGTATATATACCGTATTTTCCAGAATATATGTATTGGTGCAGCATGTATTCCAAAGCAACATATATAATCTGATTAGTGTCAGGGACGCAAAACGTGCAAAGCACACACATTTGGATTCATGCTAAATGAGTGATGTACATGAGCAAAAGTTTTTGTATAGCGCATTTCCCACACACCGACAATTCATTTAGGCTTGGTATTTATAAAAAATGTTGTTTATAATGAATGCCACTATAATTAGTTTGTTTTATACTTATATTTTTAATTCCTCTTGAGAATACTGAAGGATTTGTTGTGTATGTAAAAAAATTGATTTACCGCTTTTTTACATAATTCCCGACTTTAATAATAAAATCGCAACTGTGTGTTTTTTTTTTCTCTCAACAATGCAATTTTGACCCGGTGAGACTTATAGTCATCGGGTTACGACTTATTTGTCTAAATAAGACAATGCAAGATTTTTTTTTAAGTTAACCCAAAACCCAGTTTTTTAAAGAGGTCATACGTCCAGTGCCGTTGTACTGCCACAGCACAAGAGATGTCTCATTTCTATCAGAATAAAAGTGCTTGTGTATTTGTATCATTCAGATGTTGATGTAATTATTCACATTTAGAAAGTGAAATAATTTGTCTTTTTCATCTGCAGGCTATTCATGGTGGCATTTTCAGATGTGAAGCAGAAAAAAGCCCAAAAAAGACAGAGACAGTATCTTTCTCTGATAAAATGTCACCACAAAACCTCCAACCAAGGTTGACCAAACCGGTTAATGAGGCCAGCGTGAAGGGAAGAGAGAGTTCTGCTGCACGGAAGTCAAGTGCTGGAGATAGTATGAGGAACGCTGGTTGGACCTGTGGAGAATGCCTCCTGTGGGTCCCTGACAGGGAGACCTTCGTCAATCACATGAAGACCAGCCATGGCAGGGTGAGATCCTTTCCTTCAATCAATCAATCAAAAAAAAATGTATATATATATATATATATATATATAATTATTATTATTATTATTATTATTTTTTTTTTATCTTCTAGCGATTCGCATCGATTCACAAATTTCAAAAATCTATTTTCCTAAGTGGTACACTTTTTTAACTTCACAGTACTACTGAGCACAGCTGAGCGCGAGCACAGATGCCGCCTCTCAGATGCATGCGATCCCAAATTCAGTTCTCTTTCACAGCTTATTGCGCTTTACTGGTCAAATGCACACACAATTATGTCAAAATGCACATCATGTGGAATATTCACGTAAACAGTCTGTTATGTCCTATGCGAACGTAAACAGTTAGGAGAAAATTTAATGTGTAACAGTATATTAGATCCATGCATTCATTGTTAAAGGGACAGCAGCCTCATAAACAGTTGCAGCCGTTTAGATTTTTGTAGTAAAATATCCAAAAACCACTAGGCCAGTGTTATATATTTTGTTCAGTTGAGTACTTACAATATCCCAAATGTTTCCAACTATTTGTAAATCGTGAGAAAATTGCGATTTTAACCAAGGAACCGGGACGTGTGAGGGAGTCGCCTGTTAATGGCGTCATATCCGTGTTAACCTCGGTTTCCGCTTTTACTGCCATAGAAACCATGGCAACAGACGTGGACAACTGCATAACGTCTTGCGGCACGCTGTTGTAGTTTCGTTCAAACACTATAGACCATGGCAAGCAGACTTTGGGACAAAATGAGAAATCAAAAGAGGACCAGTATCGACGTGGGGTTTTCGAGATGGCGAGAGCTTCGCAACAAACTTCGACTTGACCGAGATGCCGTTCTTGCATGTGCTTTATTAGACAGGTGAGCAAATGTACATAAAACGAATCAATGTTATGTAGCTCAACACAATGAAATATTAGAATATCATCAGTATGATGTTCTAATGTTGATGTAGCTTAGTGCTAGTCTCATACAACCAACAAACTAACACACAGAATAACATTATAACTTTCAGCACACCCTAATGCAGTTTAGATAGTGTAGACCAAGTGAAACAGCATTGCGTTTCCTCACAATTTTAATTCGTCAAATAAACTGACCTGTATGAGTAGTAATTCAGCACTTGCAGGTAGTTTGGTAGAATGAAATGTCCTCATTTCTTTATATCCCCCGGGACTCGCACGTGTGGCGCTGATATCTCTCTCTTATTAGTAACCACGCCCTGCTTCATACAAAACATGAATGCATTCACTCATCCATAAACATTATTAAATCCATCAGTATGACGACAAGTTCCATGAGTCCACGCTCATTCACTGCATCATCAATCTACGCCTTTGCTATTGTTTTGAAGAGGTTAGCGACCCCTAGCGGCAAAAAAATACATAGTGTAGCTTTAATAAAAAAATTCACTCACTGCTGTTGACTGAATCACTTTTGTATCTTTAATATGAATCAAACCTAGGCTACTGTACCTGAAAAACGTAGTTTATTTAATTTGTATATTTTTGCTATTGTATATTTGTCCTATTATTTGTAATTTGCTTCTTTGTTCCTATTTTTAATATCAAAAATAAAAATGTCTGCCTTGCTTTATTACAGAAGACTGCCAGTCGTGTGTAATGATTGCAGTCAGCTTAAATGGCATTGTTTTATAATATTGGGTTGACTAAAATGGGAAGAAAAACAAAACAAATTTCAAGGTTCACATTTAATTCAGTTGGATTTTTTTCTTCAAGACCTATTAAACTGTCTACTGCAGTCAAATAGGAAAAGTAACACAAAACAGTAAACTAGAATCAAATCTATGCATATATTGAATCGAAATTTGATTCAAAATCAAATCATTTTTTAATTGAATCGTGACCCCAAGAATCGATTTGTGAGGCACCAGAAGATTCCCACCCCTATTATATCAAATTTTGTATTTGATTGAATGGCTAGTACTCATTTTTTTGCTCTAGTCAATTTGTGATTGGACATTTTCACATTTGAATGTGTCCGTTTATTTGCAGTCTGTAAAGAGGCATCCTTGTCGACTATGTGAAAGGTCCTTTAATTCATCCTTGAGTCTTAAACGACACATTCGCAGTGACCACGATGGGAAAAAGAAAGTCTACACATGCTGGTAAAACCACTATATAATCAAGATTTGTTTAGCATCTTTCTTATCTGAAGAGTGCAGCCTTGATTTGTATCTTTCTTGATGCAATCTGAAGGTACTGCACAAATGAGAGGATATCCTTCACTAAACACTCTCTGCTAAAGAACCACATCAGCTTGATGCATGGAATCAAGAACCCAGATTTCAGCCAGATGGCAAAGCTAGCATCTCAGGAGGTGGGCAAACCCACAGGCCAGGTAATCACAAATACTTCATTTATTTATTTTATAGAAACATTTCTTCAGGTACAGCATCTACAAATACGCTTTCCTCTTTCAGAGGCCAAAAAGAAGAGCAGAGGCGGCTCATGGAGTTGCAGGAAATGGGGGAACATCATACAACACCCCTGCCAAGCGGCCCAAGCCACTTTATCGCTGCGCCAAATGTGGCTTTACCTCTGAAAACCAGGCCCAGTTTCAGGAACACATACCTCAACACAGAACCGATAGCGACACACCCCAGTGCCAACACTGCGGCCTTTGTTTCACATCTCAGCTAGCACTCAGCAGACACCTCTTCATTGTACATAAGGTCAAAGAACCAGAGGAGCATGAGGAGACAGGGAAAGGGCGAGACAACTCAACAGACTTGAGCGATGAAACTGTACCTCTTTCTCCAAAAAAGACGGGTGTGTCCACAGTGGAGGAGCAATGCAAACTCCACACTGAGCCCACAGACAGCAACGACACACAGGCATCTGAAACGAGTGGATTTGAGGAAGAAAAGGACTGAATAGAAGAAAGGACTCCAGTGGAAAGCTGCTAATCAACTTAACTGCTAACATGTGATTGCTGAATATGCAGCTGACAAATGTGGTACTGCAAACATGTTGCCTTACAGTGAAAAACTATATCTCATGTCACATATATCACATATATGAAATAACGTTTAAAACAGACTCTCATTCAGAGTTTCATTGCATTATTTGGATTAACTTAAAGGGATAGTTCACCCCAAAATGAAAATGTTGTCATCATTTACTCACCCTCTTGTTGTTCCAAACCTGTATGAGTTTCTTTCTTCTGTTGAACACAAAAGAAGATATTTTGAAGAATGTTGGTAACCAGACAGTAAATGATGACATAATTTTCATTTTTTGGGTAAACTATCCCTTTAACTGTTACATTCATGCAATTAATTGTCACTTTTTACTGCTTACTTGTTCATCCTATGTATGTGGATAATCATAATTTATTTTTTGTGTAATTGCAAAAGCATCATGTCAATGTGTTTCGTTGTTTCTCTACAGACCAATTGTATGTTTTTGTTCATGTACCACGTCAAATCTGTCTTGAGTGCATTACAATGCAGGAAATATTATGTATGTTACATATTGTAGCCATAAGTGGGACAGCCATGTAATATTTTGGCTGTTTTCAGGGTCACCAAAAATGCAGAAGAATTTAGCCCCTTTGATGGTCAATCTTTGATGGTGCTTATGCTGTGCTGGTCTTGAAGGAAGGGCATGTCTGATGATGTTTATTTTATATTTATTAGGTAGCGCACTTGTATCACAAAGCTAAACATCTGTAACAGTATTTGCTACGATGGAGATTACAATATTCTGAAAGGTATTCACTTAAACCCAGGTATCTGCACTCAGAGAAAATATATTTTCATATTCATTCCATGTAGATTACTCATTTATATTCAATGAGCCATTCTTACAATCAAATTTAGCACTTTTGTAAATGCTTGTATGAAAAAAGAGAAGACTTTACATATTAAAGACATCAGAGACTCAACTTTACAGTTTGTGCTATCAGCAGAGGTTTGATGTTTTGGGGGCCTTTAAAATGTAAAATACAAAGATTACTTTTTTTTGGTCATAGTTATTTCACCAATGTTTCAGATTAAAACATTGATTATCTTAGTGTGTCCAGTGTTGGGTAAATTGCTCCAAAAATGTAATTCCTTACTAGCTTCTAATTACATCTTCAACAGTGTAATTGGATTACTGTACTAATTACTCTCTTAAAAAATATTGGATTACTTATTACTAATTACTTTCTAAATGCCATATCAACCTCGACCAATTGAACAATACACAGAACTGCACTTTTGATTCTTTCGAATGAACAATATATAATTGCATAAATTATTTTTTAACTGAACAAAGTATTTAAAGGGAAAAGGTTACATTAAAAACATACATTTTAACATTACAGTTTGATGTTAAATTCGCTATTGTTTTATATAGAAAGAATTGTTCTATAGTCTATACTGTATTTAATGCAATTACATCAGAAGTAACTAATTTAATAACAGAAAAAAATTAAAAGTAATCCCTTACTTTACTTTTTCAAAGGAAAAGTAATTAGATTACTTATGCTGCCTTCACGTGCTATCGGAATTATCGTAAATACTAGTTTTCTAGTTAAAAAAATAGGACATGAACACCCTCTCAAGTCAAAATTTGAATGCAATGAGCATTAATGCATTTAATGCAGGCAGCATTAATTATACCCAACACTGTGTGACAAACTACTTCTTTCACTTCTTTACTTAAGTGAATATTTCTCAGGGTAGGTTGTTTTTATTTCTTTTAGTATTGGCTACATAAAAATCCAGGGAACATTTCTACAAACTCAGGAAAGATACAGTTGATTTAACAAGTTTTATTGTGTTCACTTGTTTATCCTAAGAGCTACAAAATGTCACATTCATAATATTGACATTTTAGTTTAGTTATATATGGGCTAAATAAGTATTATCTTACAAATACTTACTTTAAAAAGAAACGACAACCTGTCACCTTTCAATAGGTTCTCAACTAACGTTACCCACCCCCTTCTTTTTCTTACCGGAAGTAACGCAACCGGAAGAGTCGCCGCGTATCCGCTAACTACACCAGTGGCGGCGAAACATTTGCACCAAAATAATAATTCTGCAATTATTTTAATTGAGTTTTTCCATACATATTTAATCTACAGGCAAGATGTTATCATTAGATTTCCTCGACGATGTCCGGCGAATGAATAAGCGTCAGGTGTGTATTTATTTAGCCAGTTAGCTCGGCGCTTCCTCTGCATCGCTTTCTCTTACTACACGTCAGCTTGAATGACAGTTGCTTTAACGGTCTACACATATTAATGCTTTTCATTGCTAGTTGCACAGATGAAAGATGTTTTGAAGGACTTTACATATATTGCTGTTATTGAGCAGATAGAGAGGAGAATAAAAACGGAAGTCGGCTTTTTACAACAGCTGCTATTCTGTTTTCATTTTGAATATTACAATACTTTCATTTTAAGCCACTGGACTAAAAACATCTGAAATCTGCATCATTAGCTTTACTAAAAACCCATGCTTTCACTAGTAAAGTGAAAATCATACTGGAAGACAAAGAACAAGCTGATGTTGAGCATCATGTCTCTTGTTTTTCAGCTTTACTATCAGGTGCTGAATTTTGGAATGATTGTATCTTCAGCCTTGATGATCTGGAAAGGCTTGATGGTTGTAACTGGAAGTGAAAGTCCGATTGTGGTTGTTCTCAGGTAAGGGCATCAGTATGAAGCAGGCTCATCACTTGCATACACATGGTAATATTTTTAGCAGCATGCTCTGCTGTCTTTTACATGATGCAATGCTCCCATTGTTGAATTTATTATTTCCAGGACTGTTTTACTGGACTGTTATTTCATTTACAGAAACATTTGAGCTAATTATTAACTCAGCAGGTCACAATCTTAAAGTGAGTTTTAAATGTCTTTATGCATTAAAGGCACAATATGTAAGATTTTTGGATTAAATTATCCAAAAAACACTAGAACAATGTTATATATCTTGTTGACTTGTGTACTTACATTATCCCAAATGTTTCCAAGAATGTTTAAATCCAGAGAAATAAGCAATTTTAACCAGGACATCGCCTATCAATGACTTCATACCCGTGTTACCCTCGATTTCGTTTTCAATCTCATTTTCTTGATTTACCGCGAGTACCATGTTTTACCATGCCTAATATCGATCTAGCTCACTGCAGTGTGCAACAAGTGTCTCATAGTAGCTGCCGAGCAAACGCACAGAGTAGCATTATAACATAACTTTCAACACACTCAGATGTATCTAATATGATAAAACAGCGCTGTGTTACCCCACATACACATGAGCGGAAGAAGCGGAAGCGCTCGTCTGCGGGATAATAAAAGCTCTGCAAAATCAAGGCGTCATCAAGCTATGTCTTTGTTTTGAATAAGCAACCTCTAGCAGTGAAAAATTACATATTGTGGCTTTAATCAAAACCAACTGGAAAAGTCATAGAAATGCACTGGTAAAATTGTGTGCATGTGTTGTTTTTGATTGCTGTGTGACTTTTAGATCCATATGTTTTGTTGAACCTGCATGTTTCAATTTCGAAATCTGTTTATGAATGCATCTTGTTTTTTTTTTTTGGGTGGGACTCAAAATATAAAACCTGCTGGGAGATTTGAAAGTTAAAGGGATAGTTCACCCAAAAATGAAAATTAGCCCATGATTTACTCACCCTCATGTCATCCTAGGTGTATATGACATTCTTCTTTCAGACGAATAAAATAGGAGTTATATTAAAAAAGTCCTGGCTAATCTAAGCTTTATAATGGCAGTGATTGTTGTTCTATTTTTGAAGTCCATAAAAATGCATCTGTCCGTCATATAACTGCTCCACACGGCTCTGGGGGGTTAATAAAGGCCTTCTGAAGCGAATCGATGCGTTTGTGTAAGAAAAATATCCATATTTAAAACTTGATAAAGTTCCGGCCGATCGCCTTTCGTATTCAATTTATGGAAAAGTGTTGAAAGTGCCTCTGCAGTTCAAAATGCTTACGCTACCAGTTAACTGCAGAGGCACTTTCGCTTCAGAAGGCCTTTATTAACCCCCCAGAGCCGTGTGGAGCACATTATATGACGGACAGATGCATTTTTATGGACTTCAAAAACAGAACAACAATCACTGCCATTATAATGCTTGGATTAGCCAGGACTTTTTTAATATAACTCAGATTGTATTCGTCTGAAAGAAGAATGTCATATACACCTAGGATGACTTGAGGGTGAGTAAATCATGGGCTAATTTTCATTTTTGGGTGAACTATCCCTTTAATTGAGGCATATGTTTCAAAATCTGCACAATACAATAAGAAGGATTTATGTCTCTAGGTCAATGAAGTGTGATAAAAGTGTTAATTTCATTATTTTTGCAGTGGAAGCATGGAGCCTGCGTTTCACAGAGGAGACCTCCTCTTCCTCACGAATCGTGTTGAAGATCCAATCAGAGTGGGAGAGATTGTTGTGTTCAGGATCGAAGGAAGAGAAATTCCCATTGTACACAGAGTCCTAAAAATTCATGAAAAGTGAGTATTCTTATAAGATCACACTGGGTCTCATTCACTAATAATTGCGTGGATTCTTTCGTATTTGTATGCACAGGAGAACTTCTCACGAAAAACTCGCCTGATTCACAAAACGTTTGTACACACATGAATTTGTTCTTAACCTCGTTCTGATGTTAGTGAATTTGGAGTATTCTAAATGAGCGGCCGAGTGCACGAGGTTGGTCATTTGCATAAAACACACCCAAACCATCTCCATATAAGGGCTTTCCTTACAGCCTTTCATCACTCTCGTCAAACTTGCCGCTGTTCGCAGACACGCTCTCGCCCGGATCCTCGAGCAATGCCAAGTGTGTCATTCTCACCAGTTCTCACAATAAACACCTTTTATAAAGACCCAGATTATTAGCCAGCTGTTCATAAGCGTATATCTGCGTTATTCAGAGAAACCTCGCAGCTGAAACTATAACGCAGCTTTACTTACTCTTTAACTGTATGTGATCGAATGTATTTAATATGAAATTAAATTGTATTATTTAATAATTTCATTATATAATTTTATATATGGATTATATAATACAATTAATGCAATATACTTCAATGTAATTATAGTCATGTTAGGATGAAATATAACTTCTTAACACGATTATAAAGCCATACAGAGTAAGTTCTTTTTGCGTACGTGTGGTTTCAGTTTTTCCTATATTTTTTCGTAAATTTCGGAAAAAAATTATTACGAAATCTTTGGTGAATTGCGATTTGTTCTTAAAATCGTTCGTACACACATTTCACGCACAAATTTGTGCATACGCATGCTTAGTGAATGAGACCCAATGAATGTGGTATGTAGGGATGCACCAATATGAACATTTTGCCCAATACTGATAATTCTTTATATTTGAAAGCTGATAACTGATATATTGGCCGATAAACCTAAATCCAAATCTTTGTATAATTTGAGAGCCTGATTACAAAAAAGTCTCACCATTAAAAGCCATGTCCCAAACACACAATTATAATGTTCTCATTATTATTTTATGTAGCCTATATGACAGACTTGCGCTGCACATGTTGCATTTAACTGAATTTTCCTTTTTTGAAGTGATTTCAATCATATTTCAAGCAATTCAAAACCATCATGGCGAACAGTTCTCAGCTGAAGGAAATAATCCATTATTTATCGGCTTTAATATATTGGCCAAATTTTCTTATTGGGCCGATAACGATCACATTAAAAATGAACATATATCGTCCGATACCGCTATGGTGGCCGATATATCATGCATCCATAGTGGTATGTCGTACACTCTTACAAATAAAAAGAGTGTTTCCACAGTGATGCCATAGAAGAACATCAACTTTCAGTGAACAGTTCTTAAAAGAGCTATTTTTTTCTTTAGTGTCAAGTTCATTTTGATAATCTAAAGAACCTTTTGTGCAATGGAAAGGTTCCATTTAATGTTAAAGTTTCTTCATTGAACCATCAATGCCAGTAAAGAACCTTTATTTTTAGAGTGTAGTATCAAGTTGTGCACTTTTGTGATTTTCTGAACATGCTGTGTTTCTTTTTTCCTTCCAATAACATTGATGCCTACTGATTTCAGAGAAAATGGCGATATCAAGTTCTTGACGAAAGGTGACAATAATTCTGTGGATGACCGAGGTCTTTACAAGCAGGGACAGCACTGGCTGGAGAAGAAAGACGTGGTGGGCAGAGCAAGAGGGTAAGGTCTTGATGCTTAATAATACAATAATAGTTTACTATAGTAGAATCCTTAGACACCTTTACACAAACAAATCTAATCTAGTATTGTAAGTTTCAATTTCTTCCATGTCCTGTATTGCTTTGCGCATGTTACCACATTTCTGATCACTCTTCCTCCATTACAGGTTTGTGCCTTACATCGGAATTGTCACAATTTTGATGAATGACTACCCCAAATTTAAGGTATGCCATGTAATATGTAATGAATCAAGTTTAAAGTGCCCCTATTATGGTATTTTAAAGGTTCCTAATTGTTTTGAAGATCTCCTACAGTAAGTTAACATGCATCCAAGATCAAAAAACACTTTAATTCACTTCTTCAGCATCACTTCTTTTCTCACAGAGTCTGAAACAGTTTGATAAAGGATTCTGTCTCTCTAAACTCCTCCTTCCCCGCCTACTCTGCTCTGATTGGTCCGATGGCCCTGTCTGTTGTGATTGGTCTATCCATTAACTTATCTGAATTTCAGCTCCGGATCCTTGATACGAACAGTAATGATGGCGTCCGTTTTACTGTATCAGTTCGAGTCCTCATCCTTTGGAAGTGCAGGCAAAGTGAATTTGCTTTCACAGCAGAAAAAAAGTAGGCATGCGAATATATGAAAATTTTGGCCGATAACCGATAATTCTTTATATTTGAAAGCCATTAACCGATATATTCGTCGATAAATCTAAATCCGAATTTTTGAGAGCCTGATTACAAAAACAAAAGTCTCACCATTAAATCCACGCCCCAAGCACACAATTATAATGTTCTCATTATAATTTTATGTAGCCTATATGACACGTATATGGTGCGCATGTTGCACTTAACTGTCATATTTCAAGCAATTTAAAACCATCATGGCGAACAGTGGCGAATAATACATTATGTACCTGCTTTAATATATCGGCCAAATTTTCTTATTGGGCTGATAACGATAACATTAAAAATGAACATATATTGGCCAATATCGATATGGTGGTTTATATCATTCATATAGAATCAGCACTTTCTTTTGGGACACAATCACGCCATTTATCGTGCACTTTCATCTTTGAATTTTTGCAGACCTTTTACATTCACCAACAGTTCTATAACACTACATGAAACGTAATATCCGAAAAACCATAATAGGGGCACTTTAAGTGATAAGTTGTTACATTGCAGTTGTTCTAACACTTCTTCTTTGTTCCTTGACAGTATGCGGTACTCTGTTTGCTCGGGCTGTTTGTTTTAGTACACAGAGAATGAAGACTTTCAAGAGTAATGCTGTCAGGGAACACATCCCTCTTGTGACCAGTTTTTATGGTGTATTTTTGTGGAAATTCTGCACTTGCTCTTAGAGACAAAGGTCAAATTATCATTTTCTCTGTTCAATGACAGTGCAAACACAAGAACTGTATACTGAAAGAATTTGTATTTGTTCATTTTCCATGCATACCAAATTCGGATTTTGTTTGATCTGACTTACAGCTGTACTTGCACCATATGTCAAGATCTGTCTAACTCTTTCTTAAAGGCTAAATTTTGTATTGAATTAAAATGTTCTGTCAAATTTGAAAGTGTATTCTTTTTCTTTAATAAATTCATTCTTATTGTTCATTTTCTTAAATTCTCATGTAAAGTATTGTTATTGTATTATTTTATTAGGAGTCACACCCATATAGCCTTTAAGATGTGAATCATAAATATGAAAATTAAATATAAAAACATCTATATTTTTCCTCTATGTATGCTTAGAAAATGTCCACCTTAATATGGTTTATTCATGCATTACTTTAGATCTTTAAAAAGGTTAGTTCACCCAAAAATTTAAATTGTCGTCATTTACTCACTCTCATGTCGTTCCAAACCCATAAGACCTTCGTTTATCTTCAGAACACAAATGAAGATATTGAAATCTGAGAGATTTCTGTCCCTCCATTGACAGGTACGCAACTGACACTTTGATGCTTCAAAAAGTTCATAAAGAGATCGTAAAACTAATCCATATGAATTAAGCGGTTTAGTCCAAATTTTCTAAAGAGACTCGATCGCTTTATATGATGAACAGATTGAATTTAGGCTTTTATTTACATATAAACATTCATCCACTCACATCAGTTGTGGTAAACAGAAGCTCAAGCATGTTCACTTGACGTGTGAGAACCAATGAGGTTCATTCTTGTGTTACGCATCACGTTTGAGCTTCCGCAAGAACCAATGAGGTTCATTCTTGTTACGGCTGCGTTCAGCCCTGACAAAACGTTTTTTAAACGGAAACAGTGGTGCGTTGAGCAACCTGTTCTGATGACGCAAGAGTTGCAACTATGGCAGCTGAGAAGGCCATTCTTTGTGTTTTTTTTTCTTTTACGCTCGATGTTACATTCACTGCCTTGCCGTCCAGAATAAAAGAGAACATCCCAATCGAGTGAAGGAATTTGTGGAAACTGTGTTTCCTAATTATTGTGATCCAACATTTGCCTCGCATTTCAGGATGAAAAGACAAACATGTCTTCTAATATCTTCAATTGTTACGTATACCGAGCTGCAGCAGACACATTTGTAAACGACTTTACTAGGACCCATTGTGCAAGCTGTCTCTTTAATACTGCGTGGTTTATATACATGTTGCTTGGGCTGACATTTTTGACACACCCACCAAACAAGAGAAAACGTATCTCAAACCCCGTTGCACACCGTTTCCAGGAAACATGTCGTTCAACCTGGAAACCGTAGCAAAACGTTGCGCACCGGTTTGAGCTTGAACGTGCCCCAGGTTTGAGCTACTGCAAGAACCAGTGAGGTTCATTCTTGTGTTACGCAGCACGTTTAAGCTTCAGCAAGAACCAGTGAGGTTCATTCTCGTGTTACGCATCACGTTTGAGCTTCCTCGAGAACCAATGAGGTTCATTCTTGTGTTACGCAGCACGCTTAAGCTTCAGCAAGAACCAATGAGGTTCATTCTCGTGTTACGCAGCACGCTTGAGCTTCCTCGAGAACCAATGAGGTACATTCTCGTGTTACGCATCACGTTTGAGCTTCCTCGAGAACCAATGAGATTCATTCTCGTGTTACGCAGCACGCTTAAGCTTCAGCAAGAACCAATGAGGTTCATTCTCGTGTTACGCAGCACGCTTGAGCTTCCTCGAGAACCAATGAGGTACATTCTCGTGTTACGCAGCACGTTTGAGCTTCAGCAAGAACCAGTGAGGTTCATTCTCGTGTTACGCAGCACGTTTGAGCTTCCTCGAGAACCAATGAGGTACATTCTCGTGTTACGCAGCACGCTTGAGCTTCCTCGAGAACCAATGAGGTACATTCTCGTGTTACGCATCACGTTTGAGCTTCCTCGAGAACCAATGAGGTTCATTCTTGTGTTACGCAGCACGCTTAAGCTTCAGCAAGAACCAATGAGGTTCATTCTCGTGTTACGCAGCACGCTTGAGCTTCCTCGAGAACCAATGAGGTACATTCTCGTGTTACGCATCACGTTTGAGCTTCCTCGAGAACCAATGAGGTTCATTCTTGTGTTACGCAGCACGCTTAAGCTTCAGCAAGAACCAATGAGGTTCATTCTCGTGTTACGCAGCACGCTTGAGCTTCCTCGAGAACCAATGAGGTACATTCTCGTGTTACGCAGCACGTTTGAGCTTCAGCAAGAACCAGTGAGGTTCATTCTCGTGTTACGCAGCACGTTTGAGCTTCAGCAAGAACCAGTGAGGTTCATTCTCGTGTTACGCAGCACGCTTGAGCTTCCTCAAGAACCAATGAGGTACATTCTCGTGTTACGCATCACGTTTGAGCTTCCTCGAGAACCAATGAGGTTCATTCTCGTGTTACGCAGCACGTTTGAGCTTCAGCAAGAACCAGTGAAGTTCATTCTCGTGTTACGCAGCACGCTTGAGCTTCCTCGAGAACCAATGAGGTACATTCTCGTGTTACGCATCACGTTTGAGCTTCCTCGAGAACCAATGAGGTTCATTCTCGTGTTACGCAGCACGCTTGAGCTTCCTCGAGAACCAATGAGGTACATTCTCGTGTTACGCATCACGTTTGAGCTTCCTCGAGAACCAATGAGGTTCATTCTCGTGTTACGCAGCACGCTTGAGCTTCAGGAAGAACCAATGAGGTTCATTCTCGTGTTACGCAGCACGTTTGAGCTTCACCAAGAACCAATGAGGTTCATTCTCGTGTTACGCATCACTTTTAAGCTTCCGCAAGAACCAATGAGGTTCATTCTCATGTTACTCATCACATTTGAACTTCAGCAAGAACCAATGAGGTTCATTCTCATGTTACACATCACTTTTAAGCTTCCGCAAGAACCAATGAGGTTCATTCTAATGTTACGCAGCACGTTTGAGCTTCACCAAGAACCAATGAGGTTCATTCTCGTGTTACGCAGCACGTTTGAGCTTCAGCAAGAACCAATGAGGTTCATTCTCGTGTTACACATGACTTTTAAGCTTCCGCAAGAACCAGTGAGGTTCATTCTCGTGTTACGCAGCACGTTTGAGCTTCAGCAAGAACCAATGAGGTTCATTCTCACGCATCAAGCAGGTTCGGTTGAGCTTCCTCAAGAACCAATGAGGTTCATTCTTGTTATGCAGCACGTTTGAGCTTCAGCAAGAGGTTTGTTCTCCCGCATCAAGCAGGTTCGGTTGAGCTTGTTTATGTTCGCTTATAAATGTTTATATGTGAATAAAAGCCTAAATTAAATCTGTTCGTGATATAAAGCGATCAAGTCTCTTTATGAACTTTTTGAAGTGTCAAAGTGCTAGTTGCGTCAATGGAGGGACAGAAAGCTCTCAGATTTCATCAAAAATATCTTCATTTGTGTTCCGAAGATGAACGAAAGTCTTATGGGTTTGGAACGACATGAGGGTGAGTAATTAATGACAGAAATTTCATTTTTGGCTGAACTATTCCTTTAAATTCTCATGTAAAGTATTATTGTATTAGGAGACACACCCAAATAGCCTTTAAAATGTGAATCATAAATATGAAAATTAAATATTCAATATTTTTCCTCTATGTATACTTAGAAAATATGCGTCTTAATATGTTCTATTCTTGCATTAGGCATACTTTAGATCTTTTAACTCCGGTAGGTATAGGCTATTTATCCCACAATTCACCAGACATTAAAGCAAATAACTTTATTAATAAATCTTGATAAGTCGTAGTAGTTCCTCTTGTTTATTACATAGTCACACATGAGACTCATAACTATTGAAATGTATGATTTATGAATTCACAACGCCTCAAAACGTTTTACCGTTCTATTAATTCTATTAAATTGCATGCGCAACAGCCTACGCACGTCACATAGAGTTTCCCATTCTCATTAAAACATTCGCTGTCGTTATGCGCGTTCAGTGACTAAAACTGTGACCTCAGAGCTGTATGGCACTGAGGTGTAAATACCCACTATAAATACCGCGTGCAGAAGAGCAACGAACGAAGAGGTGAATCTCAACCGAGGAATCCACTTATCTGAGAAGATGGCTTTGGCAACTGAAGATGGACATTGCAAATATAGACTATTATTTGCTTTCATTATGCTTTTTAACATATCCTTAAGCACCTCTGTGAGTCTCGATTTAACGGAGCTGCGAAATAAAGTTTCGAAAATAAAAGTGCATCCACGTGGGAATCTCTGGGCGACAGGTATTTTTCCATCGTTTATTGCTATAGTCGTCATGCACTATTAAATGAATTTCCCAGCATCTTTTTTTATATCTTCTTCCAGGTCATTTCATGGGCAAGAAGAGTATTTCAAACAGCCAGCTGCAGGACTCTCCGTTCTCCTCAAAGCTTCTCAGGAATACTGTGGGAGAATCCGGGAGTTCAGAGGATTTGAGGGAGCTGATCACTCAGGAGCTGCTGAAAGTTGCTTTTCAGGCTCAGCTTGAACATCCAAAGGGGACACGAGATGTTTATAATCAGGTGATGAGAGCTATTTACAGAAAAGTACAGCATTAAAAAATGTGTTGCTTTGTGATTAGCCTAAATATTTTATTTATTCATTTTTCAGGATACAGACTTCATGGTAAAGCTTTTGAAAAGATATTGGAAAGAAAATAACCTATAGTGACAGTGCCATGGATATAATTGTAATTAAATGTTAATTTAACAAACCTTACAGCTGTGTACAATATGGGTGTCTGCTTTTAATGTTTGTCATACAGGCTTATTAATAATGCTAAAATGTATTTTGACAGCAGAAGGTGTATTAAATATTCATTATGCATTCAATTGCTGTACATATGTCTGGATATCTGAAAAAATAAAATCAGTGGATGAATGAGTGAATGGATGAATGAATGTGTTAAAAACTATTTTAAAAAATAAATATGAAACTGTGAATCAGTCTCATTTTACTTATCATGTTGGCAATATAAAATTACAGATGTAATAGATTAATGAGCAACTAAGCAGACATTTCATATATATTTCATTTCTATAGAAACAAAACCACAGTGGAAGGATCATACTAATTATGGTACAAATCTTCCATAAGAGCAGCTTATCTTTCCCATGGGTTTCCCTGATGCATGCAGGGATTTGGAGCCTTTGTAAACGTAAGAAATGCTTTTTGTAATTTTTCACATTTTGAAAAGTCCTTTAAAATTGTCCTCGGATAGTAATGCGAGGTCAGGGATTGGGAACTGTTTGGTAAATTATAGCACACCATTAAAATATCTGTGCTCAATTTAAATGTCAGATGCATATAATCTAAACAGCAACATCACTGTGAACAAAGAAATATTTTTCTCTTTTCTCTTAATAATAAATCCAATATTGCATTAAAATAAGAATTTTTTTTAAAATTATAAAATTATTGATATTACATTGGACATTTTTTAGAATAAAAAAAGTAACATTAATGTCACGTTTACATGGATAACATTAAAACATTGTTAACATTCAGCCTGTAAAAAGTAGTAAAATGCCATTACTTAAAGAGCTATTTCTGCCTGATTTAAAAATTATTTTTGCTGGTATACATTGAAATTGGTTGGTTCAGTGATGTTAAATAATATTTTTGACTTGAATAAAACCAGGATGTTACCATTTTTTTCAGTGTATATGTAAAGAGAGAGATACTGGAAAGCGATCAAGAATAATGAAAATGTTATTTAAAATTAAAGTTGTGCAACTGTAAATTTTAATTGATAATAGCTGTAATAAAATGCACATTAGCGTGTCTGTGTGTGTGGTTATGTGCCCATTTATGAATGCTGCATTTATATATTATGACATATAGCTACAAGCTTAATATTAGTCAATATTATTTGTTTAATGTACCATTTTAATGAAGGGAAAATATCCATCAAAATAGTTCCTAAAGTGATTCATTTTAGCTGTAGATAAAATGGGCCGACAGATAAATACATCAAATCATTAAATACATAGGTTATTTTGGTAACACTTTATTTTACAGTGTCCTTGTTACATATGTAACGTGTTTACCATAGTAACAACAGTAAATTATGCATAATTACATTCAACTAACCCTAATCCTACCCTAACCCTATAGTAAGTACATGTAGTTAATTAATATTACTCAGTACTTAAATATATAATTACACTGTAACAATGACACCTTAAAATAAAGTGAAAACATTTTTTTTTTTTTTTTTTTTGCAAATCTATAGCATTTTATCTTACAGAGACCATCAGTGCAACAGTGTATAACATCATGATAACTTGATAACTTTTAGTTGTTCAATAGGCTAATGAACCTGAAATCACAATGTCAGATGGCATTTATCTTATGTTTCCCATCTAGCCACAGCAAAGAGATTTCCCCACCTTTGGAAACTCAGACAGAATGATTGAACGTGGGCCAACCTTATCTGAAATATTTTACCTTCTGGCCACTGACCTGTAGAGGGCAGCAATGCGCTAACCTTACAGGCCACTACATGAGCGCGAGGAAGAACGTCTCCTATGTTTTGCTGTAGAAAAGCATGAATCTCTTCCTGTCATCTAGACTTTTGCGATAAAATGCCGTTAATAGTGATGTGTGGATACCCGTGCAGTGGTAAAACACGACGAGCCCATGAACTGAGAGAATTCTTTACGCAAAATACAGAAAGACAGGTTCATATAGTCGGAGATGAAGATCAAGGGATTGACAAGAACTCTGTATATGCAGGTGAGAAGCTTCTAAAAGTTCATGATGTATCGAGATTAAATGTATTGTATTGCCATATGTGAACGTTAGGACGATTCTGAAGCCAAAGTTATATCTAACTGAGAAACATGTGAAACAACAAAACACTTAAACCAGTTTGAAATGGTCTTATAAACAGTGTTGGTAAGTTACTCTTAAAAATTAATTAAAGGGATAGTTCACCCAAAAATGAAAATTAGCCCATGATTTACTCACCCTCAAGCCATCCTAGGTGTATATGACATTCTTTTTTCCGATAAATACAATCGGATTTATATTTAAAAAATGCCCTGGCTAATCCAAGCATTATAATGGCAGTGAATGGCAGTCCAAAATTTGAAGCCCAAAAAAGTGCATCCATCCATTATAAAAGTGCTCCACACGGCTCCGGGGGGTTAATAAAGGCCTTCTGAAGCGAAGCGATGGGTTTGTGTAAGAAAAATATACATATTTAAAACTTTATAAAGTAAAATATCAATTTACGAAGAAAGTGTAACGCCTCTCGCAGTTCAAAACGCCGACGTCATCATCGCGCCAGTTACGCTTTTTTCGTAAGTTGAATACGGAATACGGATATTTTACTTTATAACGTGTTAAATATGGATATTTTTTTTTTACAAAAGCCCATTCGCTTCAGAAGGCCTTTATTAACCCCCCCGGAGCCGTGTGGATTACTTTTATAATGGATGGATGCACTTTTTGGGGCTTCAAATTTTGGTCTGCCATTATAATGCTTGGAAGAGCCAGGACATTTTTTAATATAACTACGATTGTATTTATCTGAAAGTCATATACACCTAGGATGGCTTGAGGGTGAGTAAATCATGGGGGAATTTTCATTTTTGGGTGAACTATCCTTTTAATTACTAGCTACAGATACTTCAACAGTGTAATTGGATTGGATTACTTATTACTAATTGCTTTCTAAATGCCATATCAACCTCGACTAGTTGAACAAGACAAAACTGATTCTTGATTCTTTCAAATAAACAATATATAATTGCATAAATTGTTCTTGAGCTAACCAAAGTATTTAAAGGGGGGTTACATTAAAACATATATTTTAACATTAAATTTTGATGTTAAATCCACTATTGATTTTATATAGAATTGTTCTATAGTCTGTACAGTATTTAATGCAATTTCATCAGAAGTAATTGTAATTAAACTACAGGACAGCAATCCCTTACTTTACTTTTTCAAGAGCAAAGTAATTAAATTACAATAATTAGATTACTTAGTAATTAATTACACCCAACACTGCTTATAAGGTTTTGTCGAACTTTTATATTTAAGACTAAATTTGACATTTGAAATGTCTTCCAAATTCTTTGTAATTGATCTGAATCTAACATCACAACAATGATATTTAATTGTATCTCTGATTACAGACTCACAGAAAGAGAAGAATCTGAGAGGATCACTGAGAGCTGAAGTGGAGAGGTCATTCATTGATGTCTCATATAATATCTCTGTTAAAGATGCAAAAGAGGCAACTCAAACATTAAAATTATCAATGGAAAATAAGGATGTTCAAGATAAAAAGGAGAAACATTTAGAACAATCTAATTTAAAACACATATGCCAAATTCTCATAATTGTCTACAAAAAAGAAATGAATTAAAAGTGTTTTCAAACATATTTTTCAAGATAAAAAGTGTTTATACAAATGTCATGAAAGTTTTGAGTCATGACTACCAAAAAGTTTTAGGGTCAGAACAAAAGTGCCTTTCTTTTCTTTTCTTTTTTTTTATCGATTTGAATTGATTTCGATCCTCTTCAAGTGTTACACAAATAGAAAGCATTCAGGAAAAGTTCTTCGTGATCAAATTAAAGTGAAAATTAAGTTACATTTGAATGAAGTTCTAAACGTAGGTTTGGGAGGAGCCTAATAATTCAGTCCTGTCAATCATAGTCACAACTGTGTATAAGCAGCAGTCATTGGCTATGATGGATTTCAAAAAAATAAACTTTAAGTGTCATGTGCAAATACAGTTTGGTCTTAAGTTGGAATGATCACATATAGAAAAATGAAGAGAGAGCATGTGCTGTTGCGGGTCCTGCTGGGAGGAATTTTACACCAATAATTATATTTATTAAATAAATTACACATATTTTGTATTTAAAAAAATCAAATTTTCCTAATTATAATTGTACACAAATTTTAATTTTACACTTGCATTATCAGAGTACTGTGAGTTTGATTTAAATGATTTCTCTGTACTTCTCTCTCTTTGTAAACAGGAAAGTCAATAGAGGTGACATTGTCATTCTTGATTCCTTGAATTATATTAAAGGTAAGTCAATGTTTGTTCTGTTAGAATGAACACATCTGCACCTTTACTATTCATATAATGTTACATTGTTTAATTTTATTTTAGACCTTACCTTTTAAAAGGTATTGATCCTTAAAGTGTTGAAGTGGTGTTTCATGTGACAATCTGGCATTAGATTAAGGATTTATTGTGTTTTAATTCCAGGCTACAGATATGAGCTGTTCTGTCTTATTAAACATACTCAAACACCCCATTGCTTGGTACGTAAGCACTTATAACTTGTCTGAAAAACATTTCAGTCTACTATATTTGTATGTAGTGCACATAATTCTATAACCCCTGCAGATATACTGTTTGACGTCAGCTGACGTGAGCTCAGAATGGAATAAAGGCAGAGAGGCTGATTCTCAGTACACACAGGAAATGTAAGCATTTTTGTTTTGTCACAGTGTGGTTATATTAATTACGTGTTTCTGTTATAAGATATACACTACCGTTCGAAAGTTTAGGGTCAGTATTAACTGATTTTAATTGACAGTAAGGACATTTATAATGTTACCAAAGTTTTCTATTTCAAATAAATGCTGTTCATTTGAACTTTCTATTCATCAAAGAATCCTGAAACATCACAGTTTTCAACATTGAGAATTATGGAAGCTTGTTTCTGCCACAGAATAAAAAAAATAAAAAAATAATTGACATTTTATCTCATAATTCAGATTTTTTTCTCTTGCAATTCTGACTTTTTTCTCAGAATTGCGTGATATAAACTTGCAGTTATGAGTTATAAAGTCAGAATTGTGAGATAGAAACTCGCAATTGCGAAAGAAAGAGTCAGAATTATGAAATTGAATAAAAAATAAAAAGGCAATCGTGGCTTTTTAATCTCATTCTGACTTTTTTCTTGCAATTCTGACTTTTTTTCTCAGAATTGTGTGATATAAACTCACAGTTATCAGTTATAAAGTCAGAATTGCATGGGAAAAAATCTGAATTATGAGATAAAATGTCGCAATTACTTGCAGAAACAAGCTTCCATACAGAATAATAAGTAAAAAGGAAAAAAGCTGAAAATTCAGCTTTGCTATCCCAGGAATAAACAACATTTTAAAATGTATTAGAGAAAAACAAAAATTTAAAATTGTAATAGTGTTTAACAATATTCCTGTTTTTTTTAACTGTGTTTTTCATCAAATAAATGCAGCCTTGTTGAGCATGAGACTTTCAAAAACACTGAAAAATCTTGTCGACCCCAAACTTTTGAATGATAGTTGATGATGTTATAAAATAAAGATGCTAAATATATCATCTTCATTACCAATCTTTTCTATTTTTATTTTTTAAATGACAGTCTTGATGCACTAATACAGCGTTTTGAAGCCCCTGATTCAAGGAATAGATGGGATAGTCCACTCTTTACTATTCAGCAAGAAGACTCTCTTCCATTTGAAGCCATCTGCGATGCGCTTTTTAGAAGAAAAGCACCACCACCTAACCAGTCCACACAGAGCGTAAGATCACTAATAATGAATTCTGCATGAGTATGTAGCAGCTTTATGCACTTTTGATTGCCCATGAATGGATATTAGAACCTGTTTCCCTTTCTGTTTTTTTTTACAGCAACCGCTCTCATCCAGCAACTTTCTGTATGAGTTGGACAAAATTACTCAAGATGTCTTAATGGTACGATTTTTTTTTTTATCCCAGGTGTTCTGTTATAAAAATAGAAAGCTTTCAGAGTCATTCTTTCTGTTTCATTGCCTACAGGTGAGCGTTTATAGATTGCTTTTGCATAGCAAGACCGTCTGTATCAATGGTATGTGTCGTCATACGGGTTGTTTTATGTCCCAGGCTGTTCTTGAGTCACAGAAGACCAGTGTCCCTGGAGATCTCATTTCCATTCCTGGAGCTACGGAAAAGATATCCTTTATTCTGGCATGTTTAGCATTTCTCTAGCTTTGAATTTCTTTCTATTAGGGTCATACCAGTAACCAGTCGGTTCCAGCCAAAAAAGTAGAGATGTACTGATTGCAATTTTCTTGGCCGATTCCGATTTCTGATTTTTTTTTTTTTTTTTTTGTAGGTGTGACCTGTCGATACCGATTTTCTTTCTAAAAACTATAATTGACAGCATATAAAAACAAAAAACAACTTTTTTTCAATGCAGATTTTTTTTTTTTCATAAAAAAACTAGTAAAAAGTCAGTAATAAAATAAGAACAAATAAACAAATTGCAAACAACAGCACAAATAAATGCAATAGAATAAAGAGAGATATGAAATAAACATGGCTTTAAGTTTTACAGGTGGGTCTAACAGTAGGTTAGTATTCAGGTAAGAAATAGAGTGGTGCAGGTATGACATCACTTTGTAGGCCAAAATGCGGAAGCGAGTTAGCATTTTAGCATTTTAGCATTTCCGGTTCCTTCGTCCCGAAGTCAATGAGTTTTTTTGAATGGGATTTTGGTTAAACGGCTGAAATAAGGTCTGTGGTGAACACAAGCTCAAGACACTTTCACGTTTTATTCTATGACATAAAATACATCAGTGTTACCCCACTCGTGATTTTTTTTTGAAGCTGTTATGTGTCTTGAAAAAGGCGGTTGCTAACAAGTGGCTAAATTGAACTACAGAGGCTGTCGAGGAGATTATACGTCATCACGCCGAACAGGTAAGCTCAGTCCGCTTTTACAGCCTCATTATGCTCATAATTGTGCTCTTATAAACTAGTCTAACTCAAACGTTCTGGGAAAATGTTTTTAGATAAAAACTGAAAGAGTTGTCGGAAGTTTAGTGATGGTGACGTTGAAGTCGAGTGACCGTGGATTAGTCCGTTTATAGCCTACCTTTAGCTCTTTTACTTCTGCCGACTGCATTTAGGCTTCAAAATTAACAAAAGTTGTGTTCATCTGTAATAATTATCTTGATGGACAAAACGTGTAAGTATCATAAACTTTTGTTGATCACAGAGCTTGTTTTTTGCGATAATCCAATAGCCTATGGGAAAATCCTGTTGGGTTTTTCTCAAGGGGACTAGTGTGATGCGAACTGCCGGTTGGCCTACAAAGTGACGTCATACCTGCACCGCTCTATATTTCAGAAATTAAAGTAATCAAATGTAAGATAACACTGGATTTTTTTTAAATTTAATATTAGTGCTTGCAATTAAAGTTACAAAAGTTATTCAGTCGAGAGCAGCGAGTGATTTTCTTAGTCTTCTGTTCTTTGATTAACATAACAGACAGAAGCAGGAATATAGGCTGCTGTCACTTTAAGAGTTTATGCACGGATCCAATAGTCTGTTACACAACATGCGTTATCTCAACTATTTACGTTCCAAAACTGACTGTGTTTAACTGAATACTCGCCAAGACGGCCATTTTGACATAATTCAAAATTATGGTTTATTTAAAGGATTAAAAGGGATTTAAGGAAATAAATAAAAAGAAATAAGAACTGTAAAAGTTGTAAACTGTTGTAGTTATAAAGTAAACTATTTGCAAATAATATATATATTTTTTTTTAAATATGCACACATTCACTCTTATTTTCATCTGGCTAATATGTAAAAATGCAAAACGTTTCTTGTCACATCAAATTCCGTTATGATTTACATAAATAATGTCATATTTTCAATTCGAAACTTGAAAACCCCGCCTTCTTTGATTTGATTGGCCATCTCACTCATTCTGACAGTGAGGAGCGCTGAGGCAGACCAACCTAAAAATTTAACATTTTACTTTTGTCATCTTCGCAACAAACAGAGCGGTGTGTAATGGAGTACAGCAGAGCAGCATCAACAATATCAAATATTTGGGGGGACAATTTGGCCATTCCTAATTATTCAGGGGGACTTGTCTCCCACAATGTCTATGGTGGTTACGGCCCTGCACTATGTCCCTCTGTAGCTTTTGCTCTGATTTTTTTGGGGGGGAAATGTAATCTTGTTATCTTGCTTTGCTGAGCCACCCATCAGAGCTATTTGATGTTTCTCACTGTGACAACACAGAAATGTCCTGCCATACACGGGCAAAGCATTAGAAACGATTACTGCATGAAACCAAGATCAAGCCTGGAATTTTCGACTTATGCTCGATTGAATCTTGCTGACAGAATGTTGATCCGTTTAATGCTAACTGAAGATGTGTTGTAGTAATAAACAGGACCTATGTGCATGTGATGAATACACAAACATCAAAGAATGTCATTTCTTTCTGACGCAATTGCAGTGGCCGTCCATAACAGCTTTAGCATAGATATGGACCAGTCCAGGTGGCCCTTTGAAATAATACAGAATTCAAAAGGGATTTATTAGAAGTTCATTTATACTCGGTCTTTGTTGCTAAGTCTGCTGGTTAGTCACACAAGGTTTTTTTGTTGTGTATCAAGAGATTTATTTGGTAAATGTGTTTCCATCGTAGTTTCCATGTGCATGTCTTCTCAATCGAGTGCATTTTTAGAATTTATTCACATCTTGCCATTTCCATTGAGTGTTTTTTTTTTTCAATGCAATATCCCAAAATGTGCATAAAAATGGGTGGATGGAAACATAGCTAATGTTAAAAACAGTTGTGCTGCTTAATATTTTTTGTGAAAACCTGATACTTTTTTCAGGATTCGATGAATAGAAAGCATTTATTTGAAATAGAAATATTTTGTGTCAGTTTTGATCAATTTACACACAGTTTCTGCCAATCTTATGTTAATCTTGAGTACCTCTAGAGTAGTATTGCATCCTTCACATCTCAGAAGAGTCTTTAGTTTTATCATATTTATAAAAGACAGATACGCTGTACCGATTCTTTCTGAAAACAGCTGAACTCGTGGAGGCGTGCAGTGGGCGGAGCTAAAGGGTCATGAGCACACACACACACACACCATACATGGCATTATCCCTGGATAACTTTCGATTCACTATACGTTCGTGTTGTTTACATTTATATGCACTTACGTGCCGATTGCCAACAAAACACAGACATTTGATGCAGTTTCACTCACCGCCTGCGGTTTCGACTCATGACTGAGAACAAACAAACACACTTGCAGAACTCCGTTGCTGCTCCAGGAAAACAAACTGCATCCACTGTTTCCTTAACACTGGGTTATTTGGGAAGCTGAACAAGGTGATCTTTCCCTCACAACCAGAAACACACTTCTTTAGTGACATTGTTGGTTTCATGGTCTAAAAACAAAATGACAGCGCTGCTGACGGCTTCTGTAAGCCGAATGAAGCACTTTGTTGGGTGTGCTCTTGCTCTCGCTCTGGTTGATGTGCGCACACGCTCTTCGGGGAGAAGTGCCCATAGATATGTATACGTAGTAGATGCCTCATTCGACCGCTCTAGGCACGTCGACGCGCTGCCATTTTGGAACGGTCAACACACGTCAACACTTCAGATGTTGTCATCACTCACATAAAAAAAAAAACAACACTGCGCAGCCTCTGTAAACCTCTGTAAAACCTGGCACGATTTAAATTCCCAGAAGAATTGGGATAACCTTTCACAGGTGAGAATGTGGTTTGTGTTTTTATAGCCTATGTATTAACTCAATATTACAGGTTTTTAACTACGTTTACTTTTTAATGTCGTGTTAGCTAACGCGTTCTTCGTGTATTGTGTTAGTTTGGTAATTATAATGTTTGGATCTACACAAAAACACGTAACATTCGTTAGTTAATAACAGGGCTTCACAGTTCTTGAATTTTAGACACAGTATTCAAGGACTGGAAAGTATGTGAAAAACAGTGGTCTTTGAAAGTGCTTAAATTAAACTTGGACTAAATTTAAGAGTAGTTAAAGAAGAGAAACTACAGTTGCAGACGCACAGGCAACTTGCTTTTGAATGTTCACAAAGCGCATTCACGGCTGGCTTTGACCGTTCGAAAATGGCGGACGGCTAACGTATAGCAGCCCATAGAAACAGTCGCTAATGAGGCATCTACGTATATATATCTATGGAAGTGACCATACAAGGAATTCCGCCCTTTATGACGTCATACAGGGCCTTACTCTGAAAAAACTTTCCGAAACTTATACTAATTCTGAAGGAGTGTATTTGGCACAGAAATACTCCATCATACGTCCAATTCGTTTTTTTTTTTGTTTTTTTTTATTTGGCCGTGTTTAGCATGAGAATCCAACTCTTTAACAGTGTAAATAAGTCAGAATGCATGAAATAGCATTAGACATCCCCTTTAATGAATCCTTGTTGAGTAAAAGTATACATTTCTTTCCAAAAAAAAAAAACAACAACACTGCAGTATCATTGTGTTCCTGCTTATCGAACTGAAACTCTTCTTATTTAATTTGTTAATGCAATGTACATTGTTATAACAGCCCATTTTTCTTAACTGTTCAATACATCGAACTCATGAGAAGTCTTAACATGGTGGAGTTGAGGAAACTCAGACGCCAGTTCATCAGTTACACCAAGATGCATCCAACAGAAAACATTGGACAGATTGCCAATATGTTTGTGCAGTATCTTAATAAGAGTATGCACTAACAGGTGTTTTTTTTAAATTGTAATTCTTAAGGTCATATTTATTGTTTTCAAGTTGCATTTTTAAGAATGTTTTGAGTGCAATAAAATTTGAACTCTTCTAATGTCTTTCTATATTCATTGGTGTGTTAATATAATACACATAATTAAAGTGTAGATGTCTGGTCAACTGTTGTTGCAAAGAAAAATGGTCTGAATATTAAGTTAAAGTTGCGCAGTGAGAAAATCGGAGGAAATGTCACAAGCCTAACGCCTAACAACCCAACATATCACTTTCAGAGATTGTTCTCCTCGGTAACAGGGAACATGCTGGGAAATGTTCAGCTGCAGTCTGGATGTTTGTCTTCAGTGGTTCACCGACCTTGAAATGAGCGTAATGTTTGATTGAAGTCATCAATGCGCACATACAGATGTTTCCAGGCTTCAGACGTGGGCAGGCTAATGAAATGAACCATAAAACTCATTGAGATGCTGGCTGTTTAGTGTTTTTCATGCAAGTCTTCTGTTTATGCCTCTGGGCAAATGCAAGTGTTTGGAGAGCCATATTGACTCTTGTGTTAGGGATTCACTGGGGGAATCAGGCCAGCTGTTTGTGTAAAATTATAATCTGGTATAATAGGATTTGAAGAAAACATGCACTCAAATAACTTATGTCATGACCCCTCAGACTCTTTTGCATGAACACATGACAAGTTTTCATTGACGAAAACTAGACTAAAATGCTCAGACATTTAGTCGACTAAAACTTGACTGAACAAAAACAGGACAAGGTTGACTAAATATGATAAAAACTAAAAAGCACATTTGACACAGGACTAAGACTGAGACTAAATTAAAAATAGCTGACGAAATTAACACTACCCTCCATGTATTCTATGGACAGGAGACAAACTAAACAATCAAATTACACTTCAAATAATTTTTTCCCAAAGATGGTTTCTGTCATTTTAGGCAGTTTTTATTCATTTTAAGTGTTCGTTTTTTAAATAAGTTTTGTTTTAGTTAGTTATTTGATGCTATAAAAATGGGGGGTGTGACGCCATGATTGACAGCTGAGATTGACAGCTCTGAGTGAAGTTGTCACTGAGGCACCAACAGACTTTTTTTCAAATTACATCAGCGTGATAAAAACTACCTACAATGACAGAAACCATCTTTGGAAAAAAAATATTTGAAGTGTAATTTGATTGTTTAGTTTGTCTCACGTTCCATTAGAATACATGGAGAGGGCGGGGGTTATGAGCTATACTGGGACCAGCCACCTCGGGGCGATCAAAACGTTTTGGCTTTACTTTTCAGGCTTTACGTTTCAGAACTCCTTGAAACACCTCGATTGTAGTCTTGAGTAGTGATGGGGAGTCGATTCCTCGACTCTGAATAGCCCCAGAATCGGTGTCGACTCTGTTGCTGTGTCCGAAATCGCTCAGTTGTTTACTGATTCTCTAATCCCTATAAAGTGCATGGCAGTTGAGTGCACTATAAGCAAGGAGTGAATGAAATGAAGCGAGGAATTCAGACACTGACGTAATACACCGCGTCAGAGAGCTGTCGCAGAAACTTTCACACACATTTATTTGAGTGCTTACTTTAGAAATAGAAAACAGTCACAGCGACTTTAGTTTGTAATTATACACAGCCCCATAGCTTCCTCCATGCTAGCTTTAGTTTAATTGATGGTATATTAATGCAATAAATATAGATTTGGTTTTCCATGATTATCCTTGTTCATAATCATGAAACTAACCATAAATCATAAAAAAAAACTCACATCAAGAAGAAACACATCAATAAGTGTACATTATTGTATGTATTTTAGTATTTAGTATCTTTAACTCACCTTTTAAGACAATGATCATGTGCGCTTAGCGCTATCACTCGACAACAGCTTTTTTCGTGACTTTTTCCTCTGTTAAATTAGGTATCGGCAACAGCTATGTAGCAACGTTGATAGCCACTCATCAAGTCATCGCTAAATTGGACTAATTTGGACGGTCACGCTAAAAGTGTGTTGTTTTAATAAGGGGATTTTAAGGCTTCGTGTCGGGGGAAATAAATTAAGTGTGTAACTGCAATTTTGTCTTATTTCTGACCCTGTTTTGATGTAAAGTAAATGGAGTCGAGGAGTCGATTCCATAGACTCCTACAGTGGGAACCTGGAATCGAACACCCCTAGTCTTGAGTTTTCTTCTGGGAATGTACACATCACATATTCTTCTTTTAAAAAAGGGGGCGAGGCCTGATTGAGTTACCCCAGAGCCACGTAGAGAAGTGGTTGACCAATCACAACACACTGGTCCAGCCAATCAGAGCACATTGCGCTTTTCGGAAGGAGGGGCTTCACAGAGACGGGAAGAGAGTTACTGACAGACTAGGAAGAGAGGTGCTGCAACAATATAAAATATGTGAAAAATAATGTTTTTCTTTTTTGAAGCTTGAAAACTATTCTAGTAGACCCCAAACACAAAATTAAGACTTTGTAAAAGGGCCTATAGGTCCTCTTTAAGTAGAAAGTACACTACAGTTCAAAAGTTTGAGGTTAGTAAGATTTTTTTATTCAGCAAGGATGTATTAATTTGATCAAAAGTGACATTAAAGACAACTATTATTAACACTGATAATAAAAAAAATATTTCTTGTTTCTTACAAATCAGCATATTAGAATGATTTCCGAATGATCACGTGACACTGAAGACTGGAGTAATGATGCTCAAAATGTAGCTTTGCCATCAAAGGAATTAATAACATTATATATATATATATATATAAACAATGTTACAGTATTTTTTATCAAATAAATGCCACCTCTTGAGCGCATAAAAGACATTAAAAAAAATCTTACCATCCCAAACCAATGGTATAGTAATGATTATTAAAATACATAACCTAAATGTGCAAAGTACTCAGACTTTCTATTGTCCTTTTCTATACGAATCTAATTAAACATTAATCCACATTAAACAAAATCAGCATTATGTAATCAACCTTGACCCCCATTCACTGCCATTATAAAGCTTGGATTAGCCAGGACATTTTTTAATATCTCTCTGATTGTATTCGTCTGAAAGAAGAATGTCATATACAGTGGTGGTCAGAATTATTGGCACCCCTGGTAAATATGATCAAATATGGCTGTAAAAAATAAATCTGCATTGTTTAGCCTTTTGATCTTTTATTAAAAAAAATTCACGAAAATCTAACCTTTCATTGAAGTAAAAGAATTAAAAGCGGGGGGTAAATCACATTATGAAACAAATGCTTTTCTCCAAAACACGTTGGCCACAATTATTGGCACCCCTACAATTTTTTATGAGTAAAATATCTCTGAAGTATATTCCCATTAATATTTACATTTTTTAGCACACCAGGGTGACTAGGAACATGAAATTGTCCAGCTATGATGTCTTGTTTCACAGGAGTATAAATATGAGGAAACACAAAGGCCAAATTCCCTTAATCATTCATCACAATGAGTAAAACCAAAGAATATAGTTCTGATGTGCAGCAAAAGATTGTTGAGCTTCACAAAATAGAAAGTGGCTGTAGGAAAATAGCTAAAGCATTGAAAATTCCCATTTCCACCATCAGGGCAATAATTAAGAAGTTCCAATCAACTAAAGATGTTACGAATCTGCCTGGAAGAGGAAGTGTGTCTATATTGTCTTAATGCACGGTGAGGAGGAGAGTTTGAGTGGACAAAAACTCTCCAAGATCACAGATGGAGAATCGCAGAGAGTAGTTGAGTCTTGGGGTCAGAAAGCCTAAAAAAAAAATCTAACAGCCCCTACATCACCACATGTTGTTTGGGAGGGATTCAAGAAAAATCCTTCTTGTTCATCCAGAATCAAACTCCAGCATATTCAGTTGTCAGACACGACTGGAAATTCAAAAGGGACCTGGTTCTATGATCAGATGAAACTATAAAATGAGCTTTTTGGCAGCAAACCCACCAGATGGGTTCGGTGCAAACAGGGATAAAAAGTACCCCATGTCCACGGTTAAAAATACTGCTGGATCTTTAATGTTGTGGGCCTATTTTTTTGCTGGAGGTTCTGGACATCTTGTTCAGACACATGGTATCATGGATTCTAGCAAATACCAACAGATAAAAAATCAAAACCTGACGGCCTCTGCTAGAAATCTTCTAATGGGCCTTGGTTGGATCTTCCATCAGGACAACGATCCAAAACAAACATCAAAATCAACACACAAATGTGTCAGTGAGCACAAAATGAAGCTTCTGCCATGACCATCCCAGTCCCCTGACCTGAACCCTATAGAAAATGAGTGGGCTGAACTGAAGAGAAGAAGCACCAACATGGATCTGGGAATCTGAAGGATCTGGAGAGATTCTGTATGGAGGAATGGTCTCTGATCTCTTGTCAGGTGTTCTCCAAACTCATCAGGCATTATAGAAGAAGACTCAGAGCTGTTATCTTGGCAAAAGGAGGTTACAAAAAGTATTTCATAAAAGGGTGCCAATAATTATGGCCAACGTGTTTTGGAGAAAAGCATTTACTTCATAATGTGAATTACCCCCCACTTTCAATTCTTTTACTTCAATGAAAGTTTAGATTTTTGTGAATTTTTTGAATAAAAGATCAAAAGGATAAACAATGCAGATTTATTTTTTACAGCCATATTTGATCATATTTACCAGGGGTGCCAATAATTCTGACCACCAACTGTACACCTAGGATGGCTTGAGGGTGAGTAAATCATGGGGGAATTTTCATTTTTGGATGAACTATCCCTTTAAACATACATTTAAATGTAATTATTACTCAAACCTTGCTCCCTTAGACAAAATAATAACAATGTCCAGCGACCCTCCTATTCAAAAGAATCAAGGGTGTCAAACCTTTTGAACTGGTCATTTGTGTTAATTATTCTTGTGGACTATATGCAAACATCTGTTTTGTGAAATAGCTTATTCAGGGCAGTACTGAACAAAAAACTAAATGCAATTTTTATGGTCCCTCTCGTATATTTTTTAAATATTAACATTTTACAGATTCTGCAAGGCGTGTGTAAACTTATGACCACAAATGTATGCCGTGTTGAATTAAATATTTTGAATATCCCATTCTCAATTAATGACAACAACCAAATATTTTTTTTATTTTTTTTTTATACATAATTTTATTTAATTTGCGATCATAGAAAATGCACAGAAATATTTTGCATTACATATTTTGCTTATTCCACTACTACATTTTGGATACAAGTATCCATAATTTGAATTTCAGTGGTTGCATTAAAAAAACAAAAAACAAAAAAAAAAACAAACAAAAAAAAACAAACAACTCATAATGATTGTAACCTTTAACAAATTTTTCCAATTTTCAAGTCCAAATGACTCTGAGCATTATTTCAGATATTCTTAAGCAATCTAAAACCACAGGTGTGAGTAAATTTATGTACATAATTTGTATATTTATTTATACTAAAATAAAATGGTTACAATGAATGCATGTCAAAGCTGTCAAATGTATTTTTCTTTAAAAAAATCACTGCAAGAAAACAATTTTGCGAAATCATCTGAAAAGAAAATATAAAGTTGTCTCATATATGACTTGATGATTAGGGACCTGGCCATGAATCATCTGATTGGCTGAAAATAGGATCCTTTGGTATCATTATTCACTTTTTTTCCTGGCCACCGTTTTACGCATGTTGGTGTATTTGTGCCGGTCATTCCTGTATAGAAAAAAATATAACAGCAAAGGTTCATATGCAGTTCAGAGACAAAAAACACTCACAGTTCAACACCAATTCGTTTAGAACACATGGGTCACCAACAGTTTACATGTGCATTAAAGGGGTCATATTATGCTATTTTAAAAGTTAATAATTTTGATTATTGGGTGTAACAGAATAGGTTAACATGCTTTAATGTTCAAAAAACCTAGTTTTTCCACATACTGTACATTATTATAGTCCCTCTATCCCCAGTCTGTCTGAAACACGCTGGTTTCTACAAAGCCGAAAAGCTCAGAGTGCTCTGATTGGCCAGCAGACCCAGTGCGTTGTGATTGGCTGAACAACTCAACCATGTGTTGAAACTGTAACGCCCCTCACCATAAATAGCAAGCTTCAGCTTCTAATGCTTCTAAAGCATTTGTAAACACAGTTAATAATGTCGTCAGTTCGAGTCCAAGTCAGACTCTGAAAATGCGGATGATCAAGCCGATCGATCGGAACCAACTTTGCAAGCATGACTTGAGCAGAACATTTCACAGTGATAAGTAGTCTTACAGTGGGGAGAACAAGTATTTGATACACTGCTGATTTTGCAGGTTTGCCCACTTACAAAGCATGTAGAGGTCTGTAATTTTTATCATAGGTACTCTTCAACTGTGAGAGACGGAATCTAAAACAAAAATCCAGAAAATCACATTGTATGATTTTTAAGTAATTAATTAGCATTTTATTGCATGACATAAGTATTTGATACATTAGAAAAGCAGAACTTAATATTTGGTACAGAAACCTTTGTTTGCAATTACAGAGATAATACGTTTCCTGTAGTTCTTGACCAGGTTTGCACACACTGCAGCAGGGATTTTGGCCCACTCCTCCATACAGGCGTAGTGTGTTACTAATGGTTTTCTTTGAGACTGTGGTCCCAGCTCTCTTCAGGTCATTGACCAGGTCCTGCCGTTTAGTTCTGGGCTGATCCCTCACCTTCCTCATGATCATTGATGCCCCACGAGGTGAGATCTTGCATGGTGCCCCAGACCGAGGGAGATTGACCGTCATCTTGAACTTCTTCCATTTTCTAATAATTGCGCCAACAGTTGTTGCCTTCTCACCAAGCTGCTTGCCTATTGTCCTGTAGCCCATCCCAGCCTTGTGCAGGTCTACAATTTTATCCCTGATGTCCTTACACAGCTCTCTGGTCTTGGCCATTGTGGAGAGGTTGGAGTCTGTTTGATTGAGTGTGTGGACAGGTGTCTTTTATACAGGTAACAAGTTCAAACAGGTGCAGTGAATACAGGTAATGAGTGGAGAACAGGAGGGCTTCAACAGGTCTGTGAGAGCCGGAATTCTTACTGGTTGGTAGGTGATCAAATACTTATGTCATGCAATAAAATGCAAATTAATTATTTAAAAATCATACAATGTGATTTTCTGGATTTTTGTTTTAGATTCTGTCTCTCACAGTTGAAGAGTACCTATGATAAAAATTACAGACCTCTACATGCTTTGTAAGTGGGCAAACCTGCAAAATCGGCAGTGTATCAAATACTTGTTCTCCCCACTGTATATAGCCTGCGTTATACTCTCCCAGGTTCAGGAAGCTGTCCTCTGTAAACAAGCAAACTTCTGGGTTGTACTGCTCAAGAACAGATTAATAAATAAATCGTAAACATCTTCAGATGGCCAAACAAAGTGGTTTTGCTTTCACTGGCAAGTTGCAACATATGTAACAGTAGGTGGAAGGGAAATATTACAATATGCTATATTTCATTGCCACAGGATTTATATGGCACACACCTGCTCATCTTAGCCTTGTTTCTACAGCCCTGTCCGCCCTCCCAGTGGCTTGTGAAGGTGGCTCTTGTCATCATACCTCCGCAACCAACACATGGCTTACCGCTGCTGTATGGCTAGAAGGAGAAAGCAAAACAAGAAATCAAAAATCTTAAGTATATTACACACCAGTGGTTCTCAACTGGTGAGTTGAGACCCAAAAAATGGGCCACTGTACTGTTCTGATTGACTTGTAGACAGCAGGGAAAAAAAGATCCAAAATTTAAATGCACAATGCAATCATTCCTGCATAGAAAAGTAAGAAAAGCAACAGTCATTATACAGTACAATTTTGTAAATCATTTTGTAGTTTAGTTTAGGTGTAGACACGTCGACGGTCGTGTCTAGTCAAACTCTACAATATTTTGGTGCAAATTCCTTTGTAACAAAGCTTGTCTCATTCTCAAAAACTATGAGATGTAAAATACTTTGACAGCGAGCTGAATGGAACGCCCACTTTTCTAGATCAAGTGGGGAAAAAAAACATGTCACGCCCTCTATTTTTCTTATTCAATATTTTCCATTTCACTTGCAAAATATGTCACAAAACTGATGAAGTAAAGTCGGTCGCAACTTCCGTTTCACGCTGACTTTAAAAGCAGGTTCATTTGTTGCGAGGATTAAAGAGTTTGTGCCGATCCATTTGTTTTACTTTCACGAAAACACCTAAATTCAAAACATTTAAAACCAAAATGATACATTTTCCTACTCAGCCCATATTACTTTAATAATTTAGCATATTGTTGGTTCTAAGCAGTTCTTGGTAATATTAATGCATTTCTAAAGACATTTTTTGTTACTTTCGGATGATAAACTATTTTGGTACTGTGTCATCATTTGATGCCCAATGGAAAATCTGGGACCCGAAGAAAAGCCAGATGAAACTCATTGTTTTCGACCCATTCTTTCTTTTGGAACAAATGTCATGTTTTTGTTTGTCTTTGGAAAATGTGGGTCAAATCCTCTTTGCTGCACCAGCAGCGTTGTAATATTTCCAAAAGCTAAAAGGTTTAAACAGGCAGGAAACCTGCCTAATTTTTTTCTAATTTCAATGCAATATTTAGGTTAAGGGGGATTGAGGTGCAAATAATCCTCATCCTGTCGACCTGACAGAGTTTCTGCCGCTGACCTGCTCTTTGGCACAATAGCCACAGATCATTCTGGTGGCCAGCTCCATCAGATGGTCCTGATCTTCATCATGGCACAAATCACATGGGTACGCCCGACCACAGCATGGAAATCTGGCAGGAGAGACCATTAATGCAAGACGGCTGCTGTAAATATGAGCCACGGGCATTTTGTAGGTCAAACAAGATTTCTTCTACAAAATAAACCTCTTTCAGACCCAGACGCTGTTCCTGATAGTTACCTTAGCCACCGGTGACTTTGTTTGTAATGCCTGCAGGCACCTTTTTCAGGTAGGGGTTTTCCTTGCTGAACTGCAGGGTCTCTGTATCGTCGAGGGTATTGAGCAGCGGCACCTGTAAATTCAGTAAATAATAATAAGTTGTTATATTTATATGCTGCTTTAAACTCAATGCCATTTACAAAGAGAGTCTGGAATGTCCTCAACAACAGGGCACAGGAACACACACCAATTAACCAATGATTTGAGAAACACCTGAGTACTTTTACAGTATAGTGTGTGTCCCTATATGGGGCAACAGAACCGACACAGACCCCTGCTGGCCTCACTACACATAATTCCAGCAGCAAACCAAACAGGGGTTCTCCAATCCAGGTACTGACCAGACTTAACCTTGCAAAGCTTCAGTGGAAATACAGGTGCTGGTGATAAATAATCCCTCGCAGCGAGACTAACTCTTGACACAGTCAACGCACAAGAAACAAGAACAGTACTGAATCAATGAGGATATATGACATGGTTCAGACCTGTCTGATTTCTGGTCTGTGGCTGAATGAGCTGAAAGCGTGCCGCTTCCACAGAAATTCTGAGTTTGGTATGACAATGTTGGCAGTTTTGTTCCCAGTTTTGCCCATAGGTCAGATTCTAAAAAAAGAAAGAAAAAAAAAAGTTTGTTGTGTGAGAACTTAAAATACAGTATATAATTAAATTAGTGCTGTCAAATATATACATACACACACATATATGGAAACACGATGCATTAAGAGCTGGGGGGTGAAAACTTTTTGAATTTGAAGATCAGGGTAAATTGTACTTATTTTGTCTTCTGGGAAACATCTAAGTATCTTATGTAGCTTCTGAAGGGCAGTACTAAATGGAAAAAAAATATGATCTTTAAACAAAATAAGAAAAATGTATACATCTTCATCCTGTTCTAAAGTTTTCACCCCCTGGCTCTTCATGTATCGTGTTTCTGAAGCATCAGTGAATTTTTCAACCTTTTTGTTAATAATTGTGTGAAAAGATGGATCTCAAAATCATACAGTCACTGCTGGAAAGGGTTCAAATATGCAAAAGTTGCTGGAAAACCAAAGAATTTGTGGGACCTGGAGGATTTTTCTGAAGAACAGTGCTCAGTTTAACTGCTCAGGACAAACAAGAGACTCAAGAACAACCATCACAAAACAAAAAAAACAGTGTATTTTTTGTCTTCTGGACTATATGTAAACATCTTTGATGTAAAATATCTTATTCAGGACAGTACTAAATAAAAAAAATAACATGCATTTTGTATGATCCCTCTTATTTTGTTAAAATTATTCTGCAAGGTGTATGTAAGCTTATATACACACACAATATAAATTTGTCATGTGAATCTTTGCAGACCTGAAATGTGTCCTCTTTATTGCAGTTAAGGCATCCAACACTGAACTCGGACTCCTGCAGTACCAAGTCTACAGGCACAGCTGCTTTTAGGTCCAGATAGCCCAAAACATCACTGTAGTGGTGCATCATACTAGGTCTGAAGTCCGCCCTGATATCTGCTCCACATTTCTCACACTGAGCAGTGCAGGTCAGACGCCCGTTCAGGGTCAGGTCAGAGTCCTCTTTACACCTACAAAGGGGAACATGGATATTTTGTGCTTAGTTTGTGATAAATCATTTATAGAAATAAGAGGTCACCTTTGCACCTGGTATTGACATCAGACCATGGTGATCTGATCATAAATATAGGTGTATTTCTAAACATTTACAAAATGTTTTGCGATCCAATCTTTTAAATGAAACTGGGTGAGTGAGAAACACATGTGACCACATCTTCTTGATGCGTCACTCACAAAAGCCTTCTCCGCCTTCTCTAGCACACAATCATTCCTTCACAAAGGGTTTTAAACTTTGCCTGGTATACACAACTTTAAAGGGAAACAATCATACATTTATGTGTCGACTTTAAGTTGATTTTGATATTTTTCCATATTTTATATTTTAAAATATGCAATATTATATATTAGTTAAAATATAATTAATGGGCCCAAGCACAAAAAAGCCATGATGACGTATGCAAGTATGGCTAGGAGCATCAGACCAACTGCAACAATGAGCATTTAAAAACATTTTAGATGATTTTAGTCAAAATTGCTGAAAAATCATAAATACAATCACTAGTAATATGATTTAATTGCTTATCCCTTTTGACCAATAGGTGGCACTCTTACCAAATTAAGACCATTCTTCTAGAAGCGCATTTGTGAGGTCAGGCACTGATCTTGGACGAGAAGGCCTGGCGAGTTGAGTTGAGTCTCCGCTCAAATTCATCCCAAAGGTGTTCTATCGGGTTGAGGTCAGGACTCTGTGCAGGCCAGTCAAGTTCCTCCACACCAAACTCCCTCATCCATGTCTTTATGGACCTTGCGCAGTCATGTTGGAACAGGAAGGGGCCATCCCCAAACTGTTCCCACAAAGTTGGGAGCATGAAATTGTCCAAAATGTCTTGGTATGCTGAAGCATTAAGAGTTCCTTTCACTGGAACCAAGAAGCCAAGCCCAACCCCTGAAAAACAAGCCCACACCATAATCCCCCCTCCACCAAACTTTACACTTGGCACAATGCCGTCAGCTAAGTACCATTCTCCTGGCAACCGCCAAACAGACTCGTCCATCGGATTGCCAGACAGAGAAGCGTGATTCGTCACTCCAGAGAACACGTCTCCACTGCTGTAGAGTCCGCTGGCGGCGTGCTTTACACCACTGCATCCGAAGCTTTGCACTGCACTTGGTGATGTAGGGCTTGGATGCAGCTGCTCGGCCATGGAAACCCATTCCAAGAAGCTCTCTACACACTGTTTTTGAGCTAATCTGAAGGCCACACGAAGTTTGGAGGTCTGTAGCTATTGACTCTGCAGAAAGTTGGCGACTGACATACACTGACCCTGCTCTGTGATTTTACATGGCCTACCACTTCATGGCTGAGTTGCTGTTGTTCCCAATTGCTTCCACTTTGTTATAATATCACTAACAGTTGACTGTGGAATATTTAGTAGTGAGGAAATTTCAAATACCACTCTTGAATTCACTGAGCTCCTGAGAGCGACCCATTCTTTCACAAATGTTTGTAGAAGCGTCTGCATGCCTAGGTGCTTCATTTTATGCACCTTTTGCCATGGAAGTGATTGAAACACCTGAATTCACTGATTTGGAGGGGTGTCCCAATACTTTTGGCAATATAGTGTAGTTTATACGCTTTTATTATATACAGAAATGGACCATGGTGAACATATTTAGACAGTTTTGTTTTCAGACAGTTTACACAGTTTAAAAAAAGTTTAGTAGAAACATTACTGCCACTCATTAACGGCAGCTGTCACAGATGCTAGGCGACAAGAACAATCCTCCGTAGGCCAGACCGTCCCATTTAACAATGCTCGTTCCGACCTTCGTGGCCTTCGAAGGATGCAGCATCTGAATTGGGATCTGAATTGTTTGGTGTTACAGCCTCAGAGCCAGCATGGCATCCTGCCATTAATTTAGCTGATGCGTTATTTGAGAACGGTTGGGTTTGCTGGTGTAATCTGATGGTGAAAAAAGATGATCTGAACCGATTTTGGTTTTTAAAGAAATTTAAAACGGCAGACAGCAATTTCGACCAATTATTGCATAACAGGTATTATTGTTTTCGGTATGACTCAAGGAATCTATCAAGACCAGTTTCATTAAAATTGGTGAAATTAATCAATTTCATTATAAATATTGACCACAAGGTGGCGCTGTTACAAAACTTTTTGAGTACATTCAGGGCATGGTGCCTATGACACATACCAAGTTTCGTAAAAATATGCTAAGGAGTTCGTAAAAATACATCATTGTACATCGAAATTCAAGGAATAGGAAGAAGTAACCAAGGAATCAGAGAAAAAAAGAATTTTGTTTCTAGCCCTTACAGTTCAAAAGGGCCTTAATAATAAGAACACTAATGGATACAATAGGTGCCTACACACCTTTGATGCTTGGCCCCTAAATATAAAACATAATTTCAGTTAAATATATATTTTTCAATTTAAAAAGGCCAATGCATTTCTCAGAAAAACTGGCGTAGTGATTAAATTTAAATTATTTATTAAAAATCCCCCAATGTTGACACAACTATGACACTGTGAGAGAAAATAAGAAAGTTATATCATTTAGATATGTATACTGATTCAAATTTGAAACGTTTGAAACACATCCTTAGTGTGAACGCTGGGCTTTAAAACCTGGTGTAAACAACAATCTGTCTTCACCACTTGTGATAGGATCACTGGAGAAAGATGTAAATACCAGGTATAAAAAAGGCTAGAGTTCTGATCTCTGATTAACATCTGAAAACTCAAATGAAATGTTTTAGTTTGGTTTGAAAGAGGATTGAAATTCACCTGTTGCACTTTAGGGACACTGATATCTGTCTGGCTGCCACAGTAGCTGTTTGTTCTCCCAGTGTCAGACCCAGCAGTTTGATTTCAGTACCTCTTCGTCGCTCTCTTGTTTTTATGTTCTCCACCTGGTGGCCGCCTTCCTCCCCATCAATACCGAAAGCAGTTTCATCCTCGTCCTCCTCCTCTACTCCAGCTTCATCATGCTCTTCCTCCTCCCCTGAAGCAACTGTGAGTGACACTACACGCTCAGGAGTGTCTGATTTCTTGGATGTGTTCTTAAAAACTGTGACCTTGAGTTGCTCATAGGGAACAAACTGTATTCCAGCCCTCTCTAGGTCAACGTCTTTTTTCAACTGAGAAGAGAGATTTGAAAGTGATTAATACTATATCTAGGCTCACCTGAGTCTGTTCACTGCATGACTGGAAGACACTTCCCAGCTCAAATCTGACTGGCTGTTTTATATTCTCAGGTGAGTGCGAGTCTCACCTGTCTGGCCCCCTCAGTGAAGAGTTTCTCCATACTACGGTCCAGCCAGCGCAAGTACGGCCTGAAGAGCAGCTCAACTCTGCCCATCAGCTGATTAGTGGCATGTTTAGCCCTTAGCCATTCCTCTGAGGCCTTCTGTACATGTCTGCATTCACACAGCATAAAATAAATAGTTACTGATATCAGTTTATATTTGTATACACAGTATGTGCAATGTAAACAGTTCTTCTCACCTCCCCATAAGTGGTGGTAAGTCCTGGTCCTCAGGCACATCCACAGTGAAAACCTATGATACATTAGCTTTTATTAGCAAAAACATACATTTTAACATCAAATTTGAAAGATTTCAAAGATGCACACCTCTTGAGGGTAACTCTCAGGGAAGCTGACCATGACGTCCACTTCATTAAGATCATATGGCTGCAAAACAGAAAATACTGTTGACTATAAAACTACTGAAGTACTTGTCAAATCTAACTTTATCTTCACATTAGACAAACTTTTCAACCACTCCCTTGCAACTGATAATTACTAGAAAAAAGCACAAGAAGCTATTTTGTACATATGTAAAGTGGTACAAAGTAAAGTGGTCAGTGTAGATTTATTAGTATGATACCATAACTGTGTCCAGCATGCCAGCTATAAGATTTTGCAAGAATTAGGTAAAATCATATAAACATACTTAATTTAAACATACAATAAGTTTGGGGTCAGTAAGATTTTTCTTTTGAAAATAATAATAATAATAATAATAATAATAATAATAATAATAATAATGTTCAGCTATAATGTATTTTTTTTTTTATTTCAAATAAGCAGCACAACTGTTTTCAACATTGATAATAATAAGAAATGTTTCTTGAGCAGCAAATCAGCATATTAGAATGATTTCTGAAGGATCATGTGACACTGAAGACTGAAGCAATGATGCTGAAAATTCAGCTTTGACATTACAGGAATAAATTACATTTGAAATTATATTAAAATAGAAAACTGTTATTTTAAATTGCCATAATATTTCACAAAATTACTGTTTTTATCGTATTTTGATCAATTAAATGCAGCCTTGGTGAGACTTCTTTCAATAATATTAAAAAAATCTTACCCCAAAAGTATGGAAATTTCATGAGGACTTTAAAATGATTAGGCTACATAAAACATCTACATTGGTTGAAATATAAAAATCCATTCAGACTTGTGTAACATTCAATAAGTCTGAATAAGTTATGCAAACAAGCATAATATGAAATTAATGAATTCTTCTTTCATTTAGTTTTGAACAATCAGCTGTATGATACTGATATTAAGGTTTGGCAAATACTTGCTCCCATATTCCCATTCTAATAATACTAGATAACTGTATTCTACACTGCGAAAGCCAATCCACTTTGCCTGCACTTCCAAAGGATGAGGACTCGAATTAAAACAGAAAAACCGACAGAATCATTACTGTTCGCATCACTGTGTATCAAGTGTATTTGGAGCTGAAATTCAGATATGGTAATGGCCGTTTTGTTGTAATCACAACAGACTGGGCCATCGGACCAATCAGAGCAGAGTAGGCTCGCGGAAAGGCGGGGTTTAGAGAGACTGAATACTGTATCGAACCGTTTCTGACATTGTGAGAAGGGAGGTGATGATGAAATGTACATGAGAAAATGAAAGTGTTTTTTGACCTTGGATGCATGTAAACCTATAGTAAGAGACCTCCATAACAAAACCTTGAAATAGCATTATAGGGGCACTTTAATTCACTTTGGCCCAGTTTCACAGACAGGGCTTAGATTAAGCCAGGATTAGGCCTTAGTTAAATTACTTAAATACATTTAAGTAGCTTTTATAAACGTGCCTTAAACTAGTGTGAATCTTGAGAAAAAACAATGGCACTGACATATTTTAAGATCTGTCAGTGCAAGTTGTTTTCAGTTAAAACAGCTCAAACATGCATTTTAGTCTGGGACTCGTTTAAGCCTTGTGTGTGAAACCGGAGTTTATGTTCTTTACAATAAGTGTTTACCCAGTCAGGGTCTGTGGCTTGAACCGTGACTCTGTAGTAGGTCAGTAGTCCATCTTCTCGCTCCTGCACGATGAGTTTGTCTTTCGGAAATCTCTTCGTCAGCTGAGCGATCTCAGTGGCTCTCAGTTGCTTGCAGACCTCTCCAGTAAGATCAGCCAGTTTGACCTGCTCATGACTTTTAGCTGGTCGTGCGGCTGGTGCGGAAGGCCTGAAACTGCTCCTCTCTCTCTGGCCGTGAGACTGGTCCTCCACGGACGGAAACTGCTGTGGATGCAAGAAGCGACACCGGTCCTCCATTGCACAAAACCCAGACAGAAAGTAGCGGCAGGGACGCCTGGCTCTCTCATACTTCACAGGAGCACTTTTGTGGCCAGATGGAGGCGGATGCTTCTCTGTACCAGATTGGCTGTTTTCTCTCGACTGCTTCTGTTGGTCTGATGCGTGACCATCTACGTTTCCTTCTTTCTCCTTGTGAGCTGTACCATTCTCTCCTTCTTTCAATGGACCTCCAGCTCTCTGATGAAGAAAGCGGCACCTTTTCCCGTAATAGCATCGCCTGCCCTGAGAGTAAAAACGGCAGAGTTGCTGCACTTGACTGGCCTTCTGTGAAGTGTCCTTAATGCTGATCTCAGTATCATGGCTTGAGTCATCCTTTTCAGTTTCAACCGACACAGAATTGGGGACTGGTTCATCCTCAGGACCCAATGACTGTGAAACATAAATAAAACAACATTAAAATATCTTTTATATGACAAAGATATCACTAAACTGCAGATGCAACATGAAATTTAGATGCATGATGCAGCATTTTTTAAATTCAAGTTGTTGTGATCCTAATTGTGAATAATGAGCCTCTTCAATCTTTAAACCATGTTCCCACAATAATAAGCAGTTATTCACCAAATGACATGATTCGATAATTCTGGTCAAATAGAGTTCAGCCAAAAAAATGGCAATTAGAGTAAACAGAAAGGTAACTATTTGTAATCATTCAACAATAAAACACTACTGTACTTGATTGCATAACATTTGTTAATCAGCAGGGCAAAACGGTAAAGCTCTAATGAGAGGGTCAAAATGTGCACTACACCTAACAGCAATGAACAGAACCATAAGAGGCAATCTGCTGAAAGTATCATCTTAAAACCTTATCACAGGTTTCCCTGTTAACATGCATTAAACCTATTTTGCATTTACATAACATCTGAACGTGAACACTGAACTCAATCAAAAGCAGGTTCTACTAGTGACTAGAATTCAGATTCATTTCAGCAAAATGGCTCTTTCGAACAGTTCATTCAGTGAACTGGTTATACTGATTCAATAGTTCATTTAAAACGCCCTAGAGCAGGGGTAGTCTCGCGTAGCCAGACCTTCAGACTGATGGCAGAAAGTCTGGACTCCATAGCAGCACCCAGAGGCCGCCTGACAAGTAAAGCAACCAATCACAGTTCGTTATGTTCCGCGTCATGTTTAGGGGTGTGGAAATGTAGCGTCGATGTCCCTACAATAACAGACAGGTGTGTAAAACTCTTGGACGTATTTCAGTCTATGGTCAGCGGTCTGTGGGAGTGATGTCTGAGGCTGAGACTAGAGCAGGGGTTCTCAACCCTGGCCCTCGAAGGTCCACTTTCCGGCAGAGTTTAGCTCCAACCTTGATCAAACTAACCTGTCAATAACTTTCTAGTAACCCTGAAGACCTTGATTGGCTTGTTCAAGTGTGTTTGATTAGAGTTGGAGCTCAGCTCTGCAGGATCTCGAGGGCCAGAGTTGGGAAACCCTGCTCTAGAGGTGGGGTCACATTTACTGTTGTTCGGCAAATTTTGACAGGCAAAATGTAGCCATCCAGAATCTGGAGCTTTTCATGAAAAATGTCCATAAGCAGATTTCGAACGCGAATTCGCCATGTTGAGAAAAAGAAACATGACTTGGGGAACAGTGATTCATGCATTGCAACACTATTGACAATGGACTTTTTTATGTCTGCATAATTTTGCTGATGTGGCCGCACCTTTACCATTGTTCTGCAATTCTTTAGAGGCAAAATCTAGTCATTTCAATAGGAATCCATGCTATCTGGAATCATGCAAATTTGCAGCATTGACCAACAGAAAGCGGCTTGGTTTGAAAATGAATTTGTCTGTGCTTCATACATCGCTAGACCATTGACAATAGTAGACAACTGACCATTTTTGCCTTGCTAATGTGACCGTACCTTAACACATTCTAATAAAGCCTTACGTATGTGCATTAGTTATGGGCACTTTCGTAACACTGCTTCATGAAACTTTGAAACATTTACAAATCTTATGGTTCGGAGCTTGTATCAAACTCACCAAGTCAAGTGATTTCAGCACTTGTACAATTAAGGTTTATTTTCAATGAATTTAATAAATAATACTTATACTATGGGGCTGTTGAAGGCTTCAATCTGATTGGCTGACGAACGTTCTAAGGTGTGCAATTTTTTTCAGGAAACGCACGGCAAAAGTAGTTCCAGGCAGGTCTTGACCGCATTACAGTTCCATATCACTGCATCAAATGATTTCAGTTATTTCAAATGTCTTTACAGCATACAACAGCAATCTATAATACAAAAAGGAGAATATTTTAATTGCTTCTTCTAATTGACATAGTTTGCCAAGCCATGCCTAATAACATCAAAAACAAGTATTAGCAAAGCAAGCATTAATATAAAAGAAAACAAACCTTTATATTTAACCCTATAAAGAATATACTGTTACTGTATCATATTTAATATGTGATTTTCAAAGCCTCTAAATTATTAACATGATTTTTTTAGTAAGAATGTCTTTTAGTATAATTCTAAAAATGTCCGCCTTCGGGTCGTTTTGCTGTGAAATCTTTGATTATTTTTTGTAAAGTAGGCTAAATGTAAGAATAACTTTCATATTGTTAATATTTCCATTTGACTATTTACCGGGCTGAAGCAATTTAAGTTTACTATACATAAAGATCATGAAAAATCATGTTAAAATGCGAGTATCAAATATGATACATCAGGCCTTTGAGGAGTGTTTATTTGTATAGCTCTTAATCATAACTGAATTGCATTGCTGTAATAAGTGAATTTTTTCTCCGGTGTGGGATTAATAAAGTCTACCTTACCTTACCTTTATGTTTTGACATCCACAATTAAAACTACAGAGCTTTAAATCATAAAACTAAGCATTTTTAACATATTATTGACATATTTGACATATTATTGAGAGAAATAGAGTGACAACTGATATGTATATGCATTTATATGTAAGTAGTCTGCTATACTTATAACTGATTTACATTACAAGCTATCAGAATTTCATCTTACTTTTTGGCCATATAAATAAGCACTAAATTGCTCATTTTTGCTCAGTTTGGGCCTCTGAATAAGTAACTATAAGTGTTTTTTTTCCTCCTCGAGTATGAGCTCCATATTCTCCTATATCATACTATACGGACCATAAAAGCATGATGTATGAATATGATTCAAAACATAAACCACATATGCTAAGTTTTTAAGATTTCTTTAAAAATATATAGATTTTGTTCACAGGTTCAATAAGCGGTTCCATTTAAATTTACAGTATATACAGGGTTAATATTACTCTGTAGATACAAATTTAATAGATTACACTTTAATGTAAACATTTGCAATAGGTTTGTAAAAGGTGCAATTATATGTTTGGGCTGATTTTTCGTTGAATTTACACCGTTTTGACCAGCTAGTGACGCAAGAGGTGCTGTTTCGAGCCGAGGGTTTCGAAACATTGAATCATTTAGCGAATCAATTGGTTCATTTCATTCAAAATTTCGAAAATCTTAATTTCTCCCAACACTAATGTTCATGTTGATACTGATTAACACGTTTACTAGCTGTGTTAATTATGTTTTATTAATAAAACTATGATATTCAAAATGAACCTAATCATATGATTCTTCGAAAAGGTTCAATTTACGATTCATTTGAGGAATCGAACACCGCTAACACGCACTTTGGGATCAGGAAGTGTTGCTAAACTGAAAGTTTGACTGTTTAAAATACCATGTTATTTTGTATCATGTTGGCGTTGATGTGACAATATTCTGAATTAAAGCACTGATCAAAATTACTAGTGGATATTTGTGGTGGATGTCACCTAACAGATTTGCCACTAACCTGCTCCACACCCGCACTCTCAGACTCCATTTAATCGGATAGCACCTGCAAAATGCAAACTGTCCAATACTTTAGTGCTTATTCCTGTCGCTCTGTGTCGTTAACGTTTACGTTAGCATAACCACACGAGTTTCTAGGATTAAGAGGAATATGTTGGAGAAAAAATGAAACAAAACGTTGTCTTCCTCCAGGGGACGCTTTGCTGGCTCAAAAAGTCCAACCGTCCATTGATGCGCATTCAAATCTTAAGACGTTTTTTACATTACTGGAGACATTTTCACAATACAAAGCCTAATCGTTTGAATTTGGTAATTGCTCCCTGAAATAATACCACTGATAAATTAAAAAAAATCTGCTCCAGCAATGATTTGTAAAAAAACTGGATGTAATCACGAGCAACTGTGATTCGTCCAATCTGACCAGCGCGGAAGAAAGTAACATGTACCACGTGACACCGTCATCTATATTCTTCGGCACCGTTCTGGAAAAGCAGCGTTTCTCTTTCGGGCTATGTGGCTGGTCCTCTGGATGATAAAAGCGGTCCTACATTACAGGAAACAGCGACAGGGACGCCCAGCTCTCTCTCTCGCTTTACAGGAGCAGTTTTGTGGATGAATGGGGGCGGATGCTTCTCTGTACCAGGCTGGCTGCTGTCTCACGACTGCTGATGCGTGACCATCCACATTTCTTTTATTTTTCTTTGTGAACTGTACAATTTTCTCCCTTTTTCGGCGCGTTTGCAGCTCTCTCTCATGAAGAAAACGGATTTTATTCCTGTTTTTCTCCTGAGAGCACGATTCCTGCACCGTAACGACATCATAATTAAATAAATTACTTGGGAATAATGACAGTGAGAACTGTAAATAACCATTGAATTAAAAAAAATACACGGTGAAGAATTGGATATTTGGCCCAATCATACCTGACCAATCAGAGGCAACGTATGGGCCAAAGCCACGCCCATTTAAGCTTCTGTATGCTAATCGCCATTCTATTTGTTTATTTTTGTTCAATGGTTTGAACTTGACGTCGTCGACGCCCTCTTGCTTTACGGAGTAGAATGACAACATAGCATGTCTGGGCAAGTTCAAGTACTGAGCAATAAATTCATATCCAAACTGTCCTAAAACACATCTTTGATTCTTAGAATGTAAATACATACATTTATTACGTTGTGTAAACAATGTCTACATCAAAATACACCCCTAAATAATTGACAAACTGAATGAGTGTATAAATATTTCAGTACAAAGTCATTAGATATCAGATACCTGAGCCACATGAAACTTCCAGGAGAGAGCTAAACACGAGTTTTATTTGCTGCTGAAGTCGGCTAAATATTGAAAATGGCACTAGTGCATGTGTTTGAGACTATTTGGGAGGCCTACCAGACAAAAGACTCAGTTTTGCAGCCTATGTGGGACTATGTGCGACTCAACCACTCTGAAACTCTTCGGTCTCCTCTCTTTCCTGTGATTTTGACCGTAGCGTCGTATTTTATTCTTTGCGTACCCTACCTAGTCTGCGACTTGGTGGGACAGAAGTGGCCAGCTATTTACCGGTACAAGATCCAACCCGACAAGCCGCCCACAACTGCAATGCTCCTTCACTGCAGTGGAGTTACTCTTTATAATCACCTACTTCTGGTGTTTCCTGCAGCATTAGCGCAGTGGTTGTGGAGACCTCCCGTTCCTCTGCCTGAACGAGCACCTGCATTGCTTGAACTTGCAGGTGGGGTGACTGGAAACCTTCTTCTCTTTGACCTCCAGTATTTCATCTGGCACTTTTTGCATCATAAGATCCGCTGGCTGTATGTGACTTTCCATGCCATCCACCATAATTACTCTGCCCCCTTTGCTCTGGCCACACAGTGCCTCGGTGGATGGGAGTTGGTCACGGTGGGGTTCTGGACCACGCTCAACCCCGTCCTGCTGAGGTGTCATCTGCTCACCACCTGGATGTTCATGGTGGTCCACGTGTATGTATCAGTGGAAGACCACTGTGGATATGATTTCCCTTGGTCCACGTCTCGTCTGATCCCATTAGGTGTTTATGGAGGTCCGAGCAAGCATGATGTGCACCACCAGAAACCTAATACTAACTTTGCACCCCATTTCAGTCACTGGGATAAACTGTTCGGCACTCATGCTGACTTTAGTTTTGCTAAAACTCAGTGATGAACATGCATGCATGCAAATGTATAGCCTATTAATAGTGCATGTTTGTTTGCTTCAGGCAGAATTACAGTTTTTGGCATTGACAGTACAAAAAAGCATGATTTAAGCACAAATAAACGGTAACACTTTATTTTTAGGGTTCAATTCTCGCTATTAACTAGTTTACTAGCTTATTAGCATGCATAGTACTAGGATATTGGCTGTTTATTAGTACTTATAATGCACATATTAGTACCTTATTCTGCACGACCTTATTCTACATCCCTTAATCCTATATATATATATATATATATACCTTAATACCTAAACTTAAACGCTACAAAAACTACCTTACTAACTATTAGTAAGCAGTAAATTAGGAGTTTATTTAGGCAAAAGACGTAGTTAATAGTGAATATGTTTTCCCCATACTAAAGTGTTACTAAATAAACTAAAATCAATGCAATGTACATACACTGTAGATAATTTTAAACCATCATTATAAAATAACTTAAATCTTGTGTTAATTTCATTTGATTTGGTAAGATATTCCAAAGTTGGAACTATTTACAGAGAAATGAGTTGTTGCTCCAGAATTCTTCATTCTGGTAAAATCCTATATAAATATATAAAAATGTAGAATTTTATAAATATATACACCTTTATACAACCGTTTAAACACTAGTACTACATATGATACATTTATAAAAAAAATTCAAACTTAAAAAAATATATATTTTAAAATGATGTAATTGATTTTGTTTATTATCCATAATTCTTAAAGCCTGATTATATAGTAACCTGATATGATGTGTGTGTATATATATATATATATATATATATATTTAATATATATACTTAACTTTTATGTTAGATGCGATTAACATCACTACATTTCTTAAATATATACATGCATGTGTGTGTATTGATATATATATATATATATATACACACACAGTACACACATATATTATGTAAACACAAACTTTTAATCGTTTGACAGCACACACACACACACACACACATTTCTAATCAAATTCCTTCAAGACTAAATTATCTACGCAATAGAACCAGATGTCTGTAAAGGAAAATATGTAAATCAAGATTTTTCTAAATAATTTTTTGTTTCTCTTACATGGTAGAAAGACACTAAACAAAACATGGTTAACCAACCACAACAGGAAGAAAATGTAGAAAGAAAAAGCCCCTCAACCTTAATACAGTTTATTAAAGGAAAGCAGATTTGCATATGTGTGTGAACTCAAAATAGATTGCACTGCATTTACCTCTAATTTATTTCAAAGCCAGATGTTTATTTCTCTCTGCTTTTTCTTTTTTTTTTTTTTTTTTTTTGCTAGTGCACATTTTAATGTGTAATATTTTCATGGGATATTTGACCTTGCAAACCTGCAGTCATGTGTTGTATGCATGTAGGCTTGCCATTGATCTAATCGACTAGTGATTACGCAATTCAATGATGTAACAGCAGGTGTCAGTAAAGAGATTACTTTGTTAAATCCCTTTGTGTAACTCTTGCATGTGAATCTACTTACATTTGTTTTGGATGGTAAGAAAGATGCAGTTCTTTGCCGTTACAAAGGATTAAATGAAGAATATTGGTATTTTTTGATGGGTTAGGGTTAGTGAATGGTGGAAAATGTGAGTGGTGCTTGCATGTGAAAAATATGATATATAGTTTTGATCGATGCTTTGTTAAATCAAGCGCTACTAATAAAAATGTATTAATAATATAACGTCATGCCCAGTTATTTTCTTACCTAAAAATCATTCCTCTCTGTCATAACTGCTATGTCTAGGCTGCTCGCTAAGTTTCGTCACAGCCAATGAGAGTGCGTCAGCTGACCGCTGTGTGGCGCTGTTCCCGGATCAGCAGACCAAACACAGCAGTGGTATGGCAGCCAGGAAACAGACAGCCATCTTATAATCTGCAGCCTGTCTGTTATATTTGCAATTCAAACGACTTTATTCCATCTTTTAATAATGGGTCAGTGTGGGATTACTTCGTCTAAAACGGTCTTGGTGTTCCTGAACCTGATATTTTGGGTAAGTTTGAGGTGTTTGGGACTGAATTTGAGAGTGCGTCAGTGTTGTCAGATGGACACAGTCAGGTGTCGAGCAGCTGCATTATTACACACACTCCTTTAAATCAACAAATCATTTATACAATCTGTTGAAATACAACGAATACTTTGCTATATTTGATATGCGGATTGTGTTTATATTGCATTATTTAAACGAACTGCTCGTTGCTGCGTATTGTTTGTTTACATATTCCATAATAATTCTACCTTTAAGACTTTTTACTGGATAATAAACAGTGACAGTATAAAATGACTGTTATTAATTTGTTTATTAACCTTGTATGAGTTGATGTTCTTGAAATAGCCAGTCAGCTTCTTTGTCTCCTTTAGCCAACGAGCAGGTTAAGTTTTATTGTTTGGGATGTTAAACCTATTCCCAAATCCTTTTGGAATTTATATCATAATTTGTAAGCAATCCTAATAGCAGTTTCCTCAAATGATTCCATTATCACACAAAACAACAAAGAATGTCTTTTAAAAATGACTTAGAAAATAGTTTTTTTATAGTAATTTTCTATAACTTAGAAAGTAGTTAAAAAAAAACAACAACTTTATTTTCTTTAACTGTACTGTAACATTATTTCAATGCAATACATTTCGAGTTTATAATATAATTAATAATTAAGTTTTGATAAAGAGTATACAATATCCAGTTAAATAAGAACAAAATCGTACATAATATAAAATATAGTATATAATTATAATTTAAGGATTGGTTCCAAATGGAAATTTACTGATATTAAAATCCAAGCAAATATCAAATAAACTGATTTTCATGTCATAGGTGATATTCATGTCTCTATATATAATTTTGATCAATGTCAAACCATAGTTATGATGTTGAGGCGAATTTAGGCATCACACTAATATAATGTACAATATAAAATAAATAACAATTTATAATAAAATATAAAACTATTCACTTTTAGGATCTGCAAAAGAAACATTTCTGTTTAAATTTGTTAATATTATTTTGTTCATAATATTAACAAAACACCAACAAACTAACTTGTGATTTTGTGCGCACTGGGTTTGACAGAACTGGGGCATTGGGTGCAAAGTTTTAAATGTAAGACTTAAATTGAGCAGTCGGATCTGTAGAAACACTACTCCACCTACTTTCCTTGTCTTTGTGCCTTTGATTAATCTCTTTAATCTGGGACTGAATGAAGTTTAAAGTCTCCTCTTGGCAGATTGAGGTAGTATGACACTATCATGTTCTTTTTTTAGGGATCAGGCTGCTTTATTAAATCCCTTTTCATAATTCTAGAGCCTGAGAGCTGTGCTACATTGATTCAAAGGAGGTTTTACTGGTCTGTTGTAAATGGGAAAGACCAAATCCCTATAAAACAAGTTTTTCCTAAAATTCCTGGAGGTCCATGCATGGAGGATACAGACCACTTATTTGTGGCCATTTGAATTGACCATTTATTTTGGTAACACTTTATTTCTATACTTTAAGACACTTTAGACATTTTTCTAACTATAAGTAACTACATGTCTACTAACTCTCATTAGAGTATTAGTTAGGGATGCACGAATATGAAAATTTTGGCCGATAGCGATAATTCTTTATACTTGAAAGACGATAAATCTAAATCCAAATTTTTATATAATTTTTGAGAGCCTGATTACAAAAACAAAAGTCTCACCATTAAAAGCGATGTCCCAAGCACACAATTATAATGTTCTCATTATAAATTTATGTATCCTATATGACAGATTTTCACTGCACATGTTGCACTTAACTGTATTTTCCTTTTTGAAGTGGTTTCTATCATATTTCAAGCAATTCAAAACCATCATGGCGAACAGTGCGCACCTGAAGTGTCTCCGCTGAAAGAAATAATCCATTATTTATCGGATTTAAAGGGTTAGTTCACCCAAAAACGAAAATTCTGTCATTACTCACCCTCATGTCTTTCCAAACCCGTAAGACCTTTGTTCACCTTCGGAACACAAATTTAAGATATTTTTTATGAAATCCGAGAGATTTCTAAACCATCCATAGGCAGCAACGTCACTGCAACTTTCAAGGCCCAGAAAGGCAGTAAAGACATTGTTAAAATAGTCCATGTGACTACAGTGCTTCAACCTTAATGTTATGAAGCGACGAGAATACTTTTTGTGCACAAAATAACAACTTTATTCAACAATCTCTTCTCTTCAACATCATTCTCCTACGCCGTCAGTCTCCTACACTGTTGACGTAGTAAAAACAGTACAGCGTTTCCAGCTTCTACATCAGAACGCCGGCTCATTATTGGCTAGCTCCTGCGTCAGCATAACACGCATGCGTTGTGGTGTTCACGTGAATAGCATCGGCCAATAATGAGCCGGCGTTCTGCAGTAGAACTCGGAAGTGCTGCACTGTGTTTACTACATCAACAGTGTAGGAGACTGACACAGATGAGAAGAAATTGTTGAATAAAGTTGTTATTTTTGAGGGGTTTTGCACACAAAAAGTATTCTCGTCACTTCATAACATTAAGGTTGAACCACTGGAGTCACATGGACTATTTTAACCATGTCTTTACTGCCTTTCTGGGCCTTGAAAGTGTTAGTTAAATAGCTGTCTATGGGGGGTCAGAGAGCTCTCAGATTTAATAAAAAAAATCTTCATTTGAGTTCCGAAGATGAACGCAGGTCTTATGGGTTTGGAACGACATGAGGGTGAGTAATTAATTAACAGAATTTTTATTTTTGGGTGAACTAACCCTTTAATATATCGGTTAAATGTTGTTATTGAACCAATAACATTAAAAATGAACATATATCGGCCAATACGGATATGGTGGCCGATATATCGTGCATCCCTAGTATTAGTAGACTGTTAGGTTAGGAGTTAGGGTAGAATAAGTAGACATGTGGTAGCAAAGTTACATATAGTTAGTAGAATGTCTGTTGGGGAGAATAAAAATAAAGTGTTAGTTGATATGTAGTTGCAAAGTTACTTATAGTTAGCAGAATGTCTAAAGTGGACCATCGAAATAAAGTGTAACCTTTATTTTGTTCTGTCTCGTTTCCTTATAAACTGATGATTATGAACTTTTCTGTGTGTTGACCTTCAATGTTGGATCATGATTTTCTTGTTGGTCAGTATTCCAAATACTTAGGTTTTGAAAGTCAAACAAAGTGACATGAATAAAGTTGTGTTTGGCTCCTCACTTTTATTCTGATTTACTCATTTAATTTGATTTTCTGTGAAGAGTACTGCATTCAAATCAATTGAAAATTGCTTTTTTGGTTGTATCTTACTCATACTGACATATCTCTTGGCATGAAATCATCATCATATTTGCTTTCAGATAAGTAACTCTCTCTGTTATCTCCTTCTAGGCCGCTGCTGGCATCCTGTGCTATGTTGGAGCCTACGTGTTCATCACGTATGATGACTATGACCATTTCTTTGAGGATGTGTACACCCTGATCCCAGCCGTTGTCATTATTGCAGTCGGAGCGCTGTTGTTCATTATTGGACTCATTGGATGCTGCGCCACTATCCGAGAGAGCCGCTGCGGTCTTGCCACGGTTAGTCAACTATTAAGTTCCCAGCACTGCATTTTAGTGTTCTGCTTCAAGGGATAGGTCACCCCATAATTATCATAATTTACTCTCTTCAAAATAGATACTTTTTGATACTTTTATTCAGAAAGGATGCATTAAATTGATCTCAACTGACAGTAAAAACTTTTTAATAACAAAAACAGTTTTTAACATTGATAATAATTCTTGAGCAGCAAATCAGCATATTAGAATGATTTCTGAAGGATCATGTGACACTGAAGACTGGAGTAATGATGCAGAAAATTCAGCTTTGACATCACAAGAAAAAATTACATTTTAACATGTATTAAAATGTATTTAAATTGTAATAATATTTCACAATAGTACTGTTTTTACTGTATTTTTGATCAAATTAATGCAGCCTTGGTGAACATGAGACATCTTTAAAAACATTTTAACCAATTGTGTAGTTTGTTGCTTTTGACAAGGCGATACATAAATGGATATGATAGTTTCACGTTGTTTATACATCTTGCTTTGCCTTAAAGCCCATTATCTTGCATCCCTCTTTTACAGTTTGTCATCATTCTTATGCTGGTATTTGTGACTGAGGTGGTTGTGGTGGTTCTTGGCTATATTTATAGAGCCAAGGTAAGTCCTGCATTCAAAGGAAGTCCAATATTTATTGAAATAGGAGTGCCTGCGTCTCTTTTGTTTTTTATATGAAAGCCCTCTCACACCCTTTCAGCTGTGTTCAGAAGTGGCATGCAATGTAATACCTGTCTTGTGTTGTGCTGTCCTGTTTGAATAGCAATGCTCTTTTTGACGTATCTAAAAAAATGTGTCTCCTCCTACATAAAGAATGGCACTAAATCCGTTCTTTATGTGGGAGGAGACATCTTTTTAGTCTATATGCCAAAGGTGGATGTCAGAGTCAGAAATTAAGTGGGGGCTTGGGGCAAAAATGCTTTATGATTTTTTTTGTATTTATAACATTTGATATACTTAATATTACACATGCAAGAGTGCTGTTTTTCTGAATATCAGCGCGATTGCAAATGTGATATAGATTTTATATTTCAATGAACAAGAAGTTAATATTAAGCAAATTACATTTTAGACACAACATTGTCTATTTTTCCTTTATTTTGCCAACGAAAATATTTCCAAACAAAGCTACAGCAGAAGCAATGCATATCTCAGAGCAACAAACAGTGGTGTTTTGTTCCTGAATGAACGTTTTTAAGAAATCGGTTGAGGAAATGATTCAATGACACATATATATATAAACTCACTCACTTGCTTTGTTCCTGAATGAATCAGCCATGTGAACGAATTGGTTGAATGATTCAATGACACGCTCATTAAGATGGTGACTTGCTGCCACCTACTGCTGGTTTTATTTTTATTTTTTTAAATATTACATTTTTTATCATTTAATAATTTATATATTCAAAATTATATTTTTAAAAACAATGTATCATTATTTATGCAATTGTAATTGCAGCGTAAATGCATTCATGCCACCCCTGAGCTGCATTAAACGCAAATACAACTAAATGCCACTTCAGATGCAGCTTCTGTGCCACCTCTGTAGTGCAAAAACGCCTTTTGTTGATACTTCATTTGATTGGTAACAGCTCATAGTGTCTTATTATTCTAACTGAGTTTTAATAAATAAATATAAGAATTTGACATAAAAGAGGATGCATTTATTTAACAAGGTTTGTAAAAATTGCCCTGAAAATCAGTGTAACGGAAAATTAATTTCTGTCACTTGTGAATATGGTTCTAGGTGGAAGATGAGGTGAATCATTCCATCCAGAAAGTGTATAATGAGTACAACGGCACCAACACGGATGCACCCAGCCGCGCTATTGACTATGTGCAGAGACAGGTGAGACTGCTTAATGAGATGTACAAAACATTCAGTTATTGTATTTTCAATAAATCGGTACCCGACCCTAATAAAATCACCATAATGTCTGTCACAACGCAAAGCTTCATTGCTGCGGCATCACCAACTACTTAGACTGGAAGAACACAAGCTGGTTTAAGGAGTCTAGGAACAACAGCGTGCCACTGAGCTGCTGCAAACCCAATGTGAGCAACTGCACCGGCTCCCTCTCCCGTCCCGGAGACCTCTACGCTGAGGTGAGAGGCGTTATGTGTGCTTGTGAGTGTAGCTGATGAAGCAAAGGAAGTCTGAATGTGATGTTAACATATCCGCTGAACCACCTTAGGGATGTGAAGCCCTGGTTGTGAAGAAACTGAAAGAGATCATGATGTACGTCATCTGGGCCGCTCTGACGTTTGCTGCAATTCAGGTATGCTGTTCAGAATTTTTTTTTCCTTTTTTGGTCTGACATTATCTTATATAAGCAGCGAAATACATCTCAGTTAAAATGAGATGGGTTTTTTTTTGTGTGCAAGTATAGTGCTGTTTCAGTGTTATTAGTCATGAAAATGCTTAGACTTAGTTTTCCCAAGTGGGTTTCATGATTATCAAATCAAAGACTGCTATTTAATTAAATAAATGTTTAGTTGAGCTGCATGATTAATTGTTAAAGGATCACAATCTTGATTCAAACACCCATGCAATCTTTAAGAAGGTTTAAAATAAAGATGCAAGTTTAGCATGCATTTGTGAACGCAGCATGTGTTAGGTTTACTTTTTTACATATTTGTATATTTTCCAACATTTCTGTGGACAGAACTTTACAGCATTTTACCAATATTCTGCCAAAATAAAATCTTGAGGATTGGAAATTAAATTACAGTTAAAACAACAATAATAATAATATTAGTTGTTTTTATTATTATTTTTTAATTTAATTGGTTTCCTAAAACACTGGGGGGGAAAAAAGATTCAAAATATTTTATTTGTTTACTTGCATGTCATGCGACCATTAGCCGACATGTGAACATACGAATGTGCTAATAAATTATTGAAATATTAAAGGAATAGTTCACTTTAAAATGAAAATTACCCCATGATTTACTCACCCTCAAGCCATCCTAGGTGTATATGACTTTCTTCTTTCTGATGAACACAATCTGCGTTATAGTAAAAAAATATCCTGACGCTTCCAAGCTTTATAATGGCAGTGACGGGGTCAGTTGAGTTTGAAGCTCAAAAAAGTGCATCCATCCATCATAAATGTACTCCACACGGCTCCGGGAGGTTAATAAACGCCTTCTGAAGGAAATTGATGAGGTTTTGTAAGAAAAATATCCATATTTAAAACTTTATGAAGTAAAATATCTAGCTTCAGCCAGACCACCTTCTGTATTCAAATTTATAGAAAAAGCGCAACTGGGGTGACATGTGATGTCGGACGTACTGTAAGCGTTTTGAACTGCGAGAGGCATTGAATACGAAAGGTGGTCTGGCGGTAGCTAGATATTTTACTTTATAAAGTTTTAAATATGGATATTTTTCTTACAAAACCACATCAATTTGCTTCAGAAGGCCTTTATTAACCCCCTGGAGCCGTGTGGAGTACTTTTGTGATGGATGGATGCACTTTTTTGAGCTTCAAACTCAACTGACCCCGTCACTGCCATTATAAAGCTGGGAAGCGTCAGGATATTTTTTACTGTAACGCAGATTGTGTTCATCAGAAAGAAGAAAGTCATACCTAGGATGGCTTGAGGGTGAGTAAATCATGGCGGGGAGTAGCAGCTCATTTGCATTTAAATATACATGCATGAAAACAGCATGTTTTTCCTTCCATTGGGCATTTACAACATGGTATAATAAATATTATTATTATTATTTATTATTAAAGGTATTTTAAACTGAAACTTCACAGACAAATTCTGTGGACACCTTGTAAAAAGGGGCATAATATGTCCAGCTTTTTAGATGGATCCCGATGCTTTTTAGGTCGAGTATAATCTGCGATCTCTGACCCAGTTTGTTTGCTGGCTTCCATGGCTGCAATACGTTGTGTTTTCCACCAACTGGCAACCCGGGGGTGTTGAAATACTATTGGGTAAATTGGCAGTGGGCTTGACACTGAACCTGCATTTCAAAGTAGAATAACCGGCTGTAGCATTGTTTTTCTGAGAAACAAGTATGTGAACTTGGCATGTTTCCTAAATCTCTAACTCCCTGGCTGCACCAAACACAGGAGAAAGGATGTATACAAAAAAGAAAATGGTACCCAACCCCTACTGCTTTTTCCAGTAATAAAGGAAAGATGATGTATATACAATATTTACAGAAAAAGGGCAACACATATGCCACAATAAAGAAATGAAATAAAAATACAACGGGTGGGAAACTAAACAGGGACAAAATGAGTACTCTTTACAAAAACAGCAAACAAAAGAATTTACACAGTTTAACAGAACACAAGAAAACTAAACCACTAGCCACTCTCTCAATACAACACGCCAACAACATCCCTCATCCACGTCAGCATCCACAATGTATTTCAAAGGATGCTCCTCTCCAGTCAGCCAATCCCAGGGTTCGTCTTGGAGCACGCTCAAGGCAGAACCACTTGAGGCCCTGTTCACACGTGGTGTTAAGATGCGTTTTGGTCGATCTGATCACAAGTGGACAACGCTAAATACAGGTGTAAATAGGGTCTAAAACGTTTTGAGCTTGTCTACTTTCTACCACTTCCAGAGGTAGTTGAAAACACATTCGTCTGGATTGCTTTCGTAGTGTAGTCGTTAAATGTGGTCGAATGTGTTCAAACAGCCACAAAAGACCGCCTTCTCTCCGACTACTGACCTAATGTGTAAACATTATAGGAACTTTGTTGGCTGGAGACCCCAGTTTGGTTTGAAGACGAAAAACGTCCCAAGCACAATGTTCTCTCACCATTCCTGATTTCTAACACACTCACAGCGTTCGGCTTGTCTTGCGGATATTAGAGCAGAAACGAAAGCTGCTGCTCTCTGTATGTTTTTCCGTCGTCTCCGGACGCGTTCATATGTAAGTTGCGTTAGATTATTTCGTTCATTAGATCGAAAGATCTGAAAAAACACATACGTTTACCCGCCCATAAACCCTCCCCTCGGGTTCAGGACAGAAGTGGTTGAAAGTGGACAAAAGAGACGGATAAAAAACACCAGGTGTAAAAGGGAATGTCTCCCTCGTCTACTTGTAATCCGATCGACCAAAACTCATCTTAATACCAGGTGTAAACAGGGCCACAGGGAAAGAAAAAAAACAACATGTCTAACACTGTACTCGTCCCATATCTGTGAGCTTTAAATTAACTCAAAAAAATTTTTTTGTCCTCTAGATGCTGGGAATGCTGTGCGCTTGTGTGGTGCTGTGTCGCAGAAGCCGGGACCCGGCCTATGAGCTCCTTATCACTGGAGGGACGTATGCATGAAAAAACCTAGCAGACAGACTCTCTCTTTTCATGCACACACACACACACACACACACACACACACTGGGCTCAGGGTTCTGTCGGTGTGAGGTGGCACACTGGATATGCCCTAATTTATCTCTTTCTACACACCTCACACAGGTTTTGCTCACACAATTCACTGGTGATGGGTGAAACAAAGCGCATTATATTTATTTATACAGTATATGTCACTGAAAATGACTGTGTTTTAATTTAAACCTTTGTGTTTCTCTAAAAGGCGTTGGGCCAGACTGCAAAATGGTGAACGGCCAGTTTTTAATCCCGTTGAGAAGACTTTAACACATGTATCGATAACACTTTCTCTTCCTTGTCTCTATTATATGGAGTGGAAGACGCTGTTATTGTATGGAATAATATGTGGAATGTATGCTTTCCTCATTTGTTAGTTTGCACTATGTGTACGGTTTAATTCTATATTACAAATACCAAGGTGGTAAATAGCTGGTATGGGGAAATGATGCGTCCGCTGTCTCAGATGTCACCCATCACCAGTCCGCTGCTCAGGGACAGTGGCAGTGTGAGAGACAGGTCTGGATTGACCATACAATATTACTTGGCATTATGGGTCCAATCGTACAGCTAAAGTAAACTATGTGTTCAAAATGGGGTTCACACCGGGTTTACATGTAAAGTGTAAAAAGGTTTGGGGGACGCTCTACATGCACTACCTAAAAGTTACCGAACTTATATTCTTTTCCTCCATTGCTTATAGTGTGAACATTACTAGTCTAGTAATATATAGTTTAAAGTTAGTTTGGATAACATGTAGGTATGTAGAACAGGGTCAACAGTGTATTAGTTTAAATGAATGTACATAGGGAGAAAAAATGGTGAAATAAGCTTGCAATTTCGATCTAAAAATAAATGTTTCGTAAGTTGACACCTATGTTGTTTCCTTTCACTGATATGAATCATTTTTGGCTTGAATGTTGTGGCTGTGAAATTACAACATGCAGGTACTTTAAAGTAAGACTTCACAGAAATACAAGGCACCAAACTGCAAGTAAAAGTCACAAATGCATCAAAAAATAAAAATGTGTGACAGTTTGAAAATAGTAAGAATTGGCAACAGTTGTGTTTTTTTGTTGTAATAAATTAATAAATGGTATTCTACAAAAAATTATTACTTGTATAGTATAAAAGGGATTTGTAATATATTACATATAATACATGTATAATATAAATTATATTATTACAATTTAAAATAACTGTTTTCTATTTGATTATATTTTAAAATGTAATTTATTCCTGTGATCAAAGTTGAGTTTTCAGCATCATTACTCCAGTCTTCAGTGTCACATGATCCTTCAGAAATCATAAACTATGATGATTTGCTGCTCAAGAAACATTTCTTCTTATTATCAATGTTGAAAATTGCTGATGAAAAGAGTTTTCGAGGAATAGAGTTGAAAAGAACAGCATTTATTTGAAATAGAAATCTTTTGTGACATTAAAAATGTCTTTATTGATACTTTTGATCAATTTAATGTTTTTGCAAATGAAAACAAACATTTTAACTGCAGTGTATTTATATTTTAGGTTACACTTTATTTTAAGGTGTCATTGTTACAGTGTAATTATATATTTAAGTACTGAATAATATTAATTAACTACATGTAAAGTTAGGGTTTGGTTTAGGGATGGTTACTTGTAATTATGCACAATTTACTGTTATTACTATAGTAACTACATGTAGTAACGTGTAACTACATCACCTTGACCTTACAATGAAGTGTTACCATATTTTATATAAAAAAAAAAAAACACCCTACTTTACATTTACTTAAATGACACAGCAGTGACTGATAAAGAAAGAAGTTGATCAATAAAATGAATGAACTAAAGTGCAACTGATTAACCATATTAACATGTGATATTCGTTGTCAACTAAAAACGTCATCTGGCTCCTAAACTTTACATTTTAGGAACCAGTGGCTTTTTTCTGGAGCTCTGTAAGGCTCCTAACTTAACATATTGGAGCGCAACTATATCATTCATGGCTGTTATCCCACTCTTGAGCAATTCCATAAAGCACAAGGACGGATGTTCAAAGATGCCTTGTCTGGGGGCTTTCTTCAGTCAGGGGGGCTGAACACTTGATAGCATAGGACAGGGTCAAAGTTCAGTCCTTTTTCAGGGAGGGGGATGTGTGCCATCTGCTTGCAATGTTAGTCATGCTTAGTCACATGCCTTCACACTTTTATCAGGGGGGTGGGGTGGGTGGGTGGGGTTTAGATCGCTCTGCTCTTGGATCCCTTAATAACAGCATTTGTGAGCTTTAGTGGCAGGTTATTAATAGTAGATAGTTGAAATGCAATTAATGTGCCTGTCATGTGGGTTTCCCCTCTATCATTATACTTGCTATAACTGAACATGACCTGAAACAGGATCTGTGGAAAAGAGGAATGTAAAACCTTTTAACCTGATACCTGTAGAGAATTAGCATGGTGTTGGTTTGCTGTGCATGCTTCTCATGTGTACTGCTTGTAAAAAGAAATTGTAACTTTTATTCAACAAGGATGCATTAAATTCATCAGAAGTAACAGTAAAGATATTTATGTTACCAAACATTTCTGTTTCAAATAAATGCTGTTCTTTTGAACTTTCTAATCAAATAATTATAAAAAAGTATTATGGTTTCCACAAAAAAAACTGTTTTCACCATTCATGATAATGTTTCTTGAGCAGCAAATCAGCATATTAGAATGATTTCTGAAGGATCATGTGACACTGAAGACTGGAGTAATATAGAAAACTGTTATTTTACATTGTAATAATATTTCACAATATTACTAGTATTTTGATCAAATAAATGTATCTTTGATGAGCATACAGACCCCAAACTATTACACGGCAGTGTATTTTAAGCTTCCAAATTTCTTCATGTTTTGCAGACCTTCACAGTGATTGCTAGACATTTATATGTAGAAATAGCCTAGGATATCCTTCCCATTACAGATATGATAGAACAAGTCCAAACTGTGACTGAGAAATGTGAAAACTTAAAACTTGAGGTTAAGGCAAAGAAGGCCGGCCTGTTAAAACTTTAAAATGTTTGCGTCAGGGTAGTTTGTCTGAAACAACTGCCTTTCAATGCCCTTGGAAAGTCAAAGTATTAGAGCCACACAGTCCAAGTCATTACCCAAATTAAATTCAGTCAACAGCAACATGATGCAATGATCATTACACAGCTTTATTGTTCATTTTATGCCATCCAAGTGATAAATGCAAAATGATGAACTTAGAGCTCTATTATGGAAGATACACTTAGAAGAAAAGGTTCTATATAGAACCTTCAAGGGTTCTGTCAGGCGCTTCATATATAGAACCTTTCAGGGGTTCGTTTGAATTCATTTTTATGGATTAAACAGCTCATAAACATACTTCATCCATAGGAAAATGAAAAAATTAAGATAAACATGAAAGTCTTATTTAAGACACTTCTCCTTATATAAAACCTTTTTGGTTCCGATGGCAGCGCTCCGACATGTAGCGAGAGGTTGAGCTTTGGGCGACCCGAGTTCGAGTCCCGGCTCACGGTCCTTTCCCGATCCCGATCCCTTCTTTATCTCCCACTTCGTGTCCCATCATCTCACCAGCTGTACTTTCTAAATAAACGGCAAAAATAAACCTTTAAAATAAAGGGTTCTTTAAAACGGAGTCAAAACCCCTAGGGTTCTATATTGAACCCCATTGATATTTTTCTTCTAAAAGTGTATAATTGTTAAAACGGTATATGACCTTTCCAAAAATTGAATTCTGTGACGATATCTATATGTACATTGTCACTGTCTTCTCATTAACTAAATCATGGCAAGTCCGTAGTGCCTCGTCATCATCTCTTATACATTCTTATGCTTTTCATTCACAATAAATAATTTTCTAAACTTTCTAATAAATATAAATCTCTATTTTAACAATAATGGTAGTCATGTATAATTACCAGTTTTTAATATACAAATTAACCTATTTTGATTCATTTACTACAATCCATAGAGATTTTCCATATGGACGTGCTACTGCATAGATGCCTTTAGCAAACAGAAATCCTCCTCTGGGACACTTCATAAGGAGTGGCCTTAATAACTCTGCTAATAGAGGGCGTGTAAGGACATGGAGAGCCGTTCCAGTGTGCTCTAGTCTCTTAATTCATATCTTGGCCAAGTAGGAGCCTGGCACCAGCCCAGTCTGGCCGTCCCTCTCCACCGTCCACCAGCCGTCTCCTCCCTGTTCCACCACGAGCAGCACTTCCCCCACAGAGATGGAGAGCTCATCAGTGCCCTGCGGACACAAGAAACCCTCATCAAACTCTGTTAAACATTTCCACAACCGTATTGACATTTTTCTGCTCTTAGGTAACTGCTAGGTCAAAGCCAAATGGACATTTTTTGATTTGGTAACACTTTACAATAAGGTTGCATTTGTTAACACTACATTAGTTAAAGGGTTAGTTCACCCAAAAATGAAAATTAGCCCATGATTTACTCACCCTCAAGTCATCCTAGGTGTATATGACATTCTTCTTTCAGACGAATACAATCGGAGTTATATTAAAAAATGTCCTGGCTCTTCCAAGCATTATAATGGTTGTGAATGGCTGTTTGTAACATGTATTGCTTACTGTAACAAATGTATTGCTTATTGTTAGCTACGTAATGCATTAACTAATAAGACCTCATTGTAAAGTGTTACCAACTTTAGTGAAAGATAGTTATATAGTTTTAAAGTGATCTGTGAGTCTCCAAAGGTTTATTCCATAGTGAATGCAAATTCGGTAACACTTTACAATAAGGTTCATTAGTTAACATTAGTTAACTACATTAGTTAACATGAATTAATAATGAACTGCACTTATAAAGCATTTATTTATGTTTGTTAATGTTAATTTCAACATTTACTAATACTTTATTAAAATCTTGTTAACAGTTAATGCACTGTGAACTAACATGAACAAACCATGAACAGCTGTATTTTTATTAACTAACGTTAACAAAGATTAACTAATACAGTAACAAATGTATTGCTCATGGTTAGTTCATATTAGTTAATATATTAACTAATGTTAACTAATGAAACCTAAAGTGTTACCGCAAATTCTTACTATTCTCTTACAATTTTAATCATATTTTCCTAGTTTTGTTTGTTTGTTTGTTTATACCTGAGCCACGTAATCATACAGAGCCTGGAATGTGCCGCTCTGAGAGCCGGCACTGTTTGAAGTTTCTTGTGGAAATCCAGGAATAGAAGCATACACTCCATCTGAGTTGTCCGCTAAAAAAAAAAAAAAAAGGAAATTAAACAGACCATGACATTTGTTAAAGGTTCTGTAAGCATATTGCGCAGTTGCATATTTGTGATGGAACGCAATAAAACGTCAAATTGTGCGGACATCATTTCTGGCCAGACCCATATGAACACATGCAAAAACGAGAGAACCAACAAAATATTTATAACCGATTTTATTGTAGTCAATGCATGCTTTTTCTTGTGATCTTTTTGTTTTTCCTTTCCTTTTCTTTGCCCATAGTTTAAAAACCTGTTGCTGTAGTTTGCCTTTTTTGCCAAATAATGTTGTCAGATACCTTTAGTGTTTTGTTCTTCTCTCATATTCAAAGCATTTTAAAAATATAAAATATATTCCTTATATTTTGATGGTTCAGACTTGTAGGGTCATTTAGTGCTGTCAAATCGATTAATCGCATCAAAAATAAAAGTTTGTTTACATGATATGTGTGTGTACTGTGTATAATTATTATGTATATATAAATACACACACATGCATGTATATATTTAAGAAAAATATGTTATATATAAAATATTTATATATATAAGATAAATTATATAAATATATATATACAGTATATACATGTAAATATTTCTTAAATATATACATGAATGAGTGTGTATTTATATATACATAATAATTATACACAGTACACACATATATATCATGTAAACACAAACTTTTATTTTGGATGCAATTAATCGTGATTAATCCATTGCCAAGCACTATTAAAAACAAATATCCCCTCTGGACATCACTTTTGGCCACTATGTGTGTGTGTGTGTGTTTTTATATATATATATATATAGTGGGGAGAACAAGTATTTGATACACTGCCGATTTTGCAGGTTTGCCCACTTACAAAGCATGTAGAGGTCTGTAATTTTTATCATAGGTACTCTTCAGCTGTGAGAGACAGAATCTAAAACAAAAATCCAGAAAATCACATTGTATGATTTTTAAATAATTAATTTGCATTTTATTGCATGACATAAGTATTTGATCACCTACCAACCAGTAAGAATTCCGGCTCTCACAGACCTGTTAGTTTTTCTTTAAGAAGCCCTCCTGTTCTCCACTCATTACCTGTATTAACTGCACCTGTTTGAACTAGTTACCTGTATAAAAGACACCTGTCCACACACTCAATCAAACAGACTCCAACCTCTCCACAATGGCCAAGACCAGAGAGCTGTGTAAGGACATCAGGGATAAAATTGTAGACCTGCACAAGGCTGGGATGGGCTACAGGACAATAGGCAAGCAGCTTGGTGAGAAGGCAACAACTGTTGGCGCAATTATTAGAAAATGGAAGAAGTTCAAGATGACCGTCAATCTCCCTCGGTCTGGGGCACCATGTAAGATCTCACCTCGTGGGGCATCAATGATCATGAGGAAGGTGAGGGATCAGCCCAGAACTACACGGCAGGACCTGGTCAATGACCTGAAGAGAGCTGGGACCACAGTCTCAAAGAAAACCATTAGTAACACACTAGGCCGTCATGAATTAAAATCCTGCAGCGCACGCAAGGTCCCCCTGCTCAAGACAGTCTAAACTCCACTCGCCGTGTTTGGAGGAAGAAGAAGGATGAGTACAACCCCAAGAATACCATCCCAACCGTGAAGCATGGAGGTGGAAACATCATTCTTTGGGGATGCTTTTCTGCGTAGGGGACAGGACGACTGCACCGTATTGAGGGGAGGATGGATGGGGCCATGTATCGCGAGATCTTGGCCAACAACCTCCTTCCCTCAGTAAGAGCATTGAAGATGGGTCGTGGCTGGGTCTTCCAGCATGACAACGACCCGAAACACACAGCCAGGGCAACTAAGGAGTGGCTCCGTAAGAAGCATCTCAAGGTCCTGGAGTGGCCTAGCCAGTCTCCAGACCTGAACCCAATAGAAAATCTTTGGAGGGAGCTGAAAGTCCGTATTGCCCAGCGACAGCCCCGAAACCTGAAGGATCTGGAGAAGGTCTGTATGGAGGAGTGGTCCAAAATCCCTGCTGCAGTGTGTGCAAACCTGGTCAAGAACTACAGGAAACGTATGATCTCTGTAATTGCAAACAAAGGTTTCTGTACCAAATATTAAGTTCTGCTTTTCTGATGTATCAAATACTTATGTCATGCAATAAAATGCAAATTAATTATTTAAAAATCATACAATGTGATTTTCTGGATTTTTATTTTAGATTCTGTCACTCACAGTTGAAGAGTACCTATGATAAAAATTACAGACTTCTACATGCTTTGTAAGTGGGCAAACCTGCAAAATCGGCAGTGTATCAAATACTTGTTCTCCCCACTGTATATATATACAGTATGTATTTAGATAGATAGATAGATAGATAGACAGACAGATGTTGACAGCAACTAACTGAAATAAATTATGTTGAAGTACTAAAATATATATAAAAATAAAAGCCAATTCAATGTGTTAATAAATGTTATAATAGTATATAAATAATACTGCTACTCAAGTTGGGAAAATATTTGTTTTGATTTTTATTGTATTATTTTGTATTTGGAAAATAGCAATGTAATAAAAAACTACACAAATACTATTCAGTGAAGTCATAGGGTGGGCTGAAGTGCCCTCTGGTGGTGAATAACATCTCCATTGGTGTTTAAAGGGATAGTTCACCCAAAAATGAACATTCTGTCATCATTTACTGTGATGAGTTGTTCCACACCTGTATGAGTTTCTTTCTTCTGTTGAGCACAAAAGAAGATATTTTGAAGAATGTTGGTAACCAGACAGTTGAAGGTAGCCATTGACTTCCATAGTATAGAAAAAATGTTTGGTTACCCATATTCTTTAAAAGATCTTCTTTTGTGTTCAGCAGAAGAAAAAAACTCATACAGGTTTAGAACAACTTGAGGGTGAGTAAATGACAGAATTTTCTTTTTTTTGGGTGAACTATCCCTTTAACTACAAAGTGAAGATGGCTAGAATTCAAAAACAATGTGATGTGCAGTTTGAAATTGTAATAATAATTGTAATATGTACCTGATGGAGGTGCTGATGGCTGAATACAGTCATTACTAGTCTTTGAGCCAACGGCGCAGTTGCCTTGCAAGAGATTTGAAAACCTTTCAAAAAGAAAAGTCACTGCATAAAAATGTGTAAACAGAACATTAAAAGACTAAAGAAATTTTAATAATTTTGATGCCAGGTGACAAACTATCCAGATAAGAATTATTGGTAACACTTTATTTTACAGTGTCCTTGTTACATATGTTACATGTAGTTACTATAGTAATAACAGTAAATGATGTATAATTACATGAAACTAACCCTCAACCAAACCAAACCCTAATCCTAACCCTATAGTAAGTACATGTAGTTACTTAATATTACTCAGTACTTAAATGTATAATTACAGTGTAACAAAGACAAGGGCAGATTTAGATAATGTATTCACTGATAACCACAAACACATTAAACAGTTTGTTTTTGCACTTTTACCTGTTGCACTTTATATACTCAATACAGAGCAGTAAATTACAGCTCAGCCTTGTGTGACACTTCTGCTAGCAGCTTTACGTCTTACTTATCTCTAAAAATAGTATTTTCCATTGATTCTGTTTTGTCACCATGGCAAATACACATGTAGTTTTACACATTAACATACGGACCCAGCAGTGGAAAACACACCTCTTCATCACACCTCCTCCGAAGCGCGCGATGCCATTGCTGTCCGTTGTTTGTTCTCTGTCATAATAGTTCTCAAACACAATGGGGACTACAGACACAGATGGCAAGTTTCATTAAGCAAACCCTCCTCAGAATTTCTTCCGAATTATATCATCAAATCATATGGTTATTGGACTACACCACGTCATGATGATGATTTGGGAAGTTTAATACAGTAACCCAGTGGAAACAATAGAGAAAAGCACTGACCTGAAGGAGTGGTGCCGGTACTTTTCGTCTTGATGAAACTGTTTATGTCTTCTGTGATGTCACACATTTCTAGAACAGTCCTCACCTCCTCGTAACACTTGAATAAAAATGACCAATAATTTGACAATATGGCCAGCACTTTATTTTACAATTACCGAGAGGTCTAAAAATCTGAGACCGCAAGTGAAATGCTTCTGTTTTGCATTTTTATCATTTAATGCCACATTTTTAATACGAAATGTTGCCCTTTCACTTTAATGACAGCAACTTAATGATGTCATCCAGCATGCTTTGTTTACATTTAATTAATATAAAGAATAATACATATTTCCTACTCATCACAGCATTTCGTTATTTTAAGGCAAGAAATCACAGGTAAATAAGGTATTTTTTTGTTAGATATATATCACTATAAACCTTATGTAGCCCCGCCCCTTTTAGCGCTGCACTCATTGTGTTCTGTCTTCCGGTTTGTATTTCCACAGCATGAAGGTAAGATCTTGCGGATTTTTGAATGAGCCGCTCGTTTTAAAATCTTCCCAGGTCTACTGACATTCGTTATGACATCTGCTTTAAACATTACAATGCTCATGATAACTTTCGTTAACTCTACAATAAGTAAATCCACTTCACCAGCTAAATACTCTTAGACAGCGATGCCATAGAAATATACAGAGCTACTGCAAAAACAGAAGTTCAAACACAAAATTCTAAATGTGCGTGCTTGTTTATCTGGCACATAAGGTCTATACTTCCCCACTTGATTAATCACAGTACATTTAGAAAATAATTTTGTATTACAGGTTATCAGAAATGGTATGTTTAAATGTGCAAATGAGGCATTATCTAATTAAATATGCACTAATTTGCATATATTTCCAGAGCAGAAATCTGAACATTGGATAAAGCCAGGTTCAAAATTTTTGTTGACATACTGTATATAAGTGTTAAAGGTTATACAGAGGGGTATAAATCAGTAACAAATTACTCCATAAATCAGAAATACTGTCACAAAAATAAACATTTTTACCATCATCCACCATCAAATGTTGGATGCAAAAATGCAAATAGATAAAGTGGGTAACACTTTGTAATAAGGACCCATTAGTTAATATTAGTTATTGCATGAAGTAATATTAACTAACAATAAGCAATACGTTTTTTGCACTATTTGTTCATCTTTGTTAAAGGCACAATATGTAAGATTTTTGGATTAAAATATCCAAAAACCAGTAGACCAATGTTATAACTTGTGTGACATTATCTCAAATGTTTCCAAGAATGTTTAAATCCAGAGAAATAAGCAATTTTAACCAGGACACGGACTGTGTCCTCGCGTCGCCTATCAATGACATCATTACCCTCGATTTCCTCATTTTATTTTGTAGAAACCATGGAAACACCAAAGACGCTTTAATATATTGTGTGTTTTATTAGACAGGTGAGCAACTGTTTGGATACATTCATTGACAGAAAACTAATCATTGTTATATAGCTCAACACAGTTAGTCTTATTGATTAAATCTCGTTTCCTTGATTTACCACGAGTACCATGATTTACCATGCCTAATATTGATCTAGCTTACTGCAGTGTGCAACAAGTGTCTCATAGTAACCGCCGAGCGAACAATATTTTTTGAACAGATTTAATAAATCTTGAATATGTTTTCTGCCTGAGTCCCGTCTGATTCTTTTCCACCGGCTGTAGAGGTGAAGACGACAGCTCCTATGATTCCGGCGAAATCACGGCGTCATCAAGCTACACCTTTGTTTTGCATAAGCGACCTCTAGCGGCCAAACTTACATACTGTGCCTTTAACGTAGTTTATAAAATTACAACCATTCATTGTTAGCTCATAATAGATCAGGTCCATTAAATCATATTTTGATTTAAATAATGTATTAGTAAATGTTTAAAATAAAATGAACTAAGATTAATAAATGCTAGTTAGTTCATGTTAACTAATGCATTAACTAATGTTAACAAAAAGAAAACCTTATTGTAGAGTATTACCATAATAAACACTTTAAATGTGTATTTTGGATGTGTTCTTTCTGCTAGTTTGAGAAAAGACATGTTAAGAAAGTAAAATAGCCCAAAATCTCAAAACTGACCAGTGAATAAAAAAAGTAGAAAATCAATATTTTGAATTCGCCTGTATGTAATCATGTCTGTAGCTATTATCAGTGTGATCTTTGAAAAGCCTCATTAAGTAATACTGACCTCATCATCTTTGACACATTGCATGGAAAAATGGTTACAGTGGACCCAAATAGCATTTCTCAAAATATTAATACGATCATCTTCCTGCTGCTGGAAGACCTGGAGAAACACACAGAATTCAGCTGAACATCATGATGTAAATATGTCTGTGTGCTTATATCAGAAGGAAAACACAGACTGAGCCAACTCACCATACAAGGCATTAAAGGGACAGTTCACCCAAAAATGAACATTCTGTCATCATTTACTCATCCTCAAGTTGTTCCAAACCTGTATGAATTGGGGTCAGTGAGGTAAATCAACTGTCTGGTTACCGACATTCTTCAAAATATCTTCTTTTTGTGTTCAACGGAAGAAAATCATACAGGTTTAGAACAACTTGAGGGTGAGTAAATGATACATTTTTGGGTGAACTATCCCTTTAAGTACAGTAAATGGTGATTTAGCCAAGTCTTTGCCAAACTGTCAGTGTATATATTTATTTTAATAAGCCAAAACAAGTCACTTTTGCAGTTTAGTTTATTATTTGTGGTTTGTGGTACGTAGTGGGTAAAACAGAGAAAAGGGAAGTTCATTTTTAGTATGCCCTATGTGGTTCACAGCTTCAGCATAAAAGTATTTCTGAAAGACAGCAAACAGATAGTCGAGAGAGTGTTTCTCTTTACCTCACATGTGCATTCATGCGTGGTCTCCCATTCCTGACGAATCTTATCCAGCTGCTCTATGTTTGACATGTACTGTTTCTCTGTCAATCAGGAACATGCATCAGCCTCATTGCATTTCCAGCAATTGAAATCTTGTTTGAAATTATTTGAATTGTGCATCTTAGGGGTTACCAGCGTCATTGAATGTGTTTCTGGTTCAGATGTGCTAACTGATAATTTTTGCATTGCATGCAGATGCTGCAATGTGTGAAAGCAAAAGTATATTTCCATTCTCACCTGCATCCGCGGCTGCATCCCTGCACTGTTTTGCTTTGTTTTGCGTCTGTTATGGCATAGAGCACAACATTGTTTGAAATATATCTACACACTACAAATATACTCATAAAAAATGGCATCAAACAATATCACTAGCCTTTTTACCAAATTGTAAAATGTTTTGGTCACTAATGTTTTTCAAAGAAGTGATCACCAAGGCTGCATTTATTTGATCAAATAATACAGAACAGCATTTATTTGAAATAGAAATGTTTAGTAACATTACGGGCCCTATCATACACCCGGCGCAATGCGACGCCAGGTGCGACGCAAGTGTTTTTTGCTAGTTTCAGCCCGACGCAGTTATCATTTTCACGTCCAGCGCCACATTGTTTAAACAGCAAATGCACTCGCGCCCATCTGTTCGCCCATGGGCGTGCTGGTCTGAAAACGAGGTGTGTTCAGGCGCATTGTTGGCGCGTTGCTATTTTGAGGAAACTGAAATCAACTGAATTCGCAGTATTTTTTGTGTTATTTATATGCAGGTGCACAACGCACGTACACAAACATTTTTAAATATTAAAAATAAAAGGATTCCTCTGGAGAAGCATTCAGTTTTTCCGCTCGCAAATTCCGCCATGTAAATAGCAAATCCATCATGGTGCAAGCGCAACTGGCTTTTAAAGGGAATGGGAGATGAGACTCTGACTGGTTTATTGCACGTTACACCCAAAACACACCCATGACTCATTAAGAGACTAGGTACAACCCTTTTAGACCCCCCGCCGACCATTTTTCCTGTCGTTAAACTAGCAAAAGTGGATTCGGACACGCCCTAAGTGCACCTGCGCCATGCCCTCAGATCGTTAAAATAGGGCCCTATGTCTTTACTGTCACTTTTGATCAATTTAAATGTATCCTTGCTCAATTTATTAACTCCTGTCAAAAACATCTTTCTCTTGTCTATGTTGTAATATTTGAAGACGCCACACAAATTCTGCCCATAATAATCTATATTTTACCTTTTCAGATTGTTTAGGGGTGACAGTGGGTGTACTGTTGAGCTTCTCGACAGCCTGTTCCGCTTCATCAGCCTCTTTACACCTCTGTTCATACGTCCTTTTAGACTGGGAGAAGCAGAGAGGTACAGGGTTATTATGGCACTGCTCACCTAGACTTGAATGATGGCCAAGTGATCTACAAATGACTTGAAAAGCTATTTAATCAAATTTAAATTCCTAGTCTTAAATCTTGACTCTTAGCTGTTGATTCTCACTCTATTATGTCATGAAAAGTCACATAAAATGTGAGTATAAACTTTGTTATCTACTTGAAAATTGCTATTTTCATGTAATCTGACTCAACTGCTTTCACTGACATATACAATCAATCTGTTCCAAATTAATGGACTGATAAATGATGAATTAATTCAATGTACAACCACCATGAAGCAACAGGAGAACAAGACACAGGAAACTAATGGAAAACTACACGTCCTTTTATATAATTCATTTTGCTGAGATGACATCACATATTTTTTTACTTACTGCTTCTGCTGGCTATTTAAAAAAACACTATAATACCATAATCTCCATCATTTTTATGTGATCAGATATGACATCAGATTTCCAGTAATTGCGAAATTCTGGAAAATCTGAAAAATCTTTTTTTTTTCTCAGAATTGGACTTTATAACACGCAATTGAAAATGTATATCTCGTTATATGCAAGTTTACATCTATAAACTTGCAATTGTGAGAAAAAAAGTCTTTTTTAAAACAATTACCTTTTAATTTTTTTTATTCCGTGTTGGAAACAGGCTTCCATACATATTTAATATACACTCACCTAAAGGATTATTAGGAACACCATACTAATACTGTGTTTGACCCCCTTTCGCCTTCAGAACTGCCTTAATTCTACGTGACATTGATTCAACAAGGTGCTGAAAGCATTCTTTAGAAATGTTGGCCCATATTGATAGGATAGCATCTTGCAGTTGATGGAGATTTGTGGGATGCACATCCAGGGCACGAAGCTCCCGTTCCACCACATCCCAAAGATGCTCTATTGGGTTGAGATCTGGTGACTGTGGGGGCCATTTTAGTACAGTGAACTCATTGTCATGTTCAAGAAACCAATTTGAAATGATTCGAGCTTTGTGACATGGTGCATTATCCTGCTGGAAGTAGCCATCAGAGGATGGGTACATGGTGGTCATAAAGGGATGGACATGGTCAGAAACAATGCTCAGGTAGGCCGTGGCATTTAAACGATGCCCAATTGGCACTAAGGGGCCTAAAGTGTGCCAAGAAAACCTCCCCCACACCATTACACCACCACCACCAGCCTGCACAGTGGTAACAAGGCATGATGGATCCATGTTCTCATTCTGTTTACGCCAAATTCTGACTCTACCATCTGAATGTCTCAAAAGAAATCGAGACTCATCAGACCAGGCAACATTTTTCCAGTCTTCAACTGTCCAATTTTGGTGAGCTCGTGCAAATTGTAGCCTCTTTTTCCTATTTGTAGTGGAGATGAGTGGTACCCGGTGGGGTCTTCTGCTGTTGTAGCCCATCCGCCTCAAGGTTGTGCGTGTTGTGGCTTCACAAATGCTTTGCTGCGTACCTCGGTTGTAACGAGTGGTTATTTCAGTCAAAGTTGCTCTTCTATCTATCTAAGCAACTGCCATGTGATTGGTTGATTAGATAATTGCATTAATGAGAAATTGAACAGGTGTTCCTAATAATCCTTTAGGTGAGTGTACATGTAACATATCAGAAATCAGCCTCCTAATCTTTGAAATGTCATCAAAGTTAAAGGGATAGTTCACCCAAAAATGAAAATTCCCCCATGATTTACTCACCCTTAAGCCATCCTAGGTGTATATGACTTTCTTCTTTCAGCCAAACACAAACAGTTATATAAAAAAATGTCCTGGCTCTTCCAAGCTTTATAATGGTAGTGAATGGTGGTTCTGATTTTGAAGTCCAAAAAAGTGCATCCATCCATCATAAAAGTAATCCACACGGCTCCAGGGGGTTAATAAAGGCCTTCTGAAGCGAAGCGATGCGTTTGTGTAAGAAAAATATCCATAATTAAAACTTTATACACTAAAATAACTAGCTTCCGGCAGACGACCTACGCAAGTCGACTTGCGTACGAGTAACCCCTGACACGATGTATGACGTAGGATGTAGGAGTAGCGTAAGCTTTGACGCCTCTTGCGGTTCAAACAAATAGGGCTGGGCAACAAACTCAAGCTCCTCTGACATTTCTCTTTAAAAATTCTTGTTTTAGACTTCTAATTCGTGACTGGTGTTTTGTTTTGCTCTATCCTCTGCTCTTCTGCATTTGTCAATACGTCATACATCGCATCAGGGGTTACTCTTTCGCTGTAAATCGATGTGTACGGCCGTCTGTCGGAAGCTAGATATTTTAGTTTATAAAGTTTTAAATATGGATATTTTTCTTACACAAATGCATCGCTTCGCTTCAGAAGGCCTTTATTAAAGGTGCACTGTGTAAATTTTAGTGGCATCTAGTGGTGAGGTTGCGAATTGCAATCACCCATCGCTCACCCCTCGCTTTCGAAGAACATAGAGAAGCTACGGTGGCTGACACAGGACAAAGATGTCATCGTCTGAGACAGCAGAGAGTAGCTAGCGCTCTGTAGAGCAGTTTGTCCGTTTAGGGCTACTGTAGAAACATGGCGGCGCAAAATGGCGATTTCACTGTAGGGGACCTGCAGTGAATGTAGATAGAAATGGCTCATTCTAAGGTAATAAAACATAACGGTTCATTATGTAAGGTCTTTATTCACCACTGACAACATAGTTATGTATATTATATTCCATTTCTGTCAATAGATCCTCGGAAATATTACATACTGCACCTTTAACCCCCTGGAGTCGTATGGATTACTTTTATGATGCATGCATGCACTTTTTTGGACTTCAAAATCAGGACCGCCATTCACTCCCATTATAAAGCTTGGAAGAACAATGATATTTTTTAATATAACTCCAACTGTGTTAGTCTGAAAGAAGATAGTCATATACACCTAGGATGGCTTGAGGGTGAGTAAATCGTGCGATAATTTTTGGGTGAACTATCCCTTTAAGAAAATTAGGACATGAACCGGTGCCTTAAAAAAAACTTAAGTTGGAAAAATGATTGAAAAAAATAATAATTTTGCTTGTTCTATATATGAAGCACTGACAGAACGCTTGAAGGTTCTGTATAGAACCTTTATTTCCTAAGAGTGCAGGGACAGTACCACTGACAACCTTGTGCTTTTGTTGTGCTTTTGAACAATGGTGGAAGCTCATGAACCATCCCTTCTGAACTACAGTAACTACCTTTCATTTAGTGGTAATCATAACCACTAAGTCAGACAACCACCTTGACAGTTCCTGAATGGAACAGATAGTCACATCCCCTTTCACTCGTTTGTTTATCAAATCAGATCGGTTTTTATGATAATACTAAGTAACTTCACCCTTCAGTGTCTTCTCAGTGCTAACATATGCCTTTGCTTTCTGAATTTGTCTGATGTACCAAGACAAACGGAAATGCATCTTTTTTTCTTGACAACAGCAGTCTGTTTCAGGAAATTGCAAATATATGAGGAACAGAGAAACCCAACATTGATAAAACAGTGTCTGTGTTGATGGGAGTGAACAGAAGTGCGCAAGTGAGAAAGAATACACTTTTAGTAGAGAAGTGAGGCTTCCGGAGCTGACAGTTACAACATTTGGAAGACCCATCCCCCTCCCTGCCCTGCACACTAGCTGCAAAGAGGTTAGCACAAGCACTGATGATTTAAATCACTCTCATTTCTCCCTTCCTCTTCCTTATATTCTGCTTTCAGCCTTTATTAGGCAAATATAGAATTCACTGAGTAGCCTATAAAACTGTCACTTCAATGACTTAAAGTAAGTTAGACTCACCTCCATGGTTTTCTTATATAATGATACTTTGATCTTCTGAACCTTTTCCATGACCCCTTCAAACTGTAAAAAGAGGAAGAAATCATTCGAATTCTGTTTGTGCTTTATAGGTAGCACCTATTTTAATAAAGCAAAGGCGTCAAGAAGCATCTTGGTTTGAGCACAAATACTGTTACTATTTGTTCGCCCCTGTGAGAAAGTAGTTTGCGGTTCTGCAAATTCAGATGAATTAAAGCATCACATAGAATTTCACCTTTTTTCGCTGCTCCTTCTGTCGCTCTCTGAACTGCTCCATTCGTTTCACCTCTTCTCGTAACATCCCAGAAAGCTGAACGTGCAAATTTCCAATGTTCTCCATTTCTAGGAGAGAAAACAGCATATTTATCAGTGATCTTGAAGGTATGGGTTTAGTATATTTACTAGTATAAACTAGTAACTGATTATATGTAATCTGGATTATGTAATTACTTGTAAAATACTTGTAATTAGATTATATTATGCTTTAAAATACTCATAATCAGACAACAGTTACATTTTTATTGATAACATGACTACTTAATATTCACAAAATGGCAATAAATTATTCATCATTTATTGATTCTCACTAATTCTTCTTCATTTCCTTTAAACTGTCCTTTCTAAAACAGCATATTGCTTATTTATGTTCCGTAAGTCTTCCAGTATTGTGTAATTACACAAGTCAGAGACCACACAGCATAATAAATAAAATATTCAAATAATCAATAAAATAATAATCTTTTTTGTGTTTTATTTTGATTGTTTTTATTTTCAAATTTGACATTTATATGGTTTAATTAATTAATACCCTTTCATAAACTTACAAACCCTCTGCAGTTCCTTCACAAACCCTATTGTAATTTTGGCGCAGGTGCACTTAGGGCGTGTCCGAATCCACTTTTGCTAGTTTAACGACAGAAAAAACGGTCGGCACGCCCGGCGCATGGTCTAAAAGGGTTGTACCTAGTCTCTTAATGAGTCATGGGTGTGTTTTGGGTGTAACGCGCAATAAACCAATCAGAGTCTCATCTCCCATTCCCTTTAAAAGCCAGTTGCGCTTGCACCATGGTGGAATTTGCGAGCGGAAAGACTGAACGCTTCTCCAGAGAGGAATCATTCGCCCATGGGCGAACAGATGGGCACGAGTGCAATGGTAACTGCATCGGGGTGAAACTAGCAAAAAACACAGTCGCGCCTGGCGTCGCATTGAGCCAGGTGTATGATAGGGCCCGTAATGTTTAATGCACTTCATGTTGTTGATGACGATTTTTTTTTTCTCTTTGTATTTGCTATCACTATAGTACAGGATTAACCTATTCAAATCTATGTGATAAACTAGTTAAGGCTAAAAGTATGGTCAAAAGTAATCTAAAAGTAATCAAAAAGATTATATTACCTAAAATGTGTAATGTAATAAATTACATTACTAACTTCAGTTTTCAGCATGTAACTTGTATTCAGTAATGGACTACAATTTGTAGTAATCTACCCAGCACTGTAGTATATTTAGTATGTTTTATATATGTATAGCTATTCTATGTGTGTTGTTGTTTAAACTTAAAAAAGTAAGTGTTCGAGCTGCCTTAAAATTTGAAGTTGTACTAAGTTACAACTTGGATATTTGAGTTGACTAAACTTCAAATTTTAAGGCAGCACAGTGTGTGTGTGTGTGTGAACACTTGGCAAATAAGGCTCATTCTGATTTTTAAAGCAAACTAAGCAAATTATCATTTGGGGTGTTACTTACGGACTTTTAGTTGGTCAAATGATGCCTTCAAAGTGCTGCAAGACCAAATCAACAAAATTAAGATAAAATTGATAGATTTATGCTCAAAATGATTGATTAGTATACAAAATATTAAAACCAGAAGACAATGTATACATAAATAAATATTAAATAATACATACAATGTTTGCTTACCCAATTTCACTTTGCCCCCCTGCCTTGCGTGCAATAGTAATCAATTCCTTGCCGTATCTTTCCTCTGCCATCGCCCTATAAGCAGAGGAATGTATTATGTTAACTAATACAGCTTTACCAGACCATAGCAGATCAATGCTAATCAGCGTACCTTGTAGAAAAGAATTTAAATATGCAGTTTTCTAGTGTTACCTCATTTTTAAGAGCTCTTCCATATCTTTGCAAGCTCGTCGCCCATCACATAGCCTCTGGATAAGAGTCTCATATCCAGTGTTGCTGGTGAATTCTGGGCCCTGGAACCAAGATGATTAGATTTATCCAGTAGCATAAAACAGCAACAAGATTTAGGTTATGTGGGACTGTGCATTTATTAATCCTGAATCCCTGGAAAGTTTCTGGCCTCTACTTGTAGTTCATAAAAATGAGGCCTTATTTGCAGTGGTGGACGAAGTACACAAATTAAGTACTTGAGTAAAAGTACAGATACCCTAATAAAATAAAAGTAAAATTATTAAGTACTCCTTTATGATTTTACTTAGGCAAAAGTACAAAAGTACTTGATTTTTAATGTACTTAAGTATTAAAAGTAAAAAGTACTGTACTAGACACACAAATAGAGTTTAAATAGGTTACAGCACTGTCTGACATCATGAATTATTATGAATTTAGTAGCCAGCACTAGTCAACAGTGTTGGGGAAAGTTACTTTTAAAAGTAATGCATTATAATATTGCATTACTCCCTTAAAAAGTAGCTACTTGTGTTACTTAATTACTTTTTATGGAAAGTAATGCGTTACGTTACTTTTGTGTTACTTTTTCCTCACCTGGGCTGTCACCTGAGTGTCGGTCCCGATTCGGGCCACATCTGGTACATGTGGATTCCATGCGTACCAGATGTGGGCCGGATCTGGGCCGACACTATGTTGCGGTCTGGGTTATTAGTATGGTTGAAGTGGATCATTGAAGGTCAGCAGCGAAGACATTGGTTAATAAAGTGAGATTAAATACATAAAGTATATTTGTGTAATTTAATATATTTAATTTTTGCATGTTTACATAATACTCTGAGTTTGCATTTCACTGTGTTTATTAATTTTGAGTAATAATTAATCTGTTTTTTGTTTTTTTTGCAAGTGAGATGAGTAAATGCCTGCTCACATTTAGTCTAGAACTACAGTTACCATCATGTTCACACATCTGATGACACATGTGCACTTACTGTATGATTTCTCTCAACATAGTGAAGGAGAGCTGTCAGTCAATAATTAGATAAAGTAACTTGCGTTACTTATTTGAAAAAGTAACTCAGATATTTAGTTGTAAATTGAAAAGTAATGCTTTACTAGTTACTTGAAAAAACTAATCCGATTACGTAACTCAAGTTACTTGTAATGCGTTACTCCCAACACTGCTAGTCAATAAGGAAGATTATGCAGACAATTAATATGTATCGATCTGCAAGTAAGATCAATACATTTTTATTACCAAAACTTGTCATCACAACTAGCTACTACTCATAATTACTGATAATTCACTTGTGCAAACAAGTAAAAATAACAAAATCATATAATATATAAAAATCAGGAAAAACGACATATGTGCGTGTGTTGACAATAAACATAGCCTACAATAAAACGTCACATAGGGCAAAATGTGCAAACGGGTGCAAACATATAGTTTTATATGATTTGAAATTGCTACGGCAGTGGGGAAGATGCATGGGCATTAATTTGCATTATTTTAATGTTATGTTTAGTTTTACATAATATCTACCCAATTCAGACGGTGATACACGAATGCGGACATGTCCACACATTCAAGAATTTCATATTTATTTGACAGTCATGACCTAAATATGATCCTCAATTACAATAATAAATCCTAAAATTCGGCATTAGTAACTTACTTTTTGTGCATCTCCCGGATCTTTGCTTATATTGAGTCAGTCAATTCAGTGAATTGCTAACCGGAGACTCGCTCTGACCGGAACATTTGAATCAGTGAGTTGTTGACTCGAGAACAGATGCAATAGAAGGTCCAATTCATGACGAATCGTTCAGTGTGATTTTGCGAACCGATTCAGAAAAGAATCAGCTCTTTCACGAATCGGACACCGCTATCGAGTCTCGGAACAGGTGACGATTTCTTCAGTTCAAAACAATGAAAAGTATGGAATGTAGTTAAGTAAAAGTTTCCCCAAAATAAAAATACTCGATAAAGTACAGGAAATACTTCGTTACTGTCCTCCAATGCTTATTTGAAGAGTTAGTATCTGTGCAAAAAAGATGTGGTGCAAGACTGTCTGAGGTGGATAAACAGTTTAATAATTGACTGCGATAATACTATCAGGGAATGCTATGGAAAATGAACCCTTCTTTCTTATATTTGCAACTGAAAGAAAACGACAGTAGTATTGGATGCACCCCTAACACTGAATAGCTCTCGCGTGGCTTTACATGCAAATCAACCCAGAAGTTGCTTTGTAGATCGATTCTCTGACAACAAAGATCAAAGCTAAAAAGAGGGTAGAGTGGGCACACAGTCAGCCGTTCAACAGGAAGCACACAGATGAACATCTCCATGACACAATGTCAGAATGTCTATATATAAACACTAAACCCCAGGATGTAGAAAAGAATTTTGAGAAAGGCCATGGCAAATATCTTATTCTTAAAAAAAAACATATCCAAATCTTACAAATTATTCTTCATTTTAGAGGACGTCTCAGTACTGTCAGTACAAATCTTACTAAAACATGTTAAGAAACGGAAACATTGACAGATTATTAGGGGTGTCACAATATATCGCAATACAAAAATGCAACAATATGTATCGTGGCTAGCGACAATCTGTATTGTGCATAGTTCACACAAAATGAAAATTACCGTATGAGAAAAAAATTCAAGTTTACAGAGTTTTAGTGTCAGTACTACAATAAACTACTATATCATGTTGAATATAATGTATAATAATGCAATGGGGGAATATTTGTAAATCCTGATAATGCCAAATGTCTTGTTACCAGTAAAAAGTGGCCTGATTTTTTTTTTTATTTATTTTTTTTTTAAATATATCTAGTCCGTGACAGAGTGCAAGCATTTTCATCTAAAATAATTCTGTATTTTGAGCTTCAGAATCATGAATATTTTTATTCTGGTGTCACCGTTGTCCTGTGCATTGTGTTACCAGCACTAAGTCCAAGCCTATTCATTTCCACCCCCAATGTAATACCAAACCTAGCATTTTAATCAACAGTACATTTTTTGTTAACCTTTTACCATGTCTTGGAGTATCGCAATAATATCGTATCGTGAGGTCAGTATCGCGGTATGTATCGAATCGTGACATGAGGGTGTCGTTACACCCCTACAGATTATACATTTTTCTTATATACAGATGCAATAATTCCAGTAGCACTTTATTTTACAGTCCTGTTTCGCATGAACATACTATGACACTAACTAGGTACTACTAACCCTGAACCTTAAATTAACCCACTTTTGTGGGTAAGTACACTGTAAGTACATTGAAAGTGCATGTACTGTAAAATAAAGTGCAACCCTAATTCCTGATACAAATGAATAGAAATGAGAGTGCACAAAAAATACTTAGATTTAATAAGTGGTCCAATGCATTCATTAGGTAAGGTATGGTGATGTGATGCTGTTATACACATTATTAATCTACCCTGTCAATCAACATATGCTATATGGTTAACATCAAGCATGTTAGCCCTAACAGACAACAACGTTCAGTCTAATCTGTCAAAATATCTCAACTCGTTCACTTACCCAAAAAGAATCTTTGAATTGTAACGGTGTCATTCTGAAGGCAGCTTACAACGGTAAGAACGATACAAAAGCAGAAGGGAACAAAGACGGAATTAAGAAAAATGAAAGAAAGAGTAGAAAATGCCACACGCAGGAAACCACTGTTTCTCAGCCTGCCTGTGTGCTCAGGTTTGACTCAGATAAGGAAGCTCACTCCTGTAATGTCAATGACCACAGAGAGCCTGCCCAACAGATAATACGCATGCATTCAGCTGCCATTTGAATACTAGATAGGATGACACATCTGAAACAGTGGGCTTTTGGAAAATGTAGAGTCAGTCTTTAGGTGTTGAAGAGAAGTCATCTAAATCTTCAGTTAAGTAGTTTTAGTTAATCAAGTTAAATCAAGACAGACATTGATTTGAATATCTTTTGACTCCAAGCAACAGCACAGTAACTGAGTTTGATAACTACTGATTTGCAAAAAGAAAAGTGCATGTTACACAGCTTAGTTCAAATAAAAGGCAATATCACAGGTCAAAATAGATAATAGCATAGATAAAAGTACCAGTCGTATGTTATCTAATAAAATTAAAGTAGTCTTTCTTTGTGGCACCATAAGAAGTATTTATAAAAGGCTCCATTACAACTCATCATGTGGCACATGGAGCTGTCTGCCGTAATCTGTCACTTCACTGTTCATGAAAGTGTCTTGGTTTTTTAAAATCTCTGCCTCTGAGAGCCTTTCATCCCCATCTTGATCCATTTCCTTGATTAGATGAATAGCCTGTATAACAATCAAGAAACAAAATATTTAGAATATCTTGTTAGATGTTAAAAAAAAAAAAATGTATATGATGCAGCTGGATGACACACTGACTCACTTCTTCTCGTGCCGACCCATAGCTGTTCGGAGCGACCCAGCGGAGCTGTTCATCCCTGTTGAGTTTTCCATCCTTATCCTGGTCATAGAGATCTTTAAAGCGCACTGTTTCCTCAACCTCCCACTGCGAGGGCTCGTCCTGCTCTTAAACACAGACAAGCAAACGTATATGTTTCTGATAATAATCTACCACAATCCTGGAAAATATCTAGATCTTGAGTTCCCATGAATCTGATTTCAAATGAAGCCAAATGTGTATGATGTACAGAAGCATAATATATCGGTTAAAGGCTGATATTAGAATTTTTTTAATGTATTAGTATTGGTCAATATTTAATTGTGCATGCTTATTTTCCATATTCTAATCTTTAAAAAAAAACCTAATAATTTAATAACACTGTCAAATGTAAATAGAGCTGCACGATTCTGGATAAATTGAGATTGACATGATTTTTTTGGTTTCAATTAGAGATCACGATTCTCCAACAATTTTGAACTGACAATTAAACAAAATAACGTGATTTACTAGAGGTTCTGACAAAATGTTAATTGCTGCCATCTATTTAAAAAAAAAATAATAATTTGAAAGATTAAAAAAAAAAAAAGAGATAGTTCACCCAAAAATGAAAATTATGTCATTAAAATCATTAATAAAATTCAATCTGTTCATCACATAAAGCAATATAAAAAATAAAAAAAATATCTTCATTTGTGTTCTGAAGATGAACGAAAGTCTTACGGGTTTGGAACGACATGAGGGTGAGTAATTAATGACAGAATTTTCATTTTGGGGTGAACATACCCTTTAAATTAATGATTCAATGACAAATTCATATTTTTAACAGTCACCTGTCGCCACCTGGTGGCGTGACAATGTAATCGACGCAATCATTGAAGCGCCAAGTTACTTTCAAAAGGTGATTTGCTCTATTTTGATTTGTAGACATCAGTGTTTATATCCGAACTGTAAACTTTGATAATCGTATTATTTGTAACACAGAAATAATGATACTGTGTGGTTGAAAAGACTGTGTGTGAAGCTGTTTCATACCTATACATGACAACTGCTCTCTCTGAATCAGATTTGTCAAAGGTTTAATAGACACAGGAATCGTATAATTTAGGAATAAGATCGCATGGGGTGTTTGAATCAAGATTGTGATCTTTAAACGATTAATCGTGCAGCTCTAAATGTAATGTTTAGAAAAAACATTTTTCATACTGTACATTATAATGTTGTGTTGGCAAAATTCACTTGTAGTATTTTTAATTATTTAGACCAGGGGTTTTCAATTTCTCATCCCTGTGTGAGGGATCCTAAAATTTATAATGCATGTCTTTTATAAACACCCAATTTATACACAGAAAAAAATATTATCAATAATCTAAAATAATTTTCAGTTACATTATTATATATTTTCTTCTACCAGTATGTATTGTTATATGTATTATTTATTTTTTTAATTATTTAATTTTAATCAAATTTTTATTTATTTATATTAATACATTTTTTGTATTTTATTTATTTTAAATCTACGTAATTTAATCTATGTAATAGATTAATAACTAAGTAACTATTTGTTTAATTTATTTTTAAATTATTAAAAATTATTATTTTATTTACTAACTAATTTAGATATATAATTTATTGCTTTACTCATTTATTTTAATCTTTTTTTTCTTTTCTTTTCTTTTTACAGTTTTTCTCTAGACTTTTCCTTGCAGCCCCCTGGTTTGAAAACCCCTGATTTAGACAATATAATGTAGAAATTGGATGATTTTTCATTTGTATTAGTACATCACCAGTATAATGACAATATACACTGTTATTTATCCCAACATAATCATACCATTTGCTCGGAGATCTCCAATGAATTCACTCATGCTGATGAATCCATCTTTATCCAAGTCATATTCAGTTAGCACATCTTCAATAGCAAAATCCTGCGAAAAATGCAACCACACAGCACATAGTCATGCATGGATGTTTAATATTGAATCATATTTTTGATTTATTGCAGCTTCATTTTACACTTACAGCCATGTGGTCCACCTCAGATGGATGAGTAAATGCAAGGAACTCTGTTAGGTTCAGGCCAGCTGAGCCATCCGTATCAGCAAAATCAAAACGTCTTTTTTCCTTTGCATGGAGCTGTGAGTGGATAAAACAATTTTTAATCAATCACGCAACAGTTTCCATTGCCGTTTCATAATATGAAATGTTAATGAATCATGCAACATACAAATCTAAGAGACTCCTCCTCTGGGTCCTCAAGAACAGCATCTTCATCCACTTCCACAGTATGACCATGCATGACCATATTGTATTCGTCCCAAGATACCAGACCATCATTGTTGGAGTCAAACTCAGGGAAGCGTTCCTCAGCATCATCCAGAGCATATCTCCTGTACACCCTCTGTATCCATAATGTGATTTCCTCTAGAGAAGCAAAAGAGAATGCATTTTAATTCTAACATACACTACTGTTTAAAAGTTTGGGGTCACAAATGAATCCTTTTATTCAGCAAGGACACATTAAGTTGATCGAAAGTGACAGTAAAGACTTTTACAATACTACAAAATGCTTAATAAATAAATGCTTAATATTCAACAATATTACTGATCTGACTGTACTGATGCTGTTGTATGAGAACTGAACTGAGCTGGACGATGACATTATTTTTTGCAGAACTGATTTATAGATGAAATTAACTAAGTTAATAATGGTTCTTGAGCACCAAATCATGATTTCTGAAGGATCATGTGACACTGAAGACTGATGCTGAAAAGTAAGCTTTGCATCACAGGAATAAATTATATTTTAAAATATATTAAAATAGAAAACACTTATTTTATATTGTAATAATATTTCTGTTATATCACAAGAGACTTCTTTCAAAAACATTTACAAAATCTCTGGTGTGTAGATCAAACACTCATGTCTCATGTGTTCGTGCTAATATAAATGTCAACCAAACCAGAACTGACCTGGGGTCAGATATTTATCAGAGTTGGTGTCAATCTTTTTCACTATCTCCACCAGTCGCTTCCGCTGCTCAGATGGACTTAGTTTCTGTATTTCATCCTTGTCCTGAAAAACAGTGATAGTTGGTAGAATGAAGCTGGATCACTTTAAAGACATGAATAACTGTTATAAAGAACCATGGAGATGATACCTCAGAGCCAAGGAACATATTTGCATTATGTTCATGGTTATGTTTGACTACATGATCCTCTTGGACAATTTGGCTTCCAATAGCTCCTGATGCACAACAGGCCACCAGTAATAATAGTCTAATCTTTAAACCTGATAAACACACAAGTACAAACAAATTAGGCCCCATCATTAAAGGGTTAGTTCACCCAAAAATGAAAATCATCATTAATTACATCTTCATTAATTACTCACCCTCATGTCGCTCCAAACCTGTAAGACTTTCGTTCATATTCGGAACACAAATGAAGATGAACAGATGTAATTTAGGCTTTTATTCACATATAAACACTGATCAGCGAACATAAACAGAAGAGCAACAGAACCTGCTTGACTCGTGAAAATGAACCTCATTGGCTCCTGCTGAAGCTCAAACGTGCTGCGTAACACGAGAATGAACCTCATTGGCTCTTGCTGAAGCTCAAACGTGCTGCGTAACACGAGGATGAACCTCATTGGTTCTTGCTGAAGCTCAAACGTGCTGCGCAACACAAGAATGAATCTCATTGGTTCTTGTGGAAGCTCAAACGTGCTGCGTAACACGAGGATGAACCTCATTGGTTCTTGCTGAAGCTCAAACGTGCTGCGTAAAACGAGAACGAACCTCATTGGTTCTTGCTGAAGCTCAAACGTGATGCGCAACACATGAGAATGAATCTCGTTGGTTCTTGCTGAAGCTCAAATGTGCTGCGTAACACGAGAATGAACCTCATTCGTTCTTGCTAAAGCTCAAACGTGCTGTGTAACACGAGAATGAATCTCATTGGTTCTTGTGGAAGCTCAAACATGATGCGCAACACATGAGAATAAATCTCATTGGTTCTTGTGGAAGGTCAAACGTGCTGCGTAACACGAGAATGAACCTCATTGGTTCTTGCTGAAGCTCAAACGTGCTGTGTAACACGAGAATGAAACTCATTGGTTCTTGTGGAAGCTCAAACGTGATGCGCAACACGAGGATGAACCTCACTGGTTCTTGCGGAAGCTCAAACATGATGCGCAACACACGAGAATGAATCTCATTGGTTCTTGTGGAAGCTCAAATGTGCTGCTCAACACGAGAATGAACCTCATTGGTTCTTACACGTCAAGCAAACATGCTTAAGCTTCCGTTTACCACAACTGATGTCTTGATGAATGTTTATATGTGAATAAAAGCCTAAATTCAATCTGTTCATCATATAAAGTGATTGTGTCTCTTCAGAAAATTTGGACTAAACTGCTCAATTCATATGGATTAGTTTTACAATCTCTTTATGAACTTTTTGAAGCGTCAAAGTTTCAGTTGCGTAGCTGTCAATGGAGGGACAGAAAGCTCTCAGATTTCATCAAAAAGATCTTCATTTTAGTTCCGAAGATGAACGAAAGTTTTATGAGTTTGGAACGACATGAGGGTGAGTAATTAATGACAGAATTGTTGGGTGAAATATCTCTTTAACATGATGATCTCGAATGCCCTCTTGTGATGGGCTACACATTCCCATGTCAAAGCATCTTGCAATATTGATGTTGGTAAGGAAGGATAATAACAAATTGGGTTCAAATAATAGCAGTCTGTAGCCAGAATATGGCTTTAAATAAAACTATACATAACATGTATCTCCTTTTATGGTATGATGACTTTCTGATATTGAAGGCTTTTTGGTGTTCGTGTCGCTAACTGCGAAGTATTTTTAATGTAAAAAGCAACTAGAAAACGTGCAAATTCATTCCAAGGCTAACACTCCATTGAATATGTATTTAAGGCAACCACAAGAAGAATTCAACATACATGTTTAAGAAACAAAACACTTACTTTCGAAAGGCTGGTTGCTAAAGTTTTCAGCTGAGCTTGTTGCCATGGTGCGCTCCGGTCTTCTGTACTCTCACTCACCGTTTCCTGTATGTTCAACTCATCTGTTACAGCCACCTGCAGGGCAGGAGGACGAGCAGAGAAAGACTTTAAAGTCCCCATGAAATCAAAATGTGAAGTTTTTTGGCTTTTAGTATGGATATGTTAACCTTAAGGTTATCAATAATCTAGTGTGCTCCAAAACAATGGCAATTTAAAAGATATAAGATTTCAAAACTTACAGTCTCTCACTTCCGCCAATAAGGATCAATGATTTTGATGACATCACTCTGCACTTCAGCTTCTCATCAGACTTTCTGTCCAATCAAATGCTCTCTAGAATCTGAAGCATCCCGCCTCCTAAATTATAAATAGACACTGAAGCTGTGGCTAAAATCGGTCACTCTTCACACATTTACTATTGCCTATATGGTGAATGGCACATAGTGCACTATATAGGGGATAGGGAACGATTCAGACAGTGTAAATATGCTTTCCATTGGGGCGTATAAAGTCTGGTTTCAGGCTAACCGCCACAGTGTACACACAGTCTGCTCCGGTCCAGAGACACAATAGCACAGAGCGGATCATATGCACGAGATGGCGCAAAACGTATCAAACCCATTTGAATTCTACACAGAATGCTGTATTTTATTTTTAGCGATATGAAGGAGATTAGGAGGAGAAACAGTTAGAGATTAGGAGGAAACTGCGGCTTTACTGAGCTCAACCAAAGACTTTATATATACAGGAAGACGGTGCACTCCGATTACTTATGAATGGGAGAAAGTGCAACGCCCAGTATGGCGAATAAGCCCCGCCTTCCAAATGAAAGAGCCAATCGTTGATTAGTGAACTCATCGCGTCACTGCAGCTGCCGTTAGACGCTCCGGTTGCTATAGAAACAGGCGGTGTTCTGAGACGCGCGTTTAGGATTGCACATTAGCTTTGTCCAGGCTGAAAAATGCAGTTTTTTGTCATGATTCGAGCGTTTAGAAACAATATTTATGAGACAACTGTTGTCAGATTTCATTGATGATTTCAAATATCAAATTGAATCATAAGCTTGGCGAACAGTTTTGGAGAATTCGATGTTTCCCTATTCAAGGAGATAAGAGCTGCACTTGCATGCCCGAGAGGCGTTTTAAAGATGGCCGCCGAGTGAAATGACTTGTCTTAAAGGAACACTCCACTTTTTTTGAAAAGAAAATTTTTGAAAAAAATCGCAATTTTTCATTTTCCTTCGGTCTTAGTACACGATGTAATTACAGAAGAGTCAAGTTTTAAATAGGAAAAATATCGAAAGTCTTTGGTCATTTTTGAGCGAGATGCTAACGGTCTAATCAGATTCAATGATCTATGCTAAGCTATGCTAAAAGTGCTACCACCAGATCCGGAGATCGGCTGAATGGATTCGAAAACGGTAAAACTCAACTGTTTAACTCTAGGGGAGTTGGAAAATGAGCCTATTTTTTTTTAAAAAGTGGAGTGTTCCTTTAAAGGGACTTTGGCTCAATGGCTGGCTGAGCTGTGATATAAACTAAACGCTGTTGGCTATTCTATTTGTCTTCCTATTTCAGTGGAAATACATCAACACATTGATTTTTTTTTAATCATTTATAAAGTAGGAAAAATTTGTTTGGGGTCAGACCATTTTATTTTATGAATGTGAAACTTTCCCATTAAAATTTAAAATGAACAGTTGTAAAAAAATATCCTTTATCTTGATCAGTTCCATGGCCAAGCAAATTATGGAAATTAACGAAGTTGATATACAAATGTGGCATAGCATTTGAAAGACATTTACATTTTACATGGACTGTCAAAAAAAACAACAACATAAAATGGCGGCATTGTTGGGATACAGAAGCAGGGCAGACATTTATATTCAACCCGAAACCCCAGCTTTTTGTGATAATACATGTAATGTAATATAAATACTTAAGACATTAACAGCAGGTGGCATCGATGCACTATTTTAGTTTGCAATCCGCCGTTTGACAACCAAAAGAAGCGTGATGTGTTTTCTGACCTCCAGGTGTCGCTGTTTCCCCGCGATCTTTACTCTCCGATCTCTAGCAGGAACTGACGTTTGTGTCTACGACTACATGAGCAAATTTTCCAGCTGGAGGAAAATGTCCAGCGTCAAAGATCCGAGAGTCTGAAGGTGGGAATCGTCATTTATTCACACAAATTCTTGCTGTGCCGTTAAGTTTACCCGTCAGCTCTGTTCTTCTGCCTACCGGAAGTACGGTGTGTTCTGTTAGTCTGAGTATTTGTGTTGTTTGTTTTTCTTCTGCTTGTGTTTTCACTTTTGTTGGCGCGTTGAGTGCGCCGAAATTCCGAAACATTTGCACAAACATTGCGTAAAGTTTCTGAAGCTACTTTCTACGAGAGATATATTGTTTAAGTGTTTAGACATAGTCTTTTGAGATGGTTTACAATATCGGGCTGTTCGTGGCAGGTTATTTACTATGCTGACAGCTTTATTTGATTAGAAATATTAATCTATTGACTGGCAATCTAGAGACTGTTGTTATGGTAAGGTGCCTATTCTTTGTCGCATACTTTGCATCCTTTATCAACTTTTGTTTAGTTTCTGAAATGTCTTTCAGACTGTATTAATCCTTTGTTCATTGAGATAAGATTTCTATTTGGATCGCTTCTATTTGAATCACTTAAATTGAGCAACATTTCATCTAATATACGTAATAAAAACCAGAACAGGTTCATGAAAGTTAGTGATGAAGCTCAAGTATCTGCTGCACCATCACTAAGTTTTTGCAACACTGGGTGAAGCCTATAACACTTTAACAATTTAACATTAATTCAAATATAATAACTAATATTTAGTAACTTATTCTCATCTGTATTTAAAGTTAAAATCTTGCTGACCAGTTTTTATGCAAGAAAATGTAATGCATCCATTTGCATATTTACTTGGATATTCCAGTGTTTTTTTCTCATTTCAAACAAGCTGAAATACCACAGTCGATATTGTGTAATGATTATAATATTGTAATGTTTCCAATAGGAATAAATGCTCTTTTGTATGCCGCTTTGAGTGAGTATTGTTGAGGTTGAGGTAACTAACTGGAGAAGCAGGTTTTGTCTTGTTTTTTTGCCTTTTGCCAGGCATAACTAAAATAGGCTTGTATAAATGAACGTATGGCCTTTTTAAAACTTAAACTGAAAGGGTGGCATGTAAAAAGTGTTGCGTCATTGTAGTTATATGCATGAATCATGTGCCTTGGCTATGCTAGCTGAATATGCATGCATATGCAACAATTTTTTTTTTTTATTCAGTCGTGCAATTGTTGTCTGTCACGTAAACCGACTATATTGTTTTTACTGTAAACAGGACAGATGTAATGACAGGTTTCACACATTTATGAGTGCTGTAATGTGTCATCTATCATTCATGTACCCTTCCGAACTTTCTCACTGTCTTGGGAACTATCTGTTTTCTCTTGACTTGTTTTGCAAGTGCTTAGAAAAGCATCTGAAACCAAACTCTGTATTTCGGAGTCATGCTTTGTCTTAAAAGTCTTAAAAGTGAGCCGATGTTCATAAACTGACGCATTTAAAAGCCATATGCATTATCTAGTTATTCATTTTTGTACTTTGAACAGCTGCATTGAAGCTTGATAAATCATTTTATTGTGAAGTACAAAAACATCTTTTGCTGGCTTCCATTATGATTGGACACCATCTTTGAAAGGCTTTGAATCTGGGGGGTTTCAAATGCATAAATAAGTGATATTTGTCGTTGTTAATACAGTGCAGTCAGGCATGCACCCACCATTCCCACAAGCTTTTGGCTGCGACGATTTGATAAAACTGTGAGCGCAGAGTATGCCTTTCTTTCTGACACGAAAAAGAGGACATAGCACACCATTGCCTGGTTTCACAGACAAGGCTTAAGCCTAGTCCCAGACTAAAATGCATGTTTTTGAGCTATCTTAACTGAAAGTAACTTGCATTGACATATCTTAAAATATGTCATTGCCATTGTTTTGTCTCAAGATGCACACCAGTAATGTTTTTTTCTAAGGCATGTTTATAAAAGCTACTTAAATGTCCTAAGCCCTATTTGGATGGGATTAGTTTTACAAGGATAGATGGAGTAAAGTAATTTTACCACAGGACGTCTGTAATATTAATGGCCAATTCGCACGGGATAAGAAATCTCAGTAAAACTAGCAGAAGTGGTAGAGGTAACTCGATTTATGGACCGCCGTCACCTCCCTGTCGTCATGTGCGTATTAAGTTGCTTCCTGATATCATGTGCGCAAACACACATAATCTATATATAACAGTTAGGTCCGGTCGAACGATTTATTAAATTAATTAAATTCTGATTGGATTCTGTTTGTAATAGACACTTAGAAAGCTAAAAGAAATTTCATGCCTCTGACTCTGTGCTTTCGACTTTTTTTTATCTGAATAGTAAGCAGAAAACACTTGAGGTTTGCCACAGACTTGTCCCACCGCCTAGAACACAACTGAATGCTTTTTCAAGCGCCTCCATATTTGAAAAACCGCAGAAAACTACTTTTAAACAGAAAATGACGGAATATTTACATACATATTTACAGTGGGTCTATTTGCACAGGATTAGTATTACCTGAGGTCATTTTTCCAGACCTTTTTACAGAAGGCAAAAGTCGCCATAATCTTTACTGACATTGTCCGTAATGATTACTGAGATGGCACATTCGGACGGGACTAAAATCACTGAGAAGCTCTGGTAATAATTACTTTAGCCCACCTCTCCATGTTAAAGTAATCCTGTCTCAATAGTGCTCTAATTGAACTAAGGCCTAATCCTGGCCTAATCTAAGATCTGTCTGTGAAACCAGGGGCCGGATTCACAAAACATTCTTAAGAATAAAATTCTTCTTAATTGCCAATTTCTTCTTATTTTCTAACTTAAGAAAAAAGATAAGAGTATTTTGCATTCTCAAAACTTTTCTTAAGAATGTTATCTTTTTTCTTATGATTGCTCTTAAGATAACATTTAAGAAGAATTCATATTCCCGAAAAGAATGTTCTGAAAAATCATCGTAAATAACTTCTTAAAGTTAGGATAACCTCCAACCTATCTTAAATACCCAAATGTAAGATGTTTAATGAATTTATTGGGTTGTTTCAAATATTAACCATTACAACATAGTAGCTAGCTAAATATAATATATATTACTACTAGTACCATGAATATGGACGAATACTATAAAGTGACACCGATCGATCATTTACGTGTATATGATGCGTTTACTCAAGCTACAACTAGCGAGGCAGCACAACACACACACACACACACACACACACACACACGCACGCACGCACGCAGAGAGATACCGGACGCATTCAATCTACAGAGAGCGCGAGAAAGACGGAGCGCAAATGAATGGGAAAAACCGCTGCATCTTGAGGCAGGCTCTTTTAAAATAACGATTTTAACGACATGGCACATTACAAACACGACGCTGAGTGAATAACTTCCGCCAAGCCAGTCATGACGAAAATAGTCTACACACTTAGTATGGTATCTACGGTAATCTGCAGGCAGCCCAAAAAGACAGGCTTTGAGGTGTATTTCATTCAGCGAGTCTTCAGCAATACCCGCCCTTCAATCAAATAACACCAAATAACACCTTTCATTTTTCTTCTTAAGTAAAAAATTAAGATGTTCTTAAGAAAATATTTGAGAACTTAAGAATTTTTTCAAGAATTGCACTTAGGAACATTCTTACGAACTTAGAATTTATCTTAAGAATTTTCTTAACTTCTGTCTTAAGAAGCGCAATGGATTGGAAAAAAAATGTTGCTGAAGAACTACTTTGCTTGGCAGAAGAATTATTCATTTTCGGTAAATTATTAAAAAAAAATTGTTGCGACTGCACTTTTATTAAAGCATTAAGTTCTTTAGCAACCGTAATCAAATAAACTCTGCATTCCATTGTGCATAACACTCCTAAATGACACATTCTTCCTTGCCTTGACTTGTTAGAGATGGATATCTGGGTTCATTACCCCATGTTTCGTCATCACTGTCACACTTAAATAACATAAATCAATCCTGCCCTATTTTCGTGGGTTTTTGCGCATAATCAGTGAAGTTGTGAATGAGGAGCTGAAACCCAGTTCTGTCTTGAGTTTGTACCTAATTGGTTCTGTTTCAATTGCAAGCTGGCATGTCTCAGGCCTGTAAGGCACAGGGAAATGTCTGGTATGTGCTTGTAACCGCCTGCCATTCACCCATTAAATCCGGAGTTTGACACGCCCTCAATGACCACTCACATGAACTGTATTTTCCTGCTGACGTTTTGCACATTTCGTAATCTTAAGATTTGTCATATCCGAAATATTCAGGATGCCTTTGTCAGAATCAGAATCAGAATCAGTAATGACATATTTTCTATGATCCAGGGCTCTACGCTTCCATTTCTTTTTAGGAGCGCAGTCAAAAATTTAGGAGCTCCTTCTGATCAAATGAACTTTCCCATTACAGGGTGATATTTGACTCCTTAAGTAGAATATATATATATTTTTTGTAATGTATTTTTTTTTTTCTAACCTAATTAAGTGTATGTCATCTTTTATGGCAAATTCTTATATTCTATTTATTGTTTTAATTTAATTAGAATAAGACAAAATCAGGCAGAATAAGTTGCCATTCAAATGAAATCCGGATCAACAAAATTCATCTTTGCACTGCAGAGGTGGCACAGAAGTACACAACTGGCATTTAGGTATATTTATAGTTTTTAATGAGGCTTTTGTAATATTAAAGTATTGAAATAACTGAAATGATAGTTTAAAATGGAAACGTACAGTAGGTGGCGGCATGAATTATTCGTTCAAAATGGCTGATTCATGAACGAAGCAAGTGTCTTTATGAATGGCATTGAATAATTAATTCACCCGATTTGTTCAAAAAGAACGAATGTCTGTGATTGGCTACATTGCTCAACGCTGCAAAACATGTTGTAAATTAGGGCTCCCGACTAAAAAGTTGTTCATTTAAGCCATTAGTCAACTAATCGCACGTTTAAATTAATTTAATTAAATATATACTGAGGGGTGGAATATATTGCCTATACCGTGCTCAAGCGCATGCATAAAGCTTGCCGCAAAGCACTGGCAAAAATAATAATTATGAATGTGTCGGAAAAAATAGCAAGGAGACATTTTGTTGTTTACTAATAAACTAGTGTTTTTGTGTCAATGTCGGCTGCAAAGATGAAGTTAACGACGCTGACTCGCCATCTCCGCAGTAAAGTAGACACGCCAATAGAGAGAAATGCACCTTTCATATCGATTACATAAGCAGAAAATAGCAGAATTTCTTTTCGATTCGAATTGGTTCGTTTAAAAGACATTTTTTTTAAGCTTTCTATAGATGTATTTCTCATGTCTGTGAGGCAAGTATACGCTGACGCGCTGTAGCTCAGGGAGACCGAGACCGCAGAAAGCGCATCCTGTTTGTTTTCTTTATTTTACAAAAGCACAGCGTTTTGTTGTTATTTTGAGTGTACACAATAAAAGTAGACGCTTTACAGTTTGATGTATTACTCTTATCTGTATGACCAAAAATGACAGGGTATTTTAAGTTGCAAGTAGTGATGGGGAGTCGACTCCAAAAGAGTTGATTCGTCGACTCTGAATAGCCCCAGAGTCGGGGTCGACTCCAGCACAGGAATCGACTCTCGGTGTCGACTCTGTTGCTGTGTCCGAAATCGCTCACTTGTTTACTGATTCTCTAATCCCTATAAAGTGCATGGCAGTTGAGTGCACTATAAGCAAGGAGTGAATGAAATGAAGCGAGGAATTCAGACACTGACGTAATACACCGTGTCAGAGAGCTGTCGCAGAAACTTTCACACACATTTATTTGAGTGCTTACTTTAGAAATAGAAAACAGTCACAGCGACTTTAGTTTGTAATTATACACAGCCCCATAGCTTCCTCCATGCTAGCTTTAGTTTAATTGCTGGTATATTAATGCAATAAATATAGATTTGGTTTTCCATGATTAACCTTGTGTTCATAATCATGAAACTAACCATAAATCATAAACTCACATCAAGAAGAAACACATCAATAAGTGTACATTATTGTATGTATTTTAGTATTTAGTATCTTTAACTCACCTTTTAAGACAATGATCATGTGCACTTAGCGCTATCACTCGACAACAGCTTTTTTTGTGACTTTTTCCTCTGTTAAATTAGGTATCGGCAACAGCTATGTAGCAACGTTGATAGCTCAAGTCATCGCTAAATTGGACTAATTTGGACGGTCACGCTCAAAGTGTGTTGTTTTAATAAGGGGATTTTAAGGCTTTGTGTCGGGGGAAAATAAATTGTGTAACTGCAATTTTGTCTTATTTCTGACCCTGTTTTGATGTAAAGTAAATGCAGTCAAGGAGTCGATTCCATAGACTCCTACAGTGGGAGTCGGGAATCGGAGTCGACTCCAAAAAACCTGGAATCGAACACCCCTAGTTGCAAGTGATCGCGCCGGCGCCTCCATGTCATGCAGTAAGCGCGCTATACTGTACTTCAGCTTCCACACACTGCACAAACACTTGGATATGCGCCTAATAATAGCACACATTTATCTACCTTTATCTAGGTTAATGTTAGAGTGCAGCCACGTAAAGTTGCTACTTACATGTTTCAAATAAGCCATATTTGAGGTCAGTGGATGATAGGGGAACGTTTTGGATTCCTGTCCGACATACTGTAATTTCCACAAGGACCCGCCATTAACGATCTGTCCCTCACTGACTTCGCAACTTCCTGTGGAGTTTTTTTTTTTCAGCGACTAGCCGACTAATAAAATCTTGGTCAACTACGCCTCTTCGTCTCAACTAACATTTAGTCAACTATTAGGGGGTAGCCCTATTGTAAGTAGAATCCTTTGACGTTCTCCAGAACGCAAACACAAATATGCACTGAATCGTTTGCCAAATCTGTTTCGCTAATTTGCTATTATATTATTATATTGATATATAGACAGCTGAGGGTGCACCCCCATAGAACCGGTCCTGATGGGGTCTGGGGTAAATATTTTTTCAATTTTCAGTTGCAAATGCGACTGAAATGGTCGCAATATAGAGCCCTGTGGTCCTTTCATATGTAACAGCCTTGTGCATCTTTTTTCAAGCTTCAGTTGCTGAATCAATTCCCTTTTTCCTGGTGTAAGGTGCAGGGTTGCATTCATCCATCTTTTCATGTTTTACATAGGCTCACATACCAAACATTTAAAAAAAAAAAAGGGATTCATTTGTTTGATTCGGGACAAAATGTCTTGCTGGTGTTGGTGCATAATGGATTAGCTCCATTACTGTGAGTGATAGAAGCTCATATTTGTAACCACACCATTGTGAACAGGATATTTGATTGTTAGAAATGACCCAGAGCGACTCAGTATATTGACCACTGCCTTTAAAAATAGCATTACTAGTGCATCATAGTTTGCACTGAACATGCAATACATGTTTTGAAAGCATTGATGTACCCGACATTGAAATGTAATATTCTCTCAATTTCCTCCTGTAGGCACCTGCTGTAAAGTTCCCGTCTGAACCCAGTGGTCTCCCCATGTACAGAGCAAGGCAAAGCTGACACCATGGCCCACTTATCCAGTGGCAATGGGTTTAAGTTTGACAGGCCAGACTCTCCGGGGGTGGTCCGGCCCAAAGGGATTGTGGGAAAGGAGGAGGCTTTACGCATGGAGGTAGAAGCCTTGGATAAAATTAAGCGTGAGAAAGGGCACACACTCCCAGTCACAGCGTCTTCTGTTAATCTCCTTCCCAAACCAACGGCGCAAACATCCACTAGCCGACAAGAGAAAGACCTCATTGTGTTTTGTGAATCAGAAACGCAGAAGAAAGAACAAAAAGACAAATTTGAGGACATCGATTTGGACAAGCTGACCAAGGAGGAGCTGGAAAAGCTGCTTCTGGATGACAGTTTTGGCACAAACAAAATAACAAGACCTTCCTCTTTGCTAGGTTGCAATCTTAGTGCTTCGTATCCTGGAGGACATGCGTTCAGCCCTTCTTCATTTCACTGGACACCTACGCCAACACATGCACAGACTCCCATTTTCCCCTCTGCTCCTTTCCTGAAGCATCCGTGCTCTTTCCAGAATGGCTTTGGTCCAGCTATGTCTCCCTTTATTAGTCTGCCTGCCCAAACGACCCCCTTCCTCTCATTTACACCCATACAGCCACCTGCTGCTCTGGCCTACTCACAGCCTGCCGTCACCCCAGAGATGGCCAAGCTGTTCGACAAAATTGCCAGCACTTCGGAATACTTGAAGAACGGCAGGTCCTCCAGCATGGAAACGGAATCGGGAAGCGTCAAGTCCTTGGAGCCAATGCCTCAGCCCTCAGAACCTCCCAACATCAGCCAATTTGAGTGGCTGGACTTGGACCCGCTCAACAAGCACAAGGAGGTGGAGGTTGAGGGGACACCCACTGTATCCAGTGGTCCTTTCATAGAGAAGTCTGGGAATGCTAAAGACCCATGGGATGCGGTTCTTCAGGATGAGTCTGAAGTTGTGGATAATAGCAGTCCCTCGACACAGGTGAATAGCAAGGCGACTTTGGCAAACCAACCGAGAAGAGCATCAACAGGGGCGGCCGTAACAAGAAGCCAATCCCTCAATATACCGGCAACCTCAACGGATCACAGCCCAGGCAAACAGGTAAGCGAACATGTTGGCACATCCTTATTACCACGTCCTCTTCTGCAAAGTTAGGAGAACCTGCACTGGGTCTGCAGGAGGAAGTAGAAATGATCCCAGCCAGGTATCCTCAAATTCAAACCATTTGTTTAATGTACATACAGTGAACAACTTATGTGTGTATATATATATATATATATATGTATGTATGTATATAATTACTCAACTATGTGGCAATGGAAAATAAATACAGTGGAATGTAAAAACCTGTTCTGTGTGAACTGCCCCTATGGCTGTAGCTGTCACGCTTTAAAAGGGATATATTTAAAAACTTTTTTTTGAGGGTTTTATCAGTTAAGCAGCTAAAGCACAGCATGCTAATTAAATTGCTAAAAATATCAAAACAAAGCAAAACATACTAATTGACAAGTTAGATGATTAGTTGACCATTGTGATCCACCCCGAATCGACCACATAGTATTTTTTTAAGTGTCTCTCAGCATGGATGCTAGTTCTTAAAGTCCCCCGTGGTGAAAATCAAGTTTTTAATGTTGTTTGTATGCCTATGTGGTGTTTTTAATATGCTTTAAGACAAACCATGTGCAAATTCATCAGTCAACACCATTGCTGAGTATTTTCTCCTTAAATCTGCAGTGATCTAAAGGCTCAAAAACGCGGTTTGAAATCGCTGGTGTTTCTTACATAACAAACTACCTTGTAACAATCATGTCACCATGGGGCGGGCTTTAGCATATCATTAACTATGCTCTAAAGCAGTGGAGTCTCAAGAGAAGCCAGGTTATCCCGATATATTTTTCTGTTGATTATGAAAAATCGGGTAGATTTAGCAATATAGCGGGTGAATTATGTATATTACGATGAACTATATGCTTTTCTCCACTGACGTTCTAAGTTGTTCAAAGCGTTTGTAAGGATGCTGATTGTTAGAAGGCTGCTGTTTGACTCTGAGGGTGCGAATGGAAACATTGTTTGTCTAACATTAGCAACACATTATTAGCTGTTTGATAACGTAGTTAAGCCAAAGGCTAATCATATTAATTACCGTTATGTATACAACATTGTAAAGAGTGTTACCATTGTGCAGTGTTTACCTCAGTAAGTTGACCAAGTGGATCTCTGAGCTGGTGTGAGTGAGTGGAGGCGGGGATAATTTGCATATTCATGATCCGCGTATACTAAATGAAGCAAGGGTGTAGAGATACATTCAAGCTTTTTTAAGGCATGAAGATTGATTTTTATTTTTTAATTTTTAATTTTATTTTTATTTTAATTTTTTTTTCCTCCCCCACAGGAAAAAAAAAACTTTTAAATATGTCATTTTGGTGAAGATGAGTTTTAAGGGATAAAATGATTGACTACAGGGGGACTTTAAGAAAGCAGCAGTGCTCTGTGATGTGACAGGATGTAGCAGTTAAAAATGTGTGCATATGGTTTTCTAATTATTGCACCATGCAAGTGTGGTGAACGTCTATGCAACATTTTAAGCTAGGTGCGATTTTTGCCTCTTTTGTTTTGGTCTTGTTCCTCATGGTTGGCTTCTTATCAAACTCTAGGGAAGTTCAGCTGGTGCTTAGTCCTTTTCATTTTATCACGTTTTGTCTATCTCTTTTGCTTTATCATTGGTCTTTCCTTAAAAATGTTGTCACTGATTGCCAAAATAAAGAATGACTTCCTGAGAGGAATGTGCATTGAGTGAGACTTTGATTCCTTATGGGGAGGGTGTGTAAATGTGCGCTTTCCCCCCCAGAAATCCCACTTCCCGTTTCTTTATGTTTGTTTCTGATTAGAACAATTGGCTGTTGTCACACATTTCCCACAGAGCTTGAAGAATTTGTGCCCAAAACTTCTACAACAGGATCAGCTTAAGGATAAAATGAAGCGGTCACAGGGTCTTTACACTTCCTCATTTCAAGTTTTAGGAATGAATCATTACATCTCTGATTCCTACATCAGGTCTAGTTCACACTCACTACGCACTATTCTGCCTAGTATACCGGAGTAAATAGGTTGTTGTCTTTGTATAGTGAGGACTTCTGCTGGTCTCATTAGCACAGACAAGCCTCAGCTAGCTGTCTTTGCCCCATGGGTTCTTCCCTGACATGCCTGCAGCGGGGCCGCTCAGCTCCCCGTTGTCATGGTAGCCCTCTTTCGGAGTGTGTGAAAGAGCGGCGAAACTAATCTGAGCTTTGGCTTTGGTGTACAGTTACTCTGCTTCACCGCACACAACACAAGATACTCTTATCACAAGCCCTGCATATTTCAGCCCTTATCAGCACACACGTCCCAAAAGACCTGTTTGTTGTTGTGTGTATTAACAGGCTTGCTGTAAGTGTAAATTCACTGTTGCCATTACTTCATGCTTGTGGTTTGGGTTACAACACATTATCAAAAGTAGTTTCTTTTTTGAGTATCAACTATGGTTAAGTATTTGGGATTAGTTTAGGATTAGTAGAGTGAGGTGTTTTTAGCATATTTTTATGCTAAAGCATTCATAAAGGCAAACTCAGATTAATCTATCTATATGCATTATCTAGCGGTGTAAACAAATTAAGTACTGGTGTCAAAGGTTTGTGTTATTGAGTTTGTCTGGTTCACTGGTCCATAAAAAATGCAAGTGTAATGTCAAAATGACTATGCTATTTAATGCACTCCTTCATTTAAACTTAAATATTAATATAAATATTAACACAATAAAATAAAAAATAGCATGAAGGAACAAGAATACAAAAATTATCAAATATTTATATTATTAATAAAATATATAAGTATAACATATACTTACTATAATATAAGAGTTTGGGGTCTGTAAGATTTAAAAAAAAATGTTTTTGACAAAAGCCTCTTATGGTCAACAAGACTACAGTAAAAACGGTAATATTGTGAAATATAACTTATAACTTTAAATATTTTTTTTCTATTGTAATATTATATTAAATTGCAATTTATTCCTGTGGTGACGAAGGTTTCAGGAGCATTCTAATATGCTGATTTGGTGCTCATGAAACATTTCTTATTATTATCAATGTTATAAAAAAAATGGTGCTTCTTAATATTTTGATACATTTTTACCATGATACATTTTTTCAGGACTCTTTGTTGAATGGAAAGTTAAAAAGAACAGCATTTATTTGAAATATAAATCTTTTGTAATATACATTTCTTTGCAGTCACTTTTAATCAATTTAATGCATCTTTGTTGAATAAAAGTATTAATTCCTTTTTAAAAAAAAAAGTCTTACTGACCCCAATCTTTTAAACCGTAGTGTAAATAAATAATACTGAAATTATACAAAAAAACTGGCTTTTCTGTTAGAGTGTATTGTAGGACCTAATGCACAGATCCAATACTTTTGACCTGTTTGACATGCATTATGTGTGCTAAATATTCCTGTGAGCATTCAGAAGCAGCCACATGTAGGTCAGAAATCACTCAGGCACTGAATTGAGTTGTTACCGATATTGTAGACTAGTATCATTTGGTGCTTTGACATCCCTAATGTATTACATCAGTCACTTAGCGTCTTCGTCCACACAGTAGCTCTTGTATTCGGACAATGAAGTTAACATTGCAACTATGTGTTTTTTTTTTTGTATTGTACGTTTATAAATGTGTTCTGAACATCCCATCCATGTGAACCTCACTGTCAGCTTATCCGACATGCAAAAATGAAGTTTGTTTAATGTAACTGTGAATAATTAGATCTATAAACAAATCTCTTAGTCACTGTTTACCATCAAGCACTCTGTCAACAGGGAATGTTAAATCATCTGACGGAAGTACAGTCATATTTATTTAGTGGAAGTATAATCAAGTCAGTTAGAGAGCGATGTTCCAGTTAATCCATATCACCATTCTTAGCAGCAGTAATGGAGAGGAAGTTGCAGTTGCTGTAAATTCTATTATGCACAAACTTAGATGTTGGTGGAATTATACTTAAATCCAACTAAACACTAAGCTCATGCAAGCCAACTTCCTCCATCCTCTCATTCTCTCAGTGTTTTTTTTTTAATTGTTTCTTGGCAGTTCCCTCATAAGCGTTTAACCTGAGGAAAAGGTTAGTTTAGACTGGGAGAGATTACATATAGGGCAGCCAGAACTATAAAACTGTAGCTCTAAGCAAAAGCGGATGAATAATTTGTGAATGTGTGTCACATGGCTTCTCATTTTTCTCTAAGGTTAGGCCTAGAGCTCTGGCCTAGTAAAAAGCTAAAGACACCATCATCTCATCCGATTCTTGTATGTCTTACCTGCAATAAAACACATGACCTGCTGTTTTAGTCCACATTTACACACTCTTGATTGTTTATTACTTTAATTTTACTTACAGTGAATGTGTGAGAGGCAGATTTTCTTAGCAGATGCTAAGAACCTATTTAACCTGTTTCCTTCCTGAAGGAAGTCTTTTTTAGCATTCCAGACATTCTTCACATTCTCAGTATCCTCTCACCAAACAGAGAGTTTTGTTCCACATTTGAACTGGGATGTTAATGTCATCAATCACTAGTATTTGATACCACTGTACATAATACAGACTGTTTACAAAACACATTTAACAAATGATTTCCTATGTGAAGGGCACCATCAGTGAAAGTGAATGTACAGGTCACTATGCCAAATGTCTCCACATCATTATAACCATGACATCTTGTCTGTCTTTTTACAGGTCGGTAAGGGAAGTGCAAATGTACTCTCAAAGTACTCTGTCTTACAGCAAAAGGAAGCCCAGAATCTAGAAGTCGTAGCATTCTGTGAAGACATTTCAAAGTGAGTTATGATTTTTTTGTTTAAGGCATATTTTGTGTTGATTTGCCTGTTGAAAGGGATAACCTCAGCAAAAGCAGGTCCTGCTACTACAGACATGTTGTAAATCTGATATCAGATGGTCCCAGGATACCTGAATCAGCACTGTAATGGATTCTATAGGGGGAAGCAAGGCTAATATTGCCTTGAGGGATTAATTTGGGAAATGCCTCAAAACCACCCATGTAAAAATGAAATCTAATGCCATGTTTCCTAATTATATTACACAAAGAGAGCACATACAAGATGATTAGCAAAGGACCTAAGACCGAGCCTTGAGGTACACCATATTTACGTGTTAGGTCTTAATTTACACAAAGTTTTGTCCTTCCTTTTTTGCAGACTGAGGTCAAAGTTCCCGCATAACGACCTGTCTTCCAATCCTGGCTATGTTCTCAGCCCTGTGATCACTCAGAGGGATGCAGGAGGAGACAATGGGGGCAGTGTGAAAGTATCCATTGAGATTTCTGATTCTCAACAGCCTGTAACTTTCACTTGTGATGGTAAGTGTTTCTTTGACTGGGAATTTAGTACAACATTTGATTTTGAAAGAGGATAACTTCATTTTATATGAAAATTGTTATGCTAACAATTACGGTAATATAAGGGATAGGTTACCCAAAAATGAAAATTCAAAATCCACAGAAGAAAGCAAGTCATGGTTTTTGGAACATCATGAGAATGGTAAAGCCTTGGTTATACTCCAGTTCAGAAGCGTACGCAGACATCACGGATGCGGATTACTTGTATTTATACTACTGAAAGTGTATGCTGGGGTACAGTCAGCGGACGAAGTGTTTCACACATGCGCAGTAGATCGGCGTGTACACTTCCACAGTTCCAATTTCACTCCAAGAATTATTGCACATCTGGCTGTCTTTTTTAGATTTTAGAGGTGCGGGTAGAGTCGGACAGCTTCTCTTCAAATTCAAAGTCCATGTTGTTTTTCCAGCGCATGCGCAGTTGGTGCTTTTGTAGCCTAGTGACAAACAGTGTCCGTAAAAAATCTCACACAAAATGTCCATAAAGAGCCTCCGCGCACAGCCTCCGATGACGATTTTTACGCCACGCGGACCCTCGCGCACTCGCGGACGCGGAAAGTATAACACTAGCTTAAGTAAATTACATAATTTTCATTTATTTAAACTAATAATGTGAACTCTGATGAATCATGTCACTATTTGACAATAGTAAGCTGCTCTGAATGTCTGCTATGAAGGAAGCTGACAAATGAAGAAGTCATGACATAGCGCCAGAGAGCATTTCTTGGCTGCTGCGACACATTCCCTTTTTACATAACTGTCATGGTGCGTCTGCTCAACAGATTGATACTTCAACCAGGGTTCCTGTGTTTTTTATTTTTCTGCTTGCATGTCACTAGCCAAGGTTTTACTGGGTAACCTGTCTGTGGTCCAAGCACAGAAAGTCCTTTTCATTGAGTTGTAGTGGCCTTGGCTTAGTTCCCTGTGAAGCGGCTGTGTTCTGAAGACTGCCAGGCCTCGTTTTTTGTGCAGAGTCTCTGGCCACCTCACTCCTGGCAGGAAATCAAGACTGGCCTTTTGTGTTAAAGAATTTTTTTGTGTTGTTACTGCCTGAGCTCCATAGCTCTTTTTGTCCTGGATAAATCCAGCATAGACTGTGGTCTTAGGAAAGGAAAAGGGGACACAGTGTCTATTGGAACGTGAAGGTGCCTCACAGACAGCTAATGTTTGAGGAGTGGCATGGTTATAACTACTGGATGCTTATACTGTTCTAGCTAGCGTCTCCTCAAGTTCACACTGTTCTTGCTTGTTTTTCCTCTGACTCAGTTTGTTGTGTTAGATTAAGAGATTTCAGATTTTACAAAAATCTGAGTTTTTAACAATATTCCTTCATTCTTTGAACAGTTGGCAAAAAGAGGTCATGTTTCACTTTCCTAATCCATACAGAGAAACCCATACAGCTAAATGATGTGCATACCATCTCTTTGCATGTCAAGGCTGACTGTCTGAAACTTCAAAGAGGATAAAGAGGTTTTCGAGGTTTTCCTTGGTTTGTTTAGGTGGAGGAAAATGCTTAGTTAGTAAAGTTAGCAATTCCAGACATACTTGGCATAAAATACAAGGCAAATGAAACTGAGGAGGTGACTAGGGTTTGAATATGTGGAATATGAAGGCTTTTCCAGGATAAACTCAGATTAAGTCTCAGTTTTCTGATCCCTAGATCAGACCTTCTCCCCTCTCTTCTTCAAATGTAGATACATACCATTTAACAAAGCTTTTAAGTAGAAAAGTTTTTTTAAATTTACAAATTCGGCAGCATTTGCTTCAGAATTGTACGTATATGGATATATTCTGATTTTCTACTTTCTGCCTCTCAGCTTTTTTCCATGGTTTCCTGGTGGCTGTAGAGTTCCCACCATTCCCGCCAACCGCACTCTCCTGAAATTCCAGCACCATGTGTGTTGCTGTAGTACCGCGAAAAGAGGATGGCAGAGGAGAAATTTTACTGGCATCCCACAACCCTTGAAAGCAACCCCAAATCCACCACCAATTAGGCATGAACATCAGACCTTTAGGCTTGGAAAAACAGGGCAGACATAAAGAGTCCAGGCCAGGTCAGGCAAGGCTGATTTACTGTAATCCGGCCCTAGGCTTGATCTTGAAGAGAGGATCATTCCAAGTAGGGGTGTGGGGCTTGTTATTGCTGCTGCCTGGGGTGACCATGAACAATATGTTGGGTGTCAGATTTTTGCTCTGATGTAGTGCAACTTCTCATGCCAAAACCATTTCGCACCAATCTCTTGGCATGGATTTCCATCATCCAAATAAACCTGAAGAGGTTCACATTTATTTCTTGGGTCCTGGTCCAAACGGCACCCTCGGCCCTTGCTGTCCACGGTTAACACTGTGCAGCATGAACTGTTGAGTAATAGTCCGCTGTGAAGTCCACACCAGTGCAAGCTTGGCTGTGTCATTTTGCATTTTTGTGTAAGTCGACACCTGCAGGATGGTCCTCAATGTATTTTAAATGGACAGTTTACTCACCCTCATTTTATACCAAACCTTATGAGTTTCTTCTGTGCAACATAAAAGAAGATATTTTGAAGAATGTTTTATCCATACAATGAAAGTCAGTGGAGTTCAAAACATTAGACACCACTGACTTCTATTGCAGTGTTTCCCAATCACTGTGCCGAGGGTTGTCAGGTGTGCCATGGAAATTGATCAAATTCCCAAAAATAAAAATAAATGCTACAAATAAGAATATACCATCGCGCTGTCAGGCTGAAACCTTGTTTCTCTATTTTTCGTCATTGTTTTATAAAATTAATGCTATTGGTCATCCTTTACGTCTGTATGTGGGTTTTTGCAAATATTTAACCAATAAAAAGCATTTTAAAGAAGTTGTGACTAAACCATTGGCTTCTCAAACTGTCAGTCAAACCTCATAACTCCACCCGCCTCCATTTAGAATGTGCCGGGCACAGTTTGGAGATCTCTGCTTGTTTGTTTGCAATGCAAGGGTAAATAAAGCACTGATGTTTGAGTAAATACAGCGTTTTCTTTACTCAAGCAACACTATGTCCATAAAGGCTAACGTTTTTTGTATTTGAAGAGCGGAGATTAGGCTTAGTCTGGTATTTGCCGTCACTTTGGCAATATTTATTGTAGTCATGGAGTTTCCCGATGTGAGCCGTCAGCTCCGCTACAAGTTGGAGTGGTTAGTCAGGCCTCCACAGACAGCGCGCGTCCTGAGCAAGATCTAAATCCACATGAATGGCCCGTTCAGAGCATAAGCAAGAAAAACTCACTGTTCAGAGAGTCACGCTAGTCTACAGTCTAGGTACTTTGCTGCGATAGTTGGTGTTGACGGTGTTACTACCGGTGTTCTTGCCCACCACGGCACCGCCCCCACCATCGTTTTGAATTATTATTATTATTATTATTATTATTATTATTATTTATTTTTTTTTTTATATAAATAGTAGTAAAAGTCACTTAGTTCAGTTAGTGAACAGACACTACAATTAAAAACTGAACGCGCAGTGTGAGCCGAACGAGAGTCGCAGCACAGACCAGCAGTAGGAGTCAGATTTCATTCATCACGAGAGAGAGGAGCTGAATGACAAGATGACGGGCGAAAGATTTGGTTTCAACGCGAAATGTAAAAGCGTTTGTCATTGTACTGTTTTATTGTTGTGTGTTTCATTAAGAATAACAATGAACCCACCATTCAAGCAACCCGCCTCCGAATTGGCGCTAATTCTAAAGTGAAAGTAAAATGTGCACGGCCATTCATGATGGTGCGTGTCCACTGGCGTGGAGCAGATTGAGCGTTTTCAGTTAATTCCTTATTGTGCCAAAGGAATTAATTGAAAACACTCGATCTGCTCCGCACCGTTATGAATGCCTGTGCGGTCGTGCGCATTTTACTTCCGCTTTAATTAACGATTTAAAAGTGAGGTGCAAAAGAGGGAAAACTCCAACGTTGGCACACGTTGATTAACCGGTGGGAAAATTTCCTCACCGTCACATTACTACAGTCTAGTAAATGCCAACCTATTTAAGTTATTCTTGACTGTGCCAATGAACACCACATCATGTGAAAGAATTGTTCTTGCTTGCGCCGACTGAAAACACACGACGAGAAACACCACGAGACAGGAGAGACTCTCAGACATTACAGTAAAGCTACTGAACATTGAACGGGCCATTTCATGTGGATTTGGATAAAACATTAATCGCTTGATGTCGTGCCTGTGGACGCTGTTTAGCCCTTCACAGTGGAGTAGCGGACGGACACGCAAGGCATATTAAATAATTATGATTAGGCTACTTTTATTATTAAATTAATATTACAATTCATATGCCCCGCAATATTTCACAGCGCATCAACGCATAACCGAAGCACTGCGATGATATAAAGATTAGTTAGATTAGCTTACTCCTCATTTAACACGAAATACTTCTCGATTCACGAAAAAAATTTTTTTTCACAATGGGCCACAAGTGAAATATTACCAAAATAAATTTGAGTAATCTCTCATCGTCTCTAAGAGAATATGCGCCGTTAATGCTGCATCAGATGCCATAAGCTCGGTTAGTTTTTACTTTCACTTTCTGTAGTGAATAACTGACTGGCTTTTGAGACTTCTTCACCGGCATAAATCTCGTGCAAAGTTTGTACATTGTGATATAATATCCTCATGGTTTAAGATGCAAATATTTTCAATATTGCGATGTGGCATTTTTCTTTATGGTCACGCAAAATGATGGACAAACAGTGATTTACATTTTGAGCACATAATTTCCTGTGATAAAATTAAGTAGGATAAATTATTAAATAAAATAATTACTAAATTATTAATTATTTAAATAAAAAAGGCAAATAAACAACAAGCTAAATAAACTAGTTTGCTTAATTTCTGCGAATACTTTGCTGATGCAGGTAGGCCTACAAACAAAAAAAAATCTTGCCCCCCCCTAACTCGAGAGTCAAATGTCGCCCATGGCTACAATAAACTTTATATCCTGTAATTAAAATGTAATGCGATGCACTGACTGCCTCAGATGCGGCTGTTCCAGTGACAGACAAAATATATCTGTCGTTCGCTGGTCAAAAACCTCGTACCTCAGTTTGAGCTTGATTTTCATAAAATGTTAATATTATAATGACATGTGCAAGTGTCTGACCATAGCTATATATAAAAAAAAAAGAAGTGTGAAGTCCGCACACTGAAAATAGCAGCTCCAAACAAATTTTATTGATAGCGCAACATTTCGACCATGGTCTCCATCTGGCACAAAAATACGCAATGTATTTTTGATAGCTATATAAAGCCACAATACAAATAAAATACGAGGTTTCCGCCCAACAGCGACGATAGGCCTATGTAAATTTGTTGTTTTATCAACACCAACAACATCATACCATTGTGTTCCTACCTGACTTAAGCTCAAGTTTCACATTAAATGTGAGTACTACTTTTTATATAATATCTAGTTTTTATATGCCATTTTGAAGCAATGCATGTTTGTGCAGTTTTGTTATATTTTTATATAGTGGTGTGCCGTGGGATTTTTTTTACTTTTCAAAACTGTGCCGTGGCAAACAAAGGTTGGGAAACACTGCATGAACAAACCCATTTCTTCAACTTCTCTGTCCATGGGTGGCTTTCTCCTTCATTTTTACTGTTTCTTTTTTTCCCAGTGAGTTCTCCAGTAGAACTGCTCATAATGCAGGCTTTGTGTTGGGTCCATGATGACCTGAACCAGGTGGACATAAGCAGCTACGTTCTCAAGGTCTGTGGACAGGAGGAGGTTCTACAGAAGTGAGTCCTCCCTTTATCATTTCTCTTTCCTTTTTGCAGGCATTCTATCATATTGCATACACAAGTCCCCTGCCAACATTCCTTGAGAACGGGGCTATTTTGCTTTTATTGTGCTAGAGAAATGTTTTCTTTTTACCCACACCATTGGAAGAGCAGACCCAACAGTGCTAGGGAGGGTTTGCCTGTCCTAATAAGGAACAGAGGGAATGGGCAAAAACAAATCCCTTCCAAGCTCTGGGAATAATTGACTCTTTAATATAAGGCATCCTCCCCTAGTTACTGTGGGTGTCCCATTTTATTCCTGGGTTCATTGCAGCGTTTTGAAAGCGTTTAGTTAGTTTCTCGTTATGTTATGTTATGTTATAGTTCCCCAGTGTCTGGTTCAATGCTGGCTGTCTTGTCCTCATTTGACCGTGGCAAGTTGATATGAGTGATTTATAAAAAAATTACCTTGTCTTCCAAAACAGTCATCCAGGACACATTTTTATTCAGGACATATTTTTATATGCTTTTCATCATGGTTATATACAGTGCATCCAGAAAGTATTCACAGCGCTTCACTTTTTACACATTTTGTTATGTTACAGCCTTATTCCAAAATGGATTAAATTCATTATTTTCCTAAAAATTCTACAAACAATACTCCATAATGACAACGTGAAGGAAGTTTGTTTGAAATCTTTGCAAATTTATTAAAAATAAAAAACAAAAAAATTACATGTACATAAGTATTCACAGCCTTTGCCAAGACACTCAAAATTGAGCTCAGGTGCATCTTGTTTCCACTGATCATCCTTGAGATGTTTCTACAACTTGATTGGAGTCCACCTGTGGTAAATTCAGTTGATTGGACAGGCACACACCTGTCTATATAAGGTCCCACAGTTAACAGTGCATTTCAGAGCACAAACCAAGCCATGAAGTCCAAGGAATTGTCTGTAGACCGGATTGACAGGATTGTATCGAGTCACAGATCTGGGGAAGGGTACAGAAAAATTTCTGCAGCATTGAAGGTCCCAATGAGCACAGTGGCCTCCATCATCCGTAAATGGAAGAAGTTTGGAACCACCAAGACTCTTCCTAGAGCTGCCATGGCCGCCCTGCCAAACTGAGCGATCGGGGGAGAAGGGCCTTAGTCAGGGAGGTGACCAAGAACAGAACAGTGGCCAGACAGAAACCACACCTCAGTAAAAGGCACCTGAAGGACTCTCAGACCATGAGAAACAAAATTCTCTGGTCTGATGGAACAAAGATTGAACTCTTTGGCTTGAATGGCAAGCGTCATGTCTGGAGGAAACCAGACACCGCTCATCACCTGGCCAAAACCATCCCTACAGTGAAGCATGGTGGTGGCAGCATCATGCTGTGGGGATGTTTTTCAGTGGCAGCAACTGGGAGACTAGTCAGGATCAAGGGAAAGATGAATGCAGCAATGTATAGAGACATCCTTGATGAAAACCTGCTCCAGAGCGCTCTGGACCTCAGACCTGGGCGAAGGTTCATCTTCCAACAGGACAACGACCCTGAACACAGCCAAGATAACAAAGGAGTGGCTACGGGACAACTCTGTGAATGTCCTTGAGTGGCCCAGCCAGAGCCCAGACTTGAACCCGATTGAACATCTCTGGAGAGATCTGAAAATGGCTGTGCACCGACGCTCCCCATCCAACCTGATGGAGCTTGAGAGGTCCTGCAAAAAAGAATGGGAGAAACTGCCCAAAAATAGGTGTGCCAAGCTTGTAGCATTATACTCAAAAAGACTTGAGGCTGTAATTGGTGCCAAACACAACTTCAACAAAGTATTGAGCAAAGGCTGTGAATACTCATATACATGTGATTTTTAAACAAAACAGTTTTGAGATGCCATAAAAGAACAGCATTGATTTGAAATGTAATTATTTTTGTAACATTTTAAATGTCTTTATTGTCGCTTTTGATCCATTTTATTATACATATATAAAGTTGAGATTACGCCGTTATTCATTGATTCATTTGGTTACTGATACTTTTGGCTCTGTCCCATGTCTAAAGCATCTTTAACATTATCTTCCAGTAAACACAGTCTGGGCAGTCATGAGTATGTGCAGAACTGCAGGAAGTGGGAAACAGAGATTAAACTACAGCTCCTTTTTCTTAACACAATGAGACGAGATCTGGCCCGAACGGTAAGACACTTACAGAGGCTATCTTCACAAGTTTTAAACTGATATATTTAATGGATAAATATATGTTTTCTCTATGTATGCTAACAGGCTGAAGATGACATCTCCTCCATTGACTTGGAGAAATATCTTGGACTGGTGGAGAGGCCGTTTAAAGAGGCAGTCACAAGGTAGGAATGTGCTGCATCTTATCTGTTGCACCTACTAAAGGCCAGGAAAGCCACAGGTGGCCTTTGAAGTCCCTGATTGTGCTTGTTGATTTCTCTCATTCCTTTGCATGTTTTTTTCTTCTATAGAAAAGGTCTTGCTGAATATCTAGAAGGCTATCATAAGCAAGTCAATGTCTGCCTTCAAAATGAGGTAACTTGTTTCTTTTTAAACACAGCAAGCTAACACTGTATGAAAATAAAGTGTTTGAAATGATTTCAGTTTCTTTCTTTTGATCTCTCACTCTGTTTCTCCCTCACTAGAGCACCCAGTATAAAACAGTGGACAATGTGGTTCATTCAGTTAAAAATCTGTGCTGTGCTCTGGATGAAGTTGAGACACCAGCCATTACTGATGCCATCAAGAGGCTCAAACGCTCTGTCAACCTTCCTAGAACACGTTCTCCAGAGGTCAGAGAAGCTTCAGTGTAAAGGAGCGATGCACAACATTAAAATTGTAGCTAATAGATAAGCCAGTAGCTATTTTCACTTCATGACAAATGACTGAATATGTACAATTCTGTACTCATTTGTGAAAAGTAAAATAAAAAACACTAAATACTAAAATGAGTTGTTTTAAATGATAAAGGTAAATTTAGCCATCAGAACATTATAATATATAGTAAGGCTGGACGATTAATCAAAGTAATCGAAACCCAAATTCAGATTTTCTAACTGACTTATTTTTCCCATTTTAATTGCCCCATCCAGTCAGCGGCATGGAAGCAACATAGAGGCGAACTCAAAAAGTCAACAGACAGCGCTCAAGCCCCGAAGCGAGATCACTTTCAGTTGTCAATTTTGTATGTTGATTTTGTCAATTGTATGTGTTTAAAGGCTTGCCAGTTTGAACATTCAAGCGTTTTTACACCATTCAAGAACAACATGGAAAACATCGCACTTCAGTGCCCGCGAGCTGTTTTCTGTGACACATAGAGCCGAGCCGCATCGTGTCTCTGACAACGCCAGATCACTTTCACTTATGTCTTCACTAAACTTTGTCAGTTGTATGTTTTAGGGCTTGACAGTTTGAACATTCAAGTGATTTTAGACCATCGGATGTGTATCATTATATTGAACTAACACGCTGAAACATTCAGGAACGCAGAAAATCATTGTCAACGCTGTCCTGTGATTTTATCACTAAAGTAGCTTAGAAACTCAGCAGTTATAAGGTTCGAGTCCCGGTTCAAGGTTTAGGCTTTTTCAAGCCAACATCAAATCTCGTTTCCTTCAATTATTTTAAAATGACAAAGACAAGAAATGCACACTGCAATAAATAATCGTTCATTAATTGTAATCAAGGTAAAATGTTCAATTAATCGAGATTTTGATTTTAAGTCATATTGTCCAGCCCTAATATATAGTATGAACAATGGATATTCATTTTGAGGTCTACTAAATAATCCATCTAATAGTGTTTAATTAAATTATTAGTGTGTATTCATTTATTCATTTTATTTTCCCCAATACAGACTAATACTGTTATTTAAAAAAATCAATAGCTGATATTGTGCATCCCTAATCTAAAGCACAACAATTTTAAGTCTTATTTAGTTGTTGTTTTCTGTTTGCATATACATGTTTCAAAAAGCACTGTTTTGCAGGCTGGTGCCACAGGTTCAGCTTCTGCAGGTTCAGCTAATGGTAAGCCCAGCTCCTAAAAACATCTCAATGTCCTTCTCTTAAAAGGGGAAGTGTGTAATATTTTCAGCATTAAAATACTTTGTCCTAATATCTAATATGCAGTCATCTATGAGTAAGCACTTTTGGTTATTCATTTCCAACAGAAAGTGTAAACAATATGGCTCTGAGGTGCTATCAGAACCACATTCAACCATCTTACTATAATATATTTATAATATATAATTATTATTATTATTAAACTTTGCTCTGTTTATTTGAGTATTCTGACCAGCTTGGTGCCGCAACATTGACTCAACCAATAACATAAATTTGAGAAGGGATCTTTTTATTTGGCTAATGATACACAGGGAGAGAAACCAACGTGAAAAGAGTCATTATTTTTGTACTTCAATGTGGTGACACAAGTGTTGCTGAAATTACGTACTTCCCCTTTAAGGCTGTGCCTGCTAATACTGCAAAACCTTCTTTTTGGAACTTTCAGACTTCCTTTTGGGAGCAAAACAATGCTTTTCCTCTTTAACTGTGAATGTGGATTTCCTAAAGAAATTAGGATGTGCTGTTTCTTGTTCACATATGCTATACTCCGCTTCTTGTGATCCTCCAGGTTGCATAAGCCCAGTGGAGGAGAGTTTAACGTCGCTCACAGACGCCGTGTATGAGCTCACTAAGCTCTACTTGCAGTCTTTCTGCCCAACTACTCCTGGTTGCACAATGGAAGAGCACATGGAGGACGGCCGGGACAGCAGAGAGGCCTCGGGCACCACAGAGCACCTGCAGTTCACTCTGTTTGCTGCTCATGGCATTCCTGCTTCCTGGGTTAGCAGGTGAGCACTCTGTCCCCTTTAGTGCATGTAAGAGGAGTGTTTTTAAACCTGGTCTAAATATTAGCATGATGCTTGGTTTCTGTTTTGGCCCATTCAGCCTCAAATTATAAATAACTAAACGCTGTTTAATTCACTTCAGACTGATAATGACTCTGTATAACAAACTCGCAGCCAAGGTAAACTTCTCTACTACTTCCAAAGCACCGCCTCAGTCCATATTCATTACACTGTTATTTCCTCCTAGATAATTTGAGTAATTTTGGCTCTGTGTTCTCTTGGAGCAATCAACCTCAGTGAATTATATCTAGACCATTTTAACATTTAACCCAGCTTCTCAGAATCACATTATTCACATCCACTACAAATAACTTTTATTTAAAATTTTTTTGAAACGCTTAAGGCCACATATAAAAAAACGCTGTAATGAATGAGGGTTGTGTCCTCTGGTAATGAGTGTTCTGAGGGCCATGATGATCTCCTATTACTGGGGCTGTGCAGTACAGCAAAATATTTTTCCTCCTTTTGACATTCAGTATATATTTTGATGCTTATGCATTTGTTCTGAAATGGCTTAATTTTGATTTTAATTTTGTTGATTCACAAAAATTAATCAAAAGCAACATTTAAAAAAAAAAAAAAAAGAATTCATACTTTTATTCAGCAAAATGGATTGTAAAGACATTTTATATTCTATTTCAAATAAATGCTGTTCTTTTATATTTTCTATTCAACAGAAAATCCTGAAATGCATCACAGTTTCCACAAAATATTAATCACCGCAACTGTTTTCAACATTGAAACAATAAAAAAGATGCATTAAATTGATCAAAAGTGACAGTAAAGACATTTAGAATATAATGTTACAAATCATTTCTATTTCAAATAATACTGTTCTTTATATTCATTATCAAGGAATCCTGAAAAAAAAAATGTATCACAGTTTTCACAAAAAAATATTAAGCAGCACAGGAGGTGGACGAAGTGAATTAAAGTGTTTTAGGCCTTACTGCGTAGCTTGTTTTATCTCTAGCTGGTTTATTTATCTCCTCTCCACTCCAACAGCAGCACTTATCTGCCATGGCCGAAATAGACTTGACTAGTGGTTTCCATACAGAACAGTGTGAGCAGGCAGAGCTGGACAGAGCGAAAGGGGTGTGGTGTGTTTGGAGGCATGAGAGGGTCAAAGTTCTGCATTTTGATCCTGTTCGCTTGAGGGAGAATTTTATTTGTTACTGATTTTTCCCTAGAGGATACTCTCTAGTACAGTGCTTCATCATGGAGCCTATTTATAGCAGTATGAAATATTTCCCCAGACCACACCAAAAGAGATTCAAAATATGCATCCTTGTGCCATCTGTAATCCTAAAAATATTTGAACTGAGGCACTCAGATATTTCAACCAAGTATTTGAATGAAAATATATACAAACCATTTAAATTGCAAACCAAACATAATCAAAAAATGGTTATAAATTAGATTTCAAACAATAATAGTGTGCACAATTTGATTATTTATATCATATTCAGTCATATTATGCGGTCGGCAATTGATGAATACAGGCCAATGTTTTCTTCCCTTTCCGTGCCATAGAGTAATTTGTCCTTCCTGTTTTCCAGTTTTGAAAAATACTACCTGATGTGTGCACTGACCCACAACAACAGGAATCTCTTCAAGCCTGTCCAGTCCAAAAAAGTGGGAACATACAAGAGTTTCTTCTACCACATCAAATGGGATGAATTGTAAGTGTTAATGCCCCTTAAAAATGCTGGCACGCTACTTCCTGCAATTTCTAGAATTAGAGGGAAATCAGCAGGATTGCTGCCAGTTTCTGCTGTTGGTGACGACTTCCCCTGTTTCTTTAGGATAAACTTCCCAATTTCAGTGGCGCTGTTACCACTGGAGGCCATGTTGAGTCTTTCTCTGTTTGGGGTCCTCAATCAGAATGCAAACAACTCGCCGGATTCCAACAAGCAACGGAAGGGTCCAGAGCTTTTGGGAAAAGTGTCCATGCCTCTGTTTGATTTCAGGAGGCAAGTCATAAACAGTACCTCATATAAATTAGATTGACCTTTGAGAGTATGTTGTAATTTCAGGAGTGCTTCATATTTGTTTAGGTGCATATGCCAGTTTCTTTGTATTTCTTTTCCCAGCAAGTAATAATTCAGTAATAAATAAACAACAAAAAATAATTTGTTATTCAGTACTCGTAATGCCAAAATTTATCCATAAACATGTTTCATTGTTGATGACAGCAAAGTACTTTATCACTAGATTTACCTTTTGTAAAATCTTGAAGAACAAAGAAAACACATCAGGTAACACTGGCTATGATAAAATTATAGATTTACTTTAAATAGTTGAGGCCCTGACATTTTTTTACATGTCACAGCTTCACATAGTGGGAGAAGCTGAAGCTTTCATAAAATCACAACCCTCTACGCACACACTGAGGCTCGAGTCGCCATTGGCTAGTAAATTTTGTATTTTACCCGCCAGATTTTTTACATGGAATGCAAGAACAATGCAAATGAAAAAATTCTACATGAATAAAAAATAAATATAAAATATACATTTCAAACACTATTAAAGTCAAGTAAACCGTCTGTAATAAAATAAGAACAAATAATCAACTACAAGCAATAGCACAAATAAACACTATAGAACACATTTTAGGTAGTAGATAGAGATTAGGTAAAAATTTAATAAAGTAATCAAATGTTAAATAACACTGCATAGTCTTGACTGTATAAATTAAATATAGATGAATCCTTATTAAAGTTACGAAAGTTATTCAGTCAAAAGCAGTGAGTCTGTTGTTTGATTAACATTAAAAACACAGGCAGCAGCAGGAATATTAGGCTGCTGTCACTTTAAAGGTGCAGTGTGTAATATTTAGGAGGATCAGACAGAAATGCAATATAATATACATAACTATGTTGTCAGTGGTGAATAAAGACCTTACATAATGAACCGTTATGTTTTTATTACCTTAGAATGAGCCATTTCTATCTACATTACAGTGGTCACCATTTTGCTCCACCATGTTTCTACGGTAGCCCTAAACGGACAAACTGCTCTACAGAGCGCTAGCTACTCTCTGCTGTCTCAGACGATGGCATCTTTGTCCTGTGTCAGCCACCGTAGCTTCTCTATGTGCTTCGAAAGAGAGTGGTGAGCAATTCGCAACCTCACCACTAGATGCCGCAAAAATTTACACAGTGCACCTTTAAGATAAAATGCATGGATCTAATTTACTGATACACATGCGTTTTCTCTCTCGACTGTTTACGTTCACTTAAGACATAACCGACTGTGTTTACTAGGATACTCGCCAAGACGAGCCCTGCATGTGCTCTGTCTTTCTCTCACGGTGAGTGCGCGTGTATGAGAGAAAGCAACAGAGGGCGCGCTCAGCCAAGCGACGGTGCATAAAGCTCATCAGGCAATTAAATTATATCTGCGCTAAACATATTTTTTTGCCTTTAACTCAATTACAGGTGACTGTAATCGTACAATTTACTAGCCATTTGCTAATTAAAGACATTTACAAGTTGCCTCTCGTGACATTTGGTCGCATATGCGAGGGATTTACTCGCTTTGTAGAGGGTTGAATTATGACTTTTCATTATGAGTTTGACAAAAGTCAGATTCTTTAAATGTGCAATGAATTTTTTTAAAAATAAATTACAATTTTTGGAGTGTTGGCTTTGAGAGTATGACTTAGTTTTATTGTGTTTCAGGGTGCTGTCAAAAGGTAGTAAGCTTCTGAGTTTGTGGACATCTTCTCAAGCCCTTCAGCCAGGAGCTGGAGGAAAGGGGAAGAATCCTGCTGAGAGGATCATACTGCAGGTTCTTTCATTTGACCTCTCGAGTCAATTGCTCTTCACTGACATTGATTGACACTTAAATATCATTGTCTGACCATGCACAGGTTGACTTCCCTAGTCCAGCGGTGGACGTGCTCTATGTTGGTCCTCAGGAGAACGGCTGCCCAGACCCTCAGTCCCGAGAGCCACTTGATCCAGGCGATCGAAGTGAGATAGAAAAACTGTGTGCACGAGCATCTGCTTTTGGGTACGTTTGCATCCAAAAACGACCTCATGGAATAAAGTAGATTTGCATTTCATGAAGGAAATACCAGTGCTTGCAAAAGAGTAATGGTAAGGTTTTAGGTAGGGTTAGGTCGCATGCTTTGATTTTGGCTTTTGGTAAATCCCTCATCAGAACGTTTGATACAGTCACATTTTCTTGTTTGAGCATCAGAAGCTTCGTAATAAGCCTAAGTAGCAGATGAACTGAACATGATTTCTGATATGCAGGATAAAAGAGTCTTTGAGAGCGTAATGTAATTGAATCTGTTCCACTTAGTTACTCCAATTATATGGATCACCTTCAGCTTGCTTGTCTTATTTAAGGGTTTTAATTTAATTGAGAATTAAGTGATTTTGAGCTTCTCAGAATATAAAACCGCAAATCTGAATTCTGTATGGCTTGATGTGTCATAGAATGAAGACATTGAGAACCCTTTAGTTTTTCATACGAATCACTTTTTAGAGATTAGTTTTTAAAGCTAGCAAAATGATCGGTGAATGTAATCCCCTGCAGTAAAAGCAGACTTGTACTGCCCGTGACTTGAGATTAACTCTCCATTGATGAGGAGACGTTGCAGCTGAAAAACTGACAGTTGTTTAGTATGGTCCGCTGAAAATGCATGTCTCAGATGTGGAACAGAAAGCTCAGTCAGCTTTAAAACAGCCACACAACGCTCAGCCTCAGACGGTGGGCTGCTCTCCATGCCAAATTTGTAAGTGTGTCTCTCTGAATGCCCACCAAATGCCAACAGCTGCAGGGCTCCCAGCTTGACTGCCCATTTGCAGACACATTTAAGAGGTGTGACTTGTTTCCTGTGCCTCTTATCTCTGGATCAGGACTAACTCTTACTTTATGGTTTGTGGATTAACTGGGTTAGAGTGTCTGCTTCTTGACTTGGTTTGAAGCCCACAGGATGTACTTTTTCTGCCTTGAGATTACCCAGTATTTTTTTCCACCAGGCTGTCAAGAGCAGACAAGCAGCTGCTCTGGGACCAGAGGTACTATTGTCGGGACTATGAATACAGCCTGCCCAAAATCTTGGCTAGTGTACCCAGCTGGGACTGGGGCAGTATGGGTGAGATCCACTCGCTTCTGCACCACTGGCCCCCTCTGTCGCCTGTTTCGGCCCTGGAGCTCCTTGAATCAAAGTATGTATCTGTCTCACTCTCTTTTCATTTTATTGTGCACTTTCCCTCTCTTTCTTTATTGCTCAAGCTCATTTTAAGCATATGACACATTTAATATGTCACTTTTGTCATATGATCTTGTTCGATCATTTTTGACCTCTTTATTGGTCTTATGACTTGCTTTATTACTGTTCTATTATGGAGAGGGAGCTGAGCATGTAGTTAATGTTGTGCTTGTTATATTCAGGTTTGCTGACACAGAGGTGAGAAAAGTGGCTGTGAGCTGGATCGAGAGCAGCAGTGATGATGAACTGGCTGACTATCTCCCTCAGCTGGTGCAGGTACACACACACACGCTTATGCATGTATCTTTTCTTCTATAAACAGCTCGTCATAGTGCTTTCTGTTGCTTTTGTTTGGTTATATTCTTGTAAAAGATTTACAATAGAGAATACTAATAACACTTTATTTTAATGTGTCCTTGTTACGTGTTACATATATTTACTATAGTAATAACTATAAATTAGGCATAATTACATGCAACCAACCCTAAACCAAACCCTAATCCTACCCTATCCCTATAGTAAGTACATGTAGTTAATTAATATTACTCATTACTTAAATGTATAATTACACTGTAACAGGGATACATTAAAATAAAGGGTAACACTTTATTTGACGGTGTCATTGTTACAGTGTAATTATATATTTAAGTTAATTTATAATTTACTATTATTACTATGGTAAGTACATGTAACATATGTAACAAGGACACTGTAAAATAAAGTGTTACCAAATAAAGTGTAACCAACCAGAGTACTTAAGGAAATAATATACTTAAGTGCGAATTGAATATAATGTTTTCGGACACGTAATTGCATGTTACTTACAGTTTTATATTAATTTAATTAATTTTATATTAAATTTATATTAAATGCAATTAGTTTTAACTTAAGAGTGCTTTGACCCACTTAAGTAGAAGTTAAGTACATCTTTATATGTTATTTACTTGCTTGTGCTGACAAGAATATACTTTCATGTAAAATATACTTTAAAGGGATAGTTCACCAAAAATGAAAATTAGCCCATGATTTACTCACCCTCAAGCCGTCCTAGGTGTATATGACATTCTTCTTTCAGACGAATACAATCGGAGTTATATTAAAAATGTCCTGGCTCTTCCAAGCGTTATAATGGCAGTGAATGGCAGCCCAAAATTTGAAGCCCAAAAAAGTGCATCCATCCATTATAAAAGTGCTCCACACGGCTCCGGGGGGTTAATAAAGGCCTTCTGAAGCGAAGCGATGGGTTTGTGTACGAAAAATATCCATATTTAACACGTTATAAAGTAAAATATCAAGCTTCTGGCGGACAGCCTTCTGTATTCAACTTACGGAAAAAACAACTGCCGCGACGATGACGTCGGACGTAGTGTAAGCGTTTTGATCTGCGAGAGGCGCTACACTTTCTTTTGTACTAAATTAAGCACATTTCCTTTTTTTTTTCTTTTTTTTTTTACAAGGGTAGATCAGTAAGTAAGATTTGGTTTCACTGATTTCTGTTTCTGTTTGCAGGCAGTGAAGTTCGAGTGTCACCTCAACAATGCCTTGGTGATATTTCTGCTGTCTCGGGCTCTGGGAAATGTCAACATTGCCCATTATCTATACTGGTAAAGTTCTTTATGAAAGGGATCATATACATTTAAGGGCTTTCAATTGATTAAAATATTAATCACTATTAACGCCATTGACAAGATTTTTCATCATTTATGAGACAACGCTTCCCTGCCATTGACGGAATTTTCCGGCAATCCATATTACATACAGCAGCTTTAGTCTCACAATTTTTAAAAATAAAGTTTTGAGGTCTGAAATGCACATTATTTCTTCATGGGCCAACTCATTGTCATCATTTACTCACCCTCATGTTGTTCCAAACACAAAACACTTTCGGAACACATAATAAGATATTTTTAGTATTTTTTTTTTGTTGTAATTTTTGCCTCTCTATTGAAATTCCATGAAACCAAAACTTTCACACATCAAAAAGTATAAAAAGAGATTGTAGACATAATCCATATGAATCAATCTGTTTAATACAGGGATTTATTCAGATATAGACATTGATTCAATCGCTTGATTCATCTGAATTACTTTTACAACGTCTTTTTGTACTTTGTGATGTGTGAAAGTTATTGTTGCATTGATGGACAAAACGATGAGAGGATATTAAAAATAGCTTTGCGTTCCCAATATAAGAAGAAAGTCTTATGTGTTTGGAAGGAATTATCCCTTTAATATTACAGTGATCTCACACTGATCTTCAGTGTAGAAAATTTGATTCCTCATTATATGACCCCTTTAAGAATATGATCCTTTGTTCAGATTTATAGCGTTCTGTGAAACGTAAGTGAACTGAAGTCTTAGATAACATCTACTGGGGTCTGTTTGGCTTTAGGCTGCTGAGGGATGCCTTACAGGACCCAGCGTTTGGTCAGCGTTATGACCGCATCCTTGGTGTGCTGCTGTGTCTGTGTGGGGCTGGACTGAGGGCGGAGCTTGAGAAGCAGACCAGGCTTGTGCAGCTGCTGGGTGCTCTGGCTGAAAAGGTGCGGCAGGCGAGCAGCTCCACCCGACAGGTAAGCCATGGCTGCCATAGGTGCCCTCCACATAATATGTTTAGCGTTTTTAACCTGTATAAAATGCACCCCAAAAATAATGTAACATCCTTTGTATTATACTTACTGATTTTATTTAGATTTCTTGCATATACATTACATTCTCCATAGATGTGTCTGCACTACTGTTCAAAAGTTTGGGGTCGGAAAGAGTCTCGTGCTCACCAAGGCTGCATTTATTTGATCAAAAATACAGGGAAAAACAGAAATATTATTACGATTTAAAATAACTTCTCTATTTTAGATGTTTTAAAATGTAATGTATTTCTGTGAAGTCATATGATCCTTCAGAAATCATTCTAATATACTGATTTGGTGCTCAAGAAACTGGAAATAGTTGCTTAATATTTTTTTTTATAAACCATGATCCTCTTTTTTTTTTTTTAGGATTGTTTGATGAATAGAAAGAACACGTATTTATTTTAAATAGTTTTTTTTTTTTTTTTTTTGCAAAAATGCAAAAGTCTTTACTGTCACTTTCGATCAATTTAATGCATCCTTGCTGAATAAAAGTATTAATTTATTTTTGAATATTAGTGGTGGACGTCTGTGCCAGCAGCAGAATCTTGTGCTCATTTATTTTAGCTGGAGATTTATTTTCTTATAACCCATAGGAACAAACCAAAGAAACAAGTGCATTAAAATAAAGGGTAACGCTTTATTTTACGGTGTCATTGTTACAGTGTAATTATATATTTAAGTTAATTTATAATGTACTATTATTACTATGGTAAGTACATGTAACATATGTAACAAGGACACTGTAAAATAAAGTGTTACCAAATAAAGTGTAACCAACCAGAGTACTTAAGGAAATAATATACTTAAGTGCGAATTGAATATAATGTTTTCGGACACAGTTTTATATTAATTTTAATTAATTTTATATAAAATTTATATTAAACGCAATTAGTTTTAACTTAAGAGTGCTTTGACCCACTTAAGTAGAAGTTAAGTACATCTTTATATGTTATTTACTTGCTTGTGCTGACAAGAATATACTTTCATGTAAAATATACAAACCCAATTCCAAAAACGTTGGGACACTGTACAAATTGTGAATAAAAAAGGAATGCAATAATTTACAAATCTCATAAACTTATATTTTATTCACAATAGAATATAGATAACATATCAAATGTTGAAAGTGAGACATTTTGAAATGTCATGCCAAATATTGGCTCATTTTGGATTTCATGAGAGCTACACATTCCAAAAAAGTTGGGACAGGTAGCAATAAGAGGCCGGAAAAGTTAAATGTACATATAAGGAACAGCTGGAGGACCAATTTGCAACTTATTAGGTCAATTGGCAACATGATTGGGTATAAAAAGAGCCTCTCAGAGTGGCAGTGTCTCTCAGAAGTCAAGATGGGCACAGGATCACCAATTCCCCCAATGCTGCGGCGAAAAATAGTGGGAGCAATATCAGAAAGGAGTTTCTCAGAGAAAAATTGCAAAGAGTTTGAAGTTATCATCATCTACAGTGCATAATATCATCCAAAGATTCAGAGAATCTGGAACAATCTCTGTGCGTAAGGGTCAAGGTCGGAAAACCATACTGGATGCCCGTGATCTTCGGGCCCTTAGACGGCACTGCATCACATACAGGAATGCTACTGTAATGGAAATCACAACATGGGCTCAGGAACACTTCCAGAAAACATTGTCGGTGAACACAATCCACCGTGCCATTCGCCTTTGCCGGCTAAAACTCTATAGGTCAAAAAAGAAGCCATATCTAAACATGATCCAGAAGCGCAGGCGTTTTCTCTGGGCCAAGGCTCATTTAAAATGGACTGTGGCAAAGTGGAAAACTGTTCTGTGGTTAGACGAATCAAAATTTGAAGTTCTTTTTGGAAAACTGGGACGCCATGTCATCCGGACTAAAGAAGACAAGGACAACCCAAGTTGTTATCAGCGCTCAGTTCAGAAGCCTGCATCTCTGATGGTATGGGGTTGCATGAGTGCGTGTGGCATGGGCAGCTTACACATCTGGAAAGGCACCATCAATGCTGAAAGGTATATCCAAGTTCTAGAACAACATATGCTCCCATCCAGACGTCGTCTCTTTCAGGGAAGACCTTGCATTTTCCAACATGACAATGCCAGACCACATACTGCATAAGTTACAACATCATGGCTGCGTAGAAGAAGGATCCGGGTACTGAAATGGCCAGCCTGCAGTCCAGATCTTTCACCTATAGAAAACATTTGGCGTATCATAAAGAGGAAGATGCGACAAAGAAGACCTAAGACAGTTGAGCAACTAGAAGCCTGTATTAGACAAGAATGGGACAACATTCCTATTCCTAAACTGGAGCAACTTGTCTCCTCAGTCCCCAGACGTTTGCAGACTGTTATAAAAAGAAGAGGGGATGCCACACAGTGGTAAACATGGCCTTGTCCCAACTTTTTTGAGATGTGTTGATGCCATGAAATTTAAAATCAACTTATTTTTCCCTTAAAATGATACATTTTCTCAGTTTAAACATTTGATATGTCATCTATGTTGTATTCTGAATAAAATATTGAAATTTGAAACTTCCACATCATTGCATTCTGTTTTTATTTACAATTTGTACAGTGTCCCAACTTTTTTGGAATCGGGTTTGTACTTTAAAGGGATAGTTCACCAAAAATGAAAATTCCCCTATGATTTACTCACCCTCAAGCCATCCTAAATGTATATGACTTTCTTCTTTCAGATGAATACAATTGGAGTTATATTAAAAATGTCCTGGCTCTTCCAAGCATTATAATGGCAGTGAATGGCATCCCAAAATTTGAAGCCCAAAAAAGTGCATCCATCCATTATAAAAGTAATCCACACGGCTCCGGGGGTTAATAAAGGCCTTCTGAAGCGAATCGATGGGTTTGTGTAAGAAAAATATCCATATTTAACACGTTATAAAGTAAAATATCAAGCTTCTGGCGGACAAGTGCAGAAGTTTCTAAATTGTTCAACGACTAGTTCCAAAATCTAATTTAATAACGCTCTTCAAAACATGAAATGGCTACATAACTATACCAGAAATCTCTTGTTTTGTTTTGTTTTTGGGTTTGAACAAAAGCCTGTTTGACTTTTAGTCCTAGCAAAACACTTTATGAGGGGAAAAAAAGTATTTTTCTCATAAGTAAAATGGCTTATGACAGAATATTGGATCATTGGATGATTGTATTTGGATGAACCCTTGACTTTCCCCCCCTCATCCAGCCAATATTGATATCATCTTATATTGTCTTATACTGATATACTATATGGAATAAATATATGGAAACCCAAACACCACACCTATATGTGCGTGTTGAGCATTTCATTAAAATATTTTTACACCATTCAGACACAAGAGCATAAGTGAGATCAGGTACTGATATGTCTGGCTCACATTCGTGTTTAAAGTTCATTCCAAATGTGTTCAGGAGGGTTCAGATCTGGGTTTTGCACAGGCCAGTCAAGTTCTAATCAGTGACTAAATAATTTTTTATGGGTCTCGCTTTGCTCTGGAGTATTGTCATGTTGGAACGGAAAAGGGTCCTGCCCAAAGCGTTGCCACAAAGTGGGAAACGCGCAATTCTCAAGAGCATCATTGTATGCTGCAGCATTAAGATTAGTCTTCGCTGGAATTAAAGGGCCTTGCCAAACCGTTAATTAGAAGGGGGTGTCCACATACTTTTGGTCCTATAGTGCCTCATCTTATATCTCCCATGTGAACAAGTGATTTACATACAGATGGAAAGCTTGTAATAAGGCTTTTTATTACAAGACTTTTATCATAAACACATTTTATGTTATTATTTTTTTTTCTCAGAGTGCTGCAGGAATCGGTCCTAAAACCCAGAAAAGAGAAAACATTTTTGTACTTACTTTGTCCCAAAGTCAATGTTTTTATTAATGCATGAAATCAGGTCTGTGGTTAACACAAGCTCAAAAACATCAACAATTCTCCACTCGTGATATATTTTAAGATTTTACGCTGGCTAAATGGCACTACAGAGATTGTTGGGGCACTTAAACATAACTTCGAACAGGAAAACTCATCTACTCACTAGTTTTACAGCCTCATTGTGTTTTATACAGCACTCAGGCGAACTATTCTAACTCAAACTTTCCAACTTGTAGCTTTTAAATAAAGATTGAAAGAGTTTTTGGAAACCTAAAGGTTAGTTCACCCAAAAATGAAAATTCTGTCATCATTTAATCACCCTCATGTCGTTCCAAACCCGTAAGACTTTCGTTCATCTTCGGGACACAAATTAATTTTTTTATTTATGTAATCTTGAGAGATTTCTCTCCCTCCATTGACCGCTACGCAACTGACGAATTTGATGCTTCAAAAAGTTCATCAAGAGATTGTAAAACTAATCCATATGAATTTAGTGGTTTAGTCAAAATTTTCTGAAGAGACTCGATCGCTTTATATCATAAACAGATTTAATTTAGGCCTTTATTCACATATAAACATTCATCAACGCACGCATCGGTTGTGGTAAACATAAGCTCAAGCATGTACACTTGACTTGCGAGAAACAATGAGGTTCATTCTCGTGTTAAGCAGCACGTTTGAGCTTCCTCAAAAACTAATGAGGTTTGTTCTCATGCGTCAAAGCAAGTTTCAGTTGAGCTTTGGTTTATGTTTGCTGATCAATATTTCTATGTGAATAAAAGCCTAAATTCAATCATTTAAAGTGATCAAGACTCTTCAGAAAATTTGGGCTAAACCGCTCGATTAATTAGAATTACGATCTCTATGAACATTTTGAAGCGTCAGAGTGGTTGCATGGACTGTCAGTGGAGGGACAGAAAGCTCTCAGATTTCATTACAAATATCTTCATTTGTGTTTCGAAGATGAAACCCGTAAAGTTTTATGTGTTTGGAACAACATGAGGGTGAGTAATTGATGACCATTTTTTCATTTCTGGGTGAATTATCCCTTTAATGGTTGTGACATTGAAGTCACGCGACTGGTTGTAGTCATATGTTTTTACTTTTGGCAATTAGTATTTAGCCTTCAAAATTCATAAACATTTTGTTCATTTGTGAAGATTATTTTGTTGAATTATAAACTTTTGTTGGTCACAGAGCTGTCAGAAGAATCCATATACTTCATTTTTTTTTAATCTCAATGTTCTTCGTAGGTGGTGCTCCTGGAGGGTCTAGAGAGGGTACAGTCTTTCTTCCAAAAGAACAGCTGTCGACTCCCTATTAGTCCCAGTCTGGTGGCAAAAGAACTCAATATCAAGGTGAGCGTTTAAGTCATGACAACAAAATTGACCCTGTTGAACCTACAGTCTCAGTCTGATTAATAATGTTGATCAGCTCAGGCAGTTCTATAGAGGCCTTAAAAACCACACATCCAAGGATCTCTTCAGTTCTCATGTCATGCCAGGTTTTGTTCCGTTTTGCTGGGAAGCGTTCACATGTGATTCACTTCCTTATCATCCTTGCTCACTCCCCCTCTCTTCCTGTTTCAGATCTAGAGATTTGCACAGTCAGCAAAGCCTAAACAGTGTCACTGAACTCTTTCTCCATCTTTTCTCCTCCTCCCATTTCAGTGCAGACCCTCTTTGTTGCCATGTTGAAGCAGTAAATCTAACTAAAACCCTGAGGCTGATGTTGTGCTTTTGTAACATGGTGCTGCTTTTGTTTCCTTCCCTTAAATGTAGGCCTGCTCCTTCTTCAATTCCAACGCTGTACCTCTGAAGATTGCACTGGTTAACGCGGACCCGCTGGGGGACGAGATTAATGTCATGTTTAAGGTGTGTATGTGTGTGTGTATGGTGAAGGGGCCTCCATAGTGAGAATGCATAGCTGCTAAGGTTTGTTATAGTTTTACATTACATTAGTTTGACAGTAGTTACAGAGCAGTCGGTTTCTTTTTATATTAATTGCAATGGTAAGATCATCTATTGAACTCAAACTTTAAAAATGTATGATTGATGGAAATTGGTCTTGCCGTTAAAAGTGGGCCACAGCCGCCGCACACAAAAAACAGTATTGAAACCCTTGTCTCAGTCATGAATGTGCCCTCTAGTGGTCGAATCAGTAGAACAAAAATATTGTACCTACTGTATATATTTAAGCACAAAGTTATAGAAACTCTTGGTTTTTAGGTATGTCCAAATAGTTTATCTGTCTTAACTGTAATTTAGGTTGGAGAAGACCTGAGGCAGGACATGTTGGCACTGCAGATGATTCGGATTATGGATCGGATCTGGCTGCAGGAGGGACTGGACCTGCGCATTGTCAACTTTAAATGCATCTCAACTGGTAAAGATAAAGGTATGTTCCATCTATTGTGCTGATTTCCAACTAGAATATACACCGATCAGGCATAACATTATGACCACTGACGGGTGAAGTGAATAACACTGATTATCTCTTCATCACGGCACCTGTTAGTGGGTGGGATATATTAGGCAGCAAGTGAACATTTTGTCCCTTAAAGTTGATGTTTTAGAAGCAGGAAATATGGGCAAGCGTAAGGATTTGCGCGAGTTTGACAAGGGCCAAATTGTGATGGCTAGACGACTGGGTCAGAGCATCTCCAAAACTGCAGCTCTTGTGGGGTGTTCCCGGTCTGCAGTGGTCAGTATCTATCAAAAGTGGTCCAAGGAAGGAACAGTGGTGAACCGGCGACAGGGTCATGGGCGGCCAAGGCTCATTGATGCATGTGGGGAGCAAAGGCTGGCCCATGTGGTCCGATCAAACAGACGAGCTACTGTAGCTCAAATTGCTCAAGAAGTTAATGCTGGTTCTGATAGAAAGGTGTCAGAATACACAGTGCATCGTAGTTTGTTGCGTATGGGGCTGCAAAGCCGCAGACTAGTCAGGGTGCCCATACTGACCCTTGTCTACCGCCGAAACAACAACGAGTTTGAGGTGTTGACATGGCCTCCAAATTCCCCAGATCTCAGTCCAACTGAGCATCTGTGGAATGTGCTGAACAAACAAGTCCGATCCATGGAGGCCCCACCTTGCAACTTACAGGACTAAAAGGATCTGCTGCTAACATCTTGGTGCCAGATATCACAGCATACCTTCAGGGGTCTAGTGGAGCCCATGCCTCAACAGGTCAGGGCTATTTTGGCAGCAAAAAAGGGAATATTAGGAATTTTCAGCATCATTACTCCAGTCTTCAGTGTCATATGATCTTTCAGAAATCATTCTAATATCCTGATTGGCTGCTCAAGAAACATTTCTTATTATAAATGTTGAAAACAGTTGTGCTGCTTATATTCTTGTGGAAACTGATCTTTTTTTTTTTTTTTTAGATTCTTTGATGAAAAGTTCAAAAGAACAGAATTATTTAAACAAAAATTATAAATGTATTTACCATCACATTTACCAAAGTACTAATCAAAGTAAAAATCAAAAATCATACTGACCCCAAATTTTTGAATGCTAGTGTATAAGTGCCCTGTAGGTACAGCAAAATGGCCTATTTCGTTCTACAGATCAGAGAGACTGTGGAAAATTTGGTGCAATAGTTTGGTACAATAAAAACATGAAATGACTCTTTACAGTATTTTACTGTCACTGTGTATGTATCTTCTGCTTATGATTTAACTTCACATTTGTTTTTGGTTTTACAGGAATGGTGGAGTTGGTACCATCTTCTGAAACGCTGAGGAAGATTCAGGTGGAGTACGGAGTGACAGGCTCCTTCAAGGACAAACCTCTTGCCGAGTGGCTTCGCAAGTATAACCCTGCTGAGGATGAGTATGAAAAGGTAAATTTAAAACATTTTTTAAACTGGATAATTATCCATGGCAGCTTTAGTTGAACCAATTCCATGTGTGTCTCTTATCAGGCCTCAGAGAATTTCATCTACACCTGCGCAGGATGCTGTGTGGCCACTTACATCCTAGGCATTTGTGACCGTCACAACGACAACATCATGTTGCGCTCCACCGGCCACATGTTCCACATAGACTTTGGGAAGTTCCTGGGTCACGCACAAATGATTGGGAGTTTTAAAAGGTGAATGAGGAGTTACACTACGTAAGACCGCACAAATTGTGGTGTTGTTTGGTTTTATTAATCAGATCATGATGCTTTTTCCTCTGCAGGGATCGTGCACCGTTTGTCTTAACCTCTGATATGGCTTACGTCATCAATGGAGGCGAGAGACCCACGAGTCGCTTCCAGCTTTTTGTTGACCTTTGCTCACAAGCCTACAACTTGATACGCAAACACTCCAACCTCTTTCTCAACCTGCTGTCTCTGGTACTATTCAGCACTGCACTGTAAACAAAACAGTCATATGTGTGTCATCTGTAGGGTATTGTGACAACAGGAAGGGCTAGTCTTCATCTGGGACTTTTTTGCTTTACTCTTTACTTGTTTATTGATCAGTTTTGTATTTGTGTGTTTTACACAGATGACACAATCGGGTTTACCAGAGCTGACTGGAGTCCAAGATCTCAAATACGTGTGTGATGCTCTTCAACCTCAGACTACAGATGCAGAGGCTACCATTTTCTTCACAAGGTAGATCTCTACTAACTAAACAACTACATTTATTATTGTTGATGATAATAATTAATATTATCAGCTATCAGCTATTTCATTCTTTTGCTCTCTAAATAACTTTTTTTTTTTAATATAAAGTGCTATTGTAAGGGTCCTAATTTTTTGTTTTGGAGGTCGTCTTCAATAGGTTTACATGCATCCATGGTCAAAAAACACAAGTACACACTTGTGTGCTCATAATACACAATGCTGCATCACTTCTTTTCTCACAGTGTCTGAAACGGTTCAATAAAGGATTCAGTCTCTCTAAACCCTGCCTTTCTGAGAGACTACTCTGCTCTGACTGGTCAGATGGCCCGGTCTGTTGTGATTGGTCTACCACTTACAGCGCGCGTCTGAAACAAAACGGCCATTATCATATTTGAATTTCAGCTCCGTAGGCTTCCTCAGCACTTGATACACAGTGATACGAACCATAACGATGGCGTCGGTTTACCGTATCAATTCGAGTCCTCATCCTTTGGAAGTGCACACAAAGTGGATTTGCTGCAGAAAAAAGTCTTCTCGACATGTCAACAGCACAAACCAAACTCTTCCAGTCTCAGCTACACTACATTGTTTGAGGGCGGGTCAAAGTAGATGTAGCCAATAAAGACCATAGGCTGGCATTATGCAAATTTGTTACAAATCTATGTAGGTTCGAGCAGGAAATAAGGCTGGAATTACTAACGACTCATTTATGGCAGTTCAGAATGGGTTCTTATGGAGACAGTAACTCCATTTATTGTGCGCTTTTATCTTTAAAACTTTGCAGACCTTTTACATTCACGAACAACTGTATTACAAACTACATTAAAGGTAATATCTGAACAAGCATAATAGTCTCTTTAAAATATGTCTCTTCCACCTTTTTTCCTGTAGGTTGATTGAATCCAGTCTGGGGAGTGTGGCCACAAAGTTTAATTTCTTCATCCACAATCTGGCCCAGTTGCGTTTCTCTGGCCTTCCCTCCAATGACGAGCCCATCCTCTCATTCGCTCCCCGCACATACACTATAAAGCAGGACGGCAAGATCCGGGATGCATCCGTATTTTCATTTCAGAAGAGATACAATCCGGACAAGCACTATGTGAGTGGTTTTAAAGAGGATTAGTTATTTTATTAGCCTTGATTACCTCTTTGTATGTTAGTAATGAGAAAATAATATTTTTACCATATCAATGAATCTTAAAGAACACCTGGTTTCACACACCTCTTTCAGACGTATGTTATACGGATCCTTAGGGAATGTCAGAATGAGCCTCAGTTTGTCTTCCGCACTTTTGATGAGTTCCAGGAACTGCACAACAAGTTGACCATTCTTTTCCCTCTCTGGAAGCTACCAGGGTATATGACTTTATATTTTATACCGTGGTTCCTCAGATCCTGCATTTCATTGTTCCTAAGAATCTTTTTCCTGTTTAAAGATTTCCTAATAAAATGGTGCTGGGACGCACACACATCAAGGATGTGGCATCCAAGAGGAAGGTGGAATTGAGCAGCTATGTGCACAATCTGATGAGGAGTTCAACAGAGGTCACCCAGGTGGGTACAGTTTTACTTCAACAGTTGTTGCTTTAAAATATTATCAAATATAATTTTAGGGTTTTGTTTGTTAATCTGTGGGAGTGATGTGGAGTCAACCAATTATGTCATTCAAAAAATATACATTGCTCTTCAATAATATAATCTGAATTGGGGAATAAATACACTACCGCTCAAAAAACAGTAATATTGTGAAATATCATTTTTAAAAAATCAAATAAATGTTCTATTTGAATTTATTTTAAAATGTAATTTATTCCTGTGATGTCAAAGCTGACATCTGCATCATTGCTCCAGTCTTCAGTGTCACATGATCCTTCAGAAATCATTCTAATATGCTGATTTGGTGCTCAGAATCATTTATTCTTATCAATGTTGGAAACAGTTGTACTGCTTAATATTTTTGTGGTAACCGTGATACTTTTTTTCCCAGGATTCTTTGATGAATAGTAACAAAATAAAGATCTTAATGGTCACTTTTTATCAAATTAGAAGTAATAATTAGAAGTCCCCTGCAGTCATGTTTAAAAAAAATAGCTTGAATGTAACTCTACACCCTTGCTTCATTTAGTATATGAGGATTCATGAATATGCAAATTAGCCTCCGCCTCCACTCACTCACAGCAGCTCGGACTTCCTGATCCACTTGGTCAATTGTAGTAAACGCTGCACAAGTGGAAATAGTGGTTTAATTCAGCCATATATGTTTGAATCAGAAACTGATTCAGAAGAAGAGGAAGAGTGAGTTATACAGGCTCGTCTACAAATTTGTGTATCAAGAATGGTAATGCGTTTTATGTATCGCTCTCTGCAACGTCGGACACAAAGTAATTGATATTAGCTTTTGGCTTGACTACGTTATCAAACCGCTAATAATGTGTTGCTAATGTTACACAAACTATGTTCCCATTCGCCATCTCAGAGTCAGACAGCTGCCTTCTAACAATCAGCATCCTTACAAACGCTTTGAGCAACATAGAATGTCAGTGGAGAAAAGCCCCGCCCCCACATTGACTGGATTGGTTACATGTTTGTGACATGGGAAACGGGGGCGGTTTCAAACCGCGTTTTCAAAACTCTTTGGTTCACTGCAGTTTTAAGGAGAAAATACTCATCAATAGTGTTGACTGATGAATTTGCAATGGTTTGTCTTAGGGTATGTGTACACAACACTGTTTTCAACGGAAAACTTTTAATGCGTTTTGGCCATTCATTTACACGACAACGGCGTTTTGCGTTCTGAAAACGCAAGCTTTTGAAAACGGGTTTTGAACTTTTACCGTCTCCATGTAAACAACAAAAACGTAAATTTATGAAAACGGTGACGTCGCCAACTACTGGCCTGGCATGCATAATACAGCCTTTTTAGTAATTTTCACAGATCTGTGTGAACGGGGATCGTTTTGACAACGCTGTCGTCTGTTTTTACCACATAGACATATAAACAACATTAAAAACTTGATTTTTCACCACAGGGGGTCTTAAAATAAAAGAAATCTTAATGACACCAAACTTTTAAACGGTTGTTTAAGTAAATGTGACTGAGTTGATATTCTTTTTTGTTTCTTAGTGTGATCTTATCTACACCTTCTTCCACCCTATTGCGAGAGATGACAAGATCGAGGGGGTTGACGTACTCTCAAAAACTCCAGGTATGTGTGTGCATGCTTATTTTTAAAAGTTACTTTAACTTGTTTTATATATTTGGTACAACATAATTAGTTAGTTCATGTATTTGATGTTCTTTTTGCAGACATGCCTCCAGTGAGTCCCACCACTGGCCGTGTGGAGGGTGAGGTGAAGCTGTCAGTGTCCTACCGAAACAGTACGCTCTTCATCATGGTCATGCACATTAAAGACCTGGTAAGAAATAACAATAGCGTCCGTCTTTAAACCGATCCCAGTTTCTGTGCATTCTGAAATCTCATCTGTCCTTCTCCCAAAACACAGATGTCAAATGACGGAGCAGACCCAAACCCATATGTGAAAACATACCTTCTCCCAGACCCCCACAAAACCTCCAAACGCAAAACGAAGATCGCGAGGAAGACTAGGAACCCGACGTTTAATGAAATGGTAACTTAGGCCTACCGGTCTAACCATGCATAATTAACTCAGCTTTATTCTAAAGCTAATAAACAACTTCCTTCTCTCTTTATTTGTAGCTGGTGTACAGCGGCTACAGTAAGGAAACCCTGAAGCAAAGGGAACTTCAACTGAGCGTGCTCAGTGCAGAGTCTCTGCGAGAGAACTGCTATTTGGGTGGAATAACCCTCAGCCTTAAGGACTTTGACCTGAGCGGAGAGACCGTCAAGTGGTACAAGCTCACCATGGTGCCCTACTTCTAGATCCAACCATCCCTTCCCAAAAGTCTTCCACAAAAGGTGATGTGACTGCAACAAGTGCCCTTACAGGACAACTCGCATTCCCCCAGCATCCCTATCTCTCTCTCTCTCTCTCTCTCTCTCTCTCTCTCTCTCTGACACTAATCAAGGTTGAGTCCTTGTTAAATACGTGTTCTGTACATTTGGAACTTAAGAGGACCAAACGGCTTACTGAAAGAAGAGTTTATATTATTATTTCTATTATTATTATTATTATTATTATTATTATTATTATATATATATATATATAAAATATATATAGAGAGATTGACACTTGTATTTTTAAAACTGCTTATTTTTACACTTTCCTTTTCTACATATACAAATAAGAAACATTAAAAGGTTGTAAGGTTTTGACTGCGCTATCAAAACAAGCACAGCAGAGTTCACTGTGCTTTTGATAACATGCCAAATGAACTGAACAAACTCTAGACCACTTCCCTTTAGGGAACAATAACAGGGTGCCTTCACATGCTCTCCTTTCATTTTCACTTTTCTCAGTACTTTTGTTTTAAAAAAAAATAAAAAAAATAAAAAAGAAGCCCTGTTTTGTAAGATAATGCACCAGTGAAATGGTATAATGAACCCTGTTTGAAAAGGAAACGGCACCTGTGGCTAAAAGCTACTGCCAGAGCTCAGCTGAATCGTGATCTGTGAGTTTACCAGGAGGCATTTTTAAAATGATCAAGATTGTCATCACTCATACCGCAAATAATGACTTGATTCGCTGTTTTATGACTGTTAAAAATACATTTCGAATGGATATTAACATGGCCAGTTATTTATTGGTTATCTTTAACCTGACCGAATCAATGTTTGCTGTACTTCTCTCTCTCTCTCAAGAAAAATTAAATGTTTTTGAACACCTCTCTGGATGATTTATTTGTTCTCAAGTTTCTTTAATGGATTAAAATATACTTAACCAGTAGGGGGCAGTCAAGAAACACAAAACTGTTGAATATTATATCATTTGTATAATATATAATATTATATAATTATTTTATTTATTTGCCTTTTTTTTTTTTTTTTTTTTTGAGAACGCCATAAAATTTGTAATTGGCTTTGTTTGTTTTTATTATTTTGTTTTATTTCAGCTTTATTTCAATTAACAATTAAAATTATTTTTAATAGTTTTAATTTTAGTTAAAAATAACAACACTGGTGATTTGTGGTTCAAGCTGCCATTGAAGATCATATCTTAAAGGGACAGTTCACCCAAAAATGAAAGTCCCGTCATTTACTCACCCTCATGTTGTTCTAAAATGACTTTCTTTCTTCTGTGGAACATAAAAGAAGATATTTTAATGTGACATGTCTTTTTGTCCATACAATGGACATCAGTGATCACCAGAACTGTTTCTTCAAAAGATCTTTTGTCTTCCAAAGAAGAAAGTCATACACAGGTTTAAAACAACACTGAGGATGACTATATGATGACAAGGTGAACTTTGACCCTCACAGGCTCACACACTAATGATTTCTGCTGTGGTGTAGGTGTGATCTTTAGGGACTCTTATGGTGTGACCCAGGTGCACTTCGTCATTGGCCGTAAAATTCTAAAGGTCTAAAAAGCCAGACCTCAGATCTGCCAGCATTTATGTACCGCCTCTTTAAATGGGCTGTTGCTGTGAGAAAGAATCTGGAGAGCAACAGAAAAGCAGTCAGGCCAGTGCACACACATTTGCTTTGTCTCTGGGGTGAGGGCTTAACGATGAAGAAGTATGCATGAACTGACACTTGCTCCTTGACAGCTCACACACAATGTGCTAGCTGTACATTTTGTATTTTTAAGGATAGAAAAACAGTGGGGAAAAAATACAGATGCTAATGAATTCCATCTGTTTCCATTCACATGATTTTTGGACACTGTAGGTTGTTAATCCTAAAACTGTAGTATTAGTAGTTTAGAATTCTACAGTAAAAACACTACATTTAGTTTAAATGTTAAATTATGAACTTTTAGCAATCTGTGCAACAGTTTTTATTTAGTGTAATAGGTTGCTCTTTATTCTTAAGGCCAGTTATTGGTACTGATAGGTCTGCTACAGATTAAATGAATATATTATATAGCTATTTGACATAGTATGCATGACATTATCTTTTGTAATTTTCAACAGTGTTTTCAAAAACAACAGGGTTATGTATGATGCAAGAAGCAGAGCAACAAGGTTGGAAATTTGCCTCAGCAATAATTAGCGTGCGCAGTGAGGCTTTAGTTCAGTCATGATCTGATGTAAGTTCATTTATCTAATGCAGAATTCATTATTCACATTTACACAATACAAAAATGACAAGTTCAATCTTGGCCCTTCCAGAGTGTGGACGTAGCAAGTACAAAACCTTATTTTTCATTAATTTAATAATTAATTATTTAAATACACGAGTATATAGTAAGCTTAGTGTGATGTAAGAGTAGCAATATGTACAGTAAACCTGTGGCTTCATGATATTTCACATGGGACAACAAACCATGCGTCACTGGGGTACGCCATCGAGTGGGCGTGGCTTGTTGCAAAAGGGGGCGGTGTTAATGTGAGTGACACATACGCGATCAAATCAAAGGTCGCATGGTTGCAGGCAGGAGATATTTGTTTATAGTGGAGCGCTTTCATAAGTTTGAGCTGTTTGTCACCGGAGGTGCTGTAAACGGGACTTGGTGATCATGTGGAACTCAGCAGCTTTCGCTCGGAGTTAACGCTCACATATCTGGGAAGATGTGGTTAGCAAACTTCAAAAATCAGCCGATAAATTACTACAGAGAAAACACGCCAAGGGACGAATATCAGAATACGTGACAGGGTATTGTTTGAGGATGGAGAGGAGCGGAGCGGAGCGGACCGCGCTGCGGCGCTTCGGGGACGGCGGCATGATGCTTCTGCCCTGGACGAAACAGATCCTGACGGTGGTGTGGGAACAACTGCGACTGCTGGTCCAGGTCATCTGCTGCACTTTTATGACGGGTAATTTTATGATTCATATATGTGCACTGTGATGTATTTTATGCTATCCATATGCTTGGCCATTGCATGTATGCATAATCAGATTAATAATAATAACAGCGCATAGATGTAGCCTACTATTCTTATAGATGTCTGTCAACGTGCAAACTGTGTTGATCGATTAATTTTCATATAGACATTTTTGATACAAGATTTCATTTTTTTTTTTCATTTTCATTAGTTCATTTAGCAGTCTTATCCAAAGCTACTTACAAATGATGAAACATATAATACATAACGGTATTAGTTTACAATAATGTCTCATTTGTTAACATTAGTTATTGCATGTCATGAACTAATAATGAGCAATATATTTTTTACAGTATTTATTAATCTTTGTTAATGTTGGTTCATGTTCATTTTATTTCACAGTGCATTAACAATGTTAACAGATATATCTTTTTTGATCTTAAAAATGTTTGAATAAATGTTGAGATTAACATTAACTAAGATGAATAAATTCTGTAGAAGTATTGTTCAATTAACTAATGTTGTTAACTAATGTTAGTAAATTAAAACTTATTGTAAAGTGTTACCAAATAACATTAGTAAAATCAATTAATAGACTTTTTCTAGAGCAAAAGTGAAATTGCATATTTTTAATAATAATTGTATTATTTTTTATTTATTTTCATTTAACTGGATAATATATTTATATTATAATTATATTTATTTAATTACATTATATATATTATGATTATTATTATTATTAATTAATTAATATAGAGTGATACCAGATAACATTAGTAAAACCAATTAATAGACTTTCTAGAGCAAAAGTGAAATTGCATATTTTTTTTATAATAATTGTATTATTTATTTATTTTCATTTAACTGGATAATATATTTATATTATAATATATTTATTTAATTACATTATTTATATATATATATATATATATATATATATATATATATATATATATATTATGATTACTATTATTATTATTATTATTAATTAATTAATATAGAGTGATACCAAATAACATTAGTAAAACCAATTAATACACTTTTTCTAGAGCAAAAGTGAAATTGAAGATTTTTTATTATAATTGTATTACTTTGTATTTATTTTATTTTATTTGGATTATTTATATATATATATATATATATATATATATATATACACTTGTTTATTTTGTAATGAATAAAATATTATATTTTGTAATGTAAAATACTATGGTTAATATGAATAGTATTTTTATTTTTTACTTTAGTATTTTTACATTGTAATAATTATTTAAAACACTTATTATTATTACTATCACAAATGTACACACACACACATATATGCATATATATTTCATTTATTTATATTAATGTATTGAACTGAGGAAGGCATCTGTTTATGGTTATGGCCTGAAGTAAGTCCAGTAACTTCTTTTTGTTTGTTTCCCAGTTTTCCAGATGTTCAGGTTTGAAGTGCATCTGAGAATCACAGACGAGACAGGGCAACACATTCAGCACATGACAAGTGGGTCAGGAGACCCTTCTGACAGTTTCCTGCTCTCATCCTTGTTTGAAAACAACAAAAGCATGGTGGTCGGGGGTTCCAGTCCGCTTTCAAAATTCGGCAGAGACCCGTTCGACGTGAGCTCCCACTCCAGAGCTGTCCTGTCCAGTCTGGTCAGCGATGAACTCTGTTGCTCTTTGGTGGACGACCTCGTGTCCCACGCAACAGAGTGTCTCAACGACACCGAAGATCTCTATATCGGAGATCACTCCATGTGGAAACACGGATATGACTGGACCGTTTTAGGAGGTTCCGAGAGGAAATGTGCAGAGAGCACCTGCACTTTTACCGCATGTGTGTCAGGGTTTTCTGCAAAGGAGTTTGTAAAGCAAAAGCCCGTCGCCGATCCTGACTCATCTAGTTCATCTGCGGAGGAAGTTCAAGCTCCGTGTCAAGTGCAGTCAGTCGGTCAGCTCTCAGACAGCGAGTTCAGCTGGGGCAGCACAGACAGCTCTTGTTTCGAAGGAGAACGAGAGGAGAGTGACAAACTCTGGGAACTTCTGACCAGCTCAACAGATCCTTATCACCCGCTGCACTTCACGGCATGTTTGTCCAGTGTAGCTACTGAAAAAAGCAAAACGCAGGTGGTCTCAAAGCCTGAAAGTCCGACGTCACAATCCACAGCATCTACAGGCTCAGAATCTCCCAAACCAGGTTCTGAAGATGAAGAAGAAGATGCCTTATGGAGATCCCTCTCTCAGAATGATGACCCATATCACCCGTTGAATTTCAGAGCCCCGCTTCAAAGCTCACCAGCCACACCAATACCGTCCAAACACGATTCACCCAGCCAAAGTAAAACGAGACGCTTCAAATCTTCAAGGCGCTCAAAGCCGCCTTTACCGGCAAGCAAAGTTCCTCGCCATTGCTGCCACAAATTACCCTTTGAGACATTATCGGTGGTGCCATGGAGAAGATGCGTTGGTCTGACAGCCGTTCAGGGCAACCAGAGGAAATGTCCCACTTTTAAGAAGGTAATTATCAGTCTTAAGATGTGGTCACATTTACCATTGTTCTGCGAATTTGAGTTTGCGTTTAACAGCGCTTCGCAACAGGTTTAAGTTGATCACGCAAATTCCAACAGAAAGCTGCTTGGTTTGAAAGTGACTTCTGTATGAACTGTGCTTCTGTGGCCCTGTTTCTACCTGGTATTAAGATGCGTTTTGGTCAATCGGATCACAAGTAGACGAGGGAGACACATTCCCGTTTCACCTGGTGTTTTTTAATCCGTCTCTTTTGTCCACTTTCAACCACTTCTGTCCTGATTTCTTCAAGGGGAGGGTCAATGGGCGGGTAAATGTATGGGTTTATTCAGATCTTTTGATTTAATGGACAAAATAAACTCACGCAATTTACATATGAACGCGACCAGAGATGACGGAAAAACATACGGAGAGCAGCAGCTTTCGTTTCTGCTCTGACAGCCCCAAGAACAGCCGAACGCTGTGAGTGTGTGTTAAAAATCAGGAATGGTGAGAGAACATTGTGCTTGGGATGTTTTTCGTCTTCAAACCAAACTGGGGTCTCCAGCATACAAAGTTTAAATCCCGTCTGGCTAGTGCGCTTCCCATAATGTTTATGCATTAGGTCAGTAGTCGGTCTTTTGTGGCTGCTTGAACACATTCGACCACATGAGCGTTTACACTACAAAAGCAATCCGGTCGAATCCGTTTTCGACTTCCTCTGGAAGTGGTCGAAAGTGGACAAGCTCAAAACGTTTTAGACCTGTACACCTGTATTTAGCGTCGTCCACTTGTGATCCGATCGACCAAAACGCATCTTAATACCAGGTGTAAACAGGGCCTATGTGTCACAAATCGCTACATTATTGACAATAGAACTTTTTTGGCTACAAAATTTCCCCCGAAAATCTTCTAATGTGACCGCACCTTTATACCTTTATGTCAGTTGTAAATCATTGCTTGATAACAGCACGTTGCTAATGTTTTCCAGGTGAAATTTTCTCCCATCGTACAAGTTCACAAGATGCACACTTGGTCCTTTGCCCTTCAAGCATCACGTAAGGGACCGTGGGAGGAGCTCGCGAGGGACAGAGACCGATTCCGAAAGAGAATCAGTGAAACTGAGAAAGCCATTGGCTACTGTTTTAGTTTGTCACACAGAGAAAAGCTGTGGGCCTATACGGACGGCGTACAGAAGAAATAACCAGCCCTTGATCTGCAAAAGGTTGCTTTTGATTGTAATTATTGATCTTATAGTTCCCCAGCCAGCCTCTAGACTGTTATATTGACTTAAATTGACAATTATACCTCAACACACATTGTACTTTGACCGCTACTAATGTTAATCATTTTTTGCTATGCCTTACACTTTTCAGCGTGACTGATCACACATTTATTTTAACACAAATTGTGGATGTGTTGGAGTAGTAGACTAGTGTTATTTTATTTAAAGGGATAGTTCACCCAAAAATGAAAATTCTGTCATTATTTACTCACCCTTAAGTCTTTCCAAACCTTTCTTTATTCTGTCTGTAAAACACAAAATAGGATATTTTTGGACATTTTTTTTCTCCATACAATGAAAGCCAATAGGGTCAAGAGTTGTTTCATTATATGGTCAAAAAATCCTTGTGTTTCACAGACGAATGAAGGTCATACAGGTTTGGAACAACATGAGGGTGAGTAAATTATGACGATTTTCATTTTTGGGTGAACTATCCCTTGTTTATTTCAGTGGTTTGAAATGGCGTGAGAATAGGCTGCTAAAGTATGTTTTTAAATTATTTATAAAGTTGGAGAAAATGCAAGAAAAAAATGTAACAAGGCCAAGTTAATGCACCTCAATGTTTACATTAATATATATATATATATATATTATTTGGGGTCAGTAAGATTTTTTTAAAAAGAAATTAATACTTTTATTCAGCAAGGATGCATTAAATTAATTATCAGTGACAGCAAATACATTTGTAATGTTACAAAATATTTTTATTTCGATTAAATTCTGTTAATTTCTTCAAATGTATCATGGTTTCTACAAAAAATATGAAGCAGCTCAACTGTTTTCAACATTGATAATAAGCAGAAATGTTTCTTGAGCAGCAAATCAGCATATCTGAATGATTTCTGAAGGATCATGTGACACTGAAGATCACTTTGCATCACAGAAATAAATTGCATTTTAAAACATTCAAATACAAAACTGTTATTTTGAATTGTAATAATATTCCATAATTTTACTATTTTTACTGTATTTTTTATCAAATAAATGCAGCCTTGGTGATTTATAGTAAACTTAATTCAAAAACATAAAAAAATGATACCAACCCCAAACTTTAGAAAAAGACTTCCTACACACTCTGTTCTTAGACAAAAACAGATACTACTATCAGATATTTGCTAAACTTGACTTCACTGATCACTGCAACTTGTACTTGAGAATAAATAAAATGGCAGTAACTCTTTTGCTTTACAGAAACTGGTTTTTGTATTTTCTACACTAGTTCACTTCAAATGTACCATTATCACATCCTGCGTTTGTTAAATGTACAATAGTGTTTCCTTGAACACTGTGTCTCGGCTGGTTTGTTTTGGTTCATCTCACGAGTTGATTGTGTCTCAGACTGTGACTGCAGAGGTGGAGAACTCCTGTGAGAGCGCCGTGTGTAAGAGAGGGTTAAAAACAAAGCGTGATGAAACTCTCTCCCTTGAGGAGAAATCAATTAGCATCTCCCCTCGACACAAACTTGCATGGTGCAAAGACAAGCAATCGTTTACGCAATCTTTCACGCTGTGACAACAGACTGCGGGGCTAATTTAATGATGCTTTGTCCTTGAGTTAATTGGATAGCATTTCAGACACTTTTATTGATCGTGTAAAGGTGGACATATGCTATTATGAAATTGTTTAGCACTATATTAACAGTGACACTCTTGTTCTTTCCTCTTTGCTTGTTCAAATGTGTCGGTTTAGAAAGCAACAGCTCTGAGAGCGTACAGTTTTGCTAGCTGGATGCATGATGGTAGTTGCATGCGGTGCTGCTATGGTGTCTTCCTCTCCTAAGGTGCCTTCACCCAGGTGACCCTGGTCTCTAAGCAACCACTATTTGGCAATGAGAGGATTGCATATGATTGCAGCAGGGGTTGGTGTGTTGTGGGAGGGCGGGTGGCACGGCCCCAGCCTCTATTACTCATCCTGGAGAGTCCAAAGCTTGAGAAGCGGGATCTCTGGAGTCACAATTACAAAGCGCTGACTGTCTGATGCAATAGAGCAATCAGCTCAGCAGCCACAGTGTGTGAGACAAAAAAAAGGCAGCACAAGTAGTTGGACACATCTCATGTTACAGAGAGAAACCTGAGCTGGATCACGTTATAGTCTTGTTGAATTGGTACAGAATATGTCAATAATGTGCATTAAAAACGTGAATCATTACAAATGCTCATGCTTCCCTGCCTGATATGTAAAAAATATTTGAATATTCAAATGAGTTACAGCAGCTTCACAAAGCCATTTTGTGAATGTGAATGGAGATATTTAGTATTTGTTTTGTTTTGTGTGTGTGTACCTGGTATTCCCTACATTATGGGCAGCAAATGTCCCCAAAAGGAAAGTGATACCAGTAAATTTTGACCCATTTTTTTGGCCCCCATTAGGAAAAAAGCTTATAAGTCATACAAAATGAAGTGTTTTGAAAATGTAAAAATGCAGAAAGTTTTGTGTGATGGGTAGGTTTAGGGGTAGGGTTAGTGTAAGGGGATAGAATATACAATTTGTACAGTATAAAAATCATTATGTCTATGGGAAGTCCCTATAAAACATGGAAACCTGTGTGTGTAACAAGCTTAGCATCAAATGTCCTCACTTATATAGTGAGGTATTATAACAACCGACTAGTGACTAGACATTTGGTCCATTTGGCTTATAAATTGACCGAAACATGTTTGTATTTAAATCTAGTGTTTTGCACATTTCTGGGGGTCGGGTTAGGCCATAGAAAATATCATTAACCTGATATAAAATCAATGGAAGTCTATGCAATGTCCTCACTAATATAGTGAAACAAACGTGTGTTTATGTATGTAGTCCATTCAAAACTTTGGGGCAGTATTTGTATTTTGTTTGTATTTATTTAATTTAATGTTTAATGTGCTGCTTAGCATTTTTGCGGAACCTGTGATAGTTCAAAAGAACAGCATTTATTTGAAAAAAGAATCTTTTAACATTATAAAAGTCTTTACTGTCATTAAAAAAAAAAAAAAAAAAAAAATCAGTTTAGTGTGTTCTTGTTGAATAAAAGTATAACTACAAGTAAAATAAATAAATAAATAAATCTTACTGACCGCAAACTTATATACAGTATATAGCTTTCACCTGGAAGCTTTAATAAAGGAAAGTAAATATACACTCACCTAAAGGATTATTAGGAACACCATACTAATACTGTGTTTGACCCCCTTTCGCCTTCAGAACTGCCTTAATTCTACGTGGCATTGATTCAACAAGGTGCTGAAAGCATTCTTTAGAAATGTTGGCCCATATTGATAGGATAGCATCTTGCAGTTGATGGAGATTTGTGGGATGCACATCCAGGGCACGAAGCTCCCGTTCCACCACATCCCAAAGATGCTCTATTGGGTTGAGATCTGGTGACTGTGGGGGCCATTTTAGTACAGTGAACTCATTGTCATGTTCAAGAAACCAATTTGAAATGATTCGAGCTTTGTGACATGGTGCATTATCCTGCTGGAAGTAGCCATCAGAGGATGGGTACATGGTGGTCATAAAGGGATGGACATGGTCAGAAACAATGCTCAGGTAGGCCGTGGCATTTAAACGATGCCCAATTGGCACTAAGGGGCCTAAAGTGTGCCAAGAAAACATCCCCCACACCATTACACCACCACCAGCCTGCACAGTGGTAACAAGGCATGATGGATCCATGTTCTCATTCTGTTTACGCCAAATTCTGACTCTACCATCTGAATGTCTCAACAGAAATCGAGACTCATCAGACCAGGCAACATTTTTCCAGTCTTCAACTGTCCAATTTTGGTGAGCTCGTGCAAATTGTAGCCTCTTTTTCCTATTTGTAGTGGAGATGAGTGGTACCCGGTGGGGTCTTCTGCTGTTGTAGCCCATCCGCCTCAAGGTTGTGCGTGTTGTGGCTTCACAAATGCTTTGCTGCATACCTCGGTTGTAACGAGTGGTTATTTCAGTCAAAGTTGCTCTTCTATTAGCTTGAATCAGTCGGCCCATTCTCCTCTGACCTCTAGCATCAACAAGGCATTTTCGCCCACAGGACTGCCGCATACTGGATGTTTTTCCCTTTTCACACCATTCTTTGTAAACTCTAGAAATGGTTGTGCGTGAAAATCCCAGTAACTGAGCAGATTGTGAAATACTCAGACCGGCCCGTCTGGCACCAACAACCATGCCACGCTCAAAATTGCTTAAATCACCTTTCTTTCCCATTCTGACATTCAGTTTGGAGTTCAGGAGATTGTCTTGACCAGGACCACACCCCTAAATGCATTGAAGCAACTGCCATGTGATTGGTTGATTAGATAATTGCATTAATGAGAAATTGAACAGGTGTTCCTAATAATCCTTTAGGTGAGTGTATTTCTATTTTATTTGAAATTTGTTGTGTGTGCGCTGAGTAACTATGGTCATTTTCATCAGTCACTGTTTTAATAATTATTTACTACTATTTTAGTATCTTCTTCATTCTACTGCCATCCAAATATAAAACAGATTGCTGAAAGATGATATTTTGCAATGGAATAAATATAATAAATATTATAAAATATAATTGTGCTGAATAGATATACTTTTCAATATACTAATGCATTTCTTCAGAAATTCAATTTGGCAACATCATCTCTGTTTGTTCACATAGGCTGTTACAGGAACCCATGTGCACGCATAAATAATCACAGCATAAGCCTTTGGTTTCAAAGATTATTATTATTAATCTCTCTTCATCTGTTGGCTGTGTGTATTGCATGACAGTCACCACAAGAGGGCACCATTGATCATCTTCTGTTTCCATCTACACTAGATCCTGCTATAATATTAAGAAGACCAGTCCTCAATACAATTGTTTTACTAGAGATCTATGCTTTCAGGATATAACATTTATATATATTTTTTCCACAATCTGAACTAAAATGTAAAAGTACCAAAATACAACCAGACCGCATTACAGCGATCTTTTACTTTTTTGATAGATAGATAGATAGATAGATAGATAGATAAAATGTTGCAAGGGGACGTGAAAACGTGTGATGCGTGTGATGCTGACGCAGGAGCTAGCCAATGGTGAGCCGCCGTTCTGCCGTAGAACTTGGAAGCGCTGCACTGTTTACACTACATCAACAGTGTAGGAGACTGGCACAGACGAGAAGAAATTGTTCAATAAAGTCGTTATTTTGGGGGTTTTTGCGCACAAAAAGTATTCTCGTCGCTTCATAAAATTAAGGTTGAACCGCTGGAGTCACATGGACTATTTTAACGATGTCTTTACTACCTTTCTGGACCTTGAAAGTGGTAATTAAATTGCTGTCTATGGAGGAGTCAGACAAATCTACATAGCTAATATATATTTAATCCTGGGAATAATATAAACATGATGAGTATTAATGAGAATTTATGAGAATTTAATTAATGCTACCTAACAGAAATTGCATTAGTTAGTAACTTTTGCTTTATACTCACACGCCTCTAGGTGTCACAATGCGACCATATATAAAAAAAATTGAGTGCACCTTTTATGTATAGCCCTAATAAATCATCTGGCTTTCATATCACTGGTAAAAATTATCCATGTCTACGGTGAATATCATGAAGAAAAAAAGCAAGTGCTCGAGATGTTTGAAGAAACAATGGTGCTTTGATCAAATGGTAGTTGTGTTTTTTTATTGAATTGATCTACAATGTCCATGTTCATATGTGGTGGACATATATCGGCCTATTACATTGACAAAATGTTTTCTGCCCTACCCCAATGTTAAACTAGCTATAATGTGTGACCATACATAATTATTTGTAAAGCTATTTATTTAGATTTTACTTTTTTTACTTTCAGCTATTTTAGGACACATGCCACAGTCTTATACTGTATATGACAATGAATAAACAAAAGAAAGTTAGAAAAAACATAAAACAAACAGAGCAAAACCTAATGACTAGTTTTGCAATTATCTTGTTATATCGTTGGAATTTTAATGCCGTTTAACACTTCTATTTGTGTTTCGTGTGGTAAATTTAACTGTTTTAATTCAAAAAGTCAAAATGACTGAATCCACCGGTCTAAATTAGAATAACAAAAGTAATTTAGAGGTGAATTAAGGTTGATTGGGACACTTTTTTGCCATTGAGATGACTTGGAAAAAGTGTCCTAATCAACCTGAATTCACCCTAAGTGGATCAAGTAGAAATAACTTAAGCAAGGTAACAACTAAACAATATATTTTTATTGTACATATATAATAAGTAACTGTGAGAAACTCCACAGGCAGGTTGACAAGTCTGTGCAACTGTTGCATATGGTAAGTAGAAACAGGTAAAAACATGGAAAATAGAGGGAATTTACATTTATATTTAGGCCTATAATATATCATACAGACCTGGCAACCCTGACTACAGGCTGTACCGAATGAATGAATGCTTTCAAAGACATGCATATAGGTTAAATACAGTTTATATGAGCACAAAGCACTACAATTAAATATACATACAGACAAGTGTTGACTAAATCTGTTTTGACTAAAAAATATATACAAATATTATTAAATATTCAATAAGAGGTTCTCATAAAGTTTCTTATGTCTGGCAATTTCTCTGCCATAACTTCCTGGGGAGTAATGGGATTCACAATTCACATTGATATTGTAACTTTTTCTTTTTCACACACCTCTATATGGTAATCTTGTGGTGTTTGATGCTTAGGTACCTTTACATATGTCGATATGAAGGGTTATGAAGCGATGTACCTATCATTGTTACACCTTGCCTTTGACTGAACTACCCCCCCCCCCCCCCCACCCCACCCCATCCCACCCCATCCCATCCCATCCCATTTAACATTGTCATTATTTAATTATTATTATTTATTTATTTTATTATTATTTAAGAAAATACAATCTCTGTACAAACAATAGCATTTGTCTTTGGAATAAAATAAAGAGAGAAAAAAAATATTGTGTGTTGTCTCAAGAGCGTGAGCAATGATTATCTCTATGTTTTAGGAAGATAGTCTGTATTGTAAGGAATTTATGTTTTTTGTCGGCCAAGCTTGCTCACTGAAAGCCAAGTGCAAAGTTAGCCCTCCCCTTTAATCGCCTTTTGCCCGAGCGCTGATCGCTACAGAGGGAGGACAGCGAGGAGGAATGAGAGGTAGACAGGACTTTACACGGGAATAATGGCGGCGCCGCTCCGGCGGGACACCTTACCTGAGAACTGCTCCTATGGGGTGTGCGAGGACGGCAGGGTCTTTTTCATTGAGTGAGGATATATGTTTACTATTGCATTAGAAAGAATTTATTTCTCATACCGTTCGAGTGTTTTCCAGCCAATTGCATCGCTAACAGGTGGTTTGTTTTCCTGCCAGCGATGAGACGTGCACCACCACTTGGCTTCATCCCCGCACTGGTGAACCTGTCAATTCTGGACACATGATCCGGTCCGGTACGTGCATTCATGCTTCCATTTAGCTTTCTAGATTCCAGTGCTATTCAGTTGCACATGCATCCAGAAAAATAGAACGCTAAAAGTTTCGCAAACGTTCTATTTTTTCCTGCCTCTTAGATCTACCTACAGGTTGGGAGGAAGGGTTTACGAAGGAAGGAGCGAGCTTCTTTATTGAGTAAGTGGATGTGTTTATTGTAATTATACCTTCTTGCGATCCTGTAGTGCGTCAGGTGAATTACAGGTTTAACGCAGGTCATGAGTGGGCCAAATATGGCTGGGCTTAGTCTCACCTCTGATCAGGTAAAAATGAATATTGAGAATTGTGCACGAGAGACAACAAAGGTAAGCTACACACAGTTATTGTGTTTGTAGACAGACAGGTATTCAAGTACAAAGTCTACAGATCAGAACAGGTGTGATGGTGTGCACGCCCCTTTGCATTTTCAGTTGAAGTCTCATGTTGGCTGAGCTACCAAAATATTGTGTAGAGCTGTAGTTTTTAAACAATGCCTTTGGCACACACAGTTCGAGTAAGTATTAGTAAGTAAAATACTCGTGTGCTGTATGATTCTGCCTGTTTGTTTATAGCTACAAACTTTATGAGTAAAAAATACATGATTTACCAAACAAAAATATGTTCTAAGAACGTTTTGCTAACGTTCCCATTAAGTTATGAAAATTTTATTTCTGAAAGTTCCATTCAGAATGTTTTAAATTCTGGGTTATGCAAATGTTAATGGAACATTCCATTTGATCGTTTTGCAAACGTTATGGGACCATTACTTTAGAATGTAGAAGTAGTGCAATTTAAAAAATGTTAGATGAACGTCCAACTAAAACATTTCAGAAAAGAACGTTCCATGAAAGATGTATCAATAATGTTTTTGTGCTAGCGTTTTGAGAACATTATTAAAAGCCAGATAACTTCTGTTAACGTTACTGATAGAATGGTTGTTCATAACTTTGAGAGAACCTTGCCAGAACATTATAGTGCGTTCAAGTCGTGTCGAAAAGATGGTATTTACAAGTTGAAGCACATGAATGTTGAATTTTCTGATTGGATTTGAATGTTTAATTTTCTGATTGGTGTTTTTGATGTAAACTCCCCTTATTATTGTTTTGCGGTCTTTCTTGTTTTTAGATATTTATCCTGTTGTACAGCACAATGGCCAACTGCTGTTGTTTTTATGTGCTATATAAAGAAAAGTTGATTTTGATTTGATTTGATTTGATTTAATTTGACATTAACGGCATCACAAAGTCGTAAATACGAGTGGGAAGCTCGGGATTGTCCGAGTTAGGTGTCAGTGAGAAACGTGGTGGAATACCACAATATTTATAGTTATTTAGCATTAGATTTACATTATCAGACTTATTTTATTTACAACAATTCCCTGTACAAAATATGATAGCATTGTAATATAACAATATAATATGTAACGATAAAGTTGACAGTGGCTTCATAAATTAAAAACACACCTGTTGCACATTCTTTGTTCTTCATTTTCTAGAAGTAGAGTGTGTTTTTGTGTAGTTAATTAAGAGAAGATACACCGCCATCTTGCTCCGACGAAAGTGACTTGAACGCACGTAAACACGACTTCCCAACTTGTAAATATGAACTTTCTAGGAGCACTTGAATGCACCATTAGCCAAGTTCTGTTAGCTGGGATTGCAAGTTTGAAGGCCTTTGTGGCAATGGTTCACATGCAGGTATGTGTTTGCTGGACTTCAGTGGATTTGTGGATACACTATAGATCACTGGTTCTTAAGGTGCGATCATATTAGCAAAATTTCTGCAAAATTTCACATGCAAAAAAGGTAAATAAGTGACATGACGTGAAGGCCAAGTATGGTAACCCATACTCAGAATTTGTCCTCTGCATTTAACCCATCCAAGTTAGTGCACACACATTAGAAGCTGTGAGTAGTGAACACACACACACAATGCAAACTGTGGACACACACACCTGGAGCAGCCATTTTGCTGTGGCACCCGGGGAGCGATTGGGGGTTAGGTGTCTTGCTCAAGGGCACCTCAGTAATTTTCTGCCGGTATTGAGAATCGAACCCACAACCTTCGGGTTACCAGTCTGTCCTCACACAAAATTCCAGATAGTGTGGATCCCTATGGAAATAACTGTTTTTTCCCCCCCTGAAAATTTGCCCCCCCCCATTGTCCAACAGAACTTTTAAAGGACCCCCATATAAGGTAAGATAGTTGATGGGTGCTGGACCCCTGTTGAGAACCACTGCTATAGATTGCACTGGCCATATTCTTTTACTAAGTGCATCTCGAAAAACATTTTTTTTAGGGGAAAATTCCCCAAAATCATAGTCTTTTTTGTGCTAATCTTGTTCTGCTCCATGATGTTCGCGCTGGTATAGAGGATCTGTGCGAGGTGTGTTTAATCCCCATTCTGGCTTGTAGTGCTCTACATTTGAGTCTCAATCTCTTCCATGGATTTGTCATATCTTCAGAGTTGGCTCAGGGCCTAAGAATTAATAGAAGAATAGAAACTCTGAATAAACCTAGTGGGAGTGACTGTCAGGCTATCTAGATTTTTACCTCATAAAGTGCTGATTTGGGGATGAATTTGGTATTAAGTTGAAGGTGGTTGATCAGGACAAAGATACTGATCAAATGAGAGCTCAATCTTGAGTATGAAAGAGCAAAAGAGCAGTCAGCCTGCAGAACTGTATTTGCTGACAAATCCAAAATGCATCATATGACATCACATGCCAGTCTGTTTGAGGACCTTGCATGGGTGGAGCCTGTTTGTTTAAAGATAAACAGGATGCAATAGTGACTTTCTACTGTAGACTGTCACTGTACAGTATGACTTGTAGTGTGATTAGGGAACACAAAGTGAAATGAGACTAAGATAGATGTGGATTGTAATTGATTGATTGAAAGAATTCTTTTGAAAACATTTGGTGTGATTAAAAAAAAAATTAGTTTCTGAACAATAGTATAAACCGAGTCATATCTCCTAGTCCCGCAGCCTGAACCCAACTTTCAAGCAAAGACCAGAATCTGTTTGTGCTAGTATTCCTTAACAGGAAATAAATCTTTAAAGAATTCAAGTGGTTGAATCAGGTCCATGGAAGAGAATTGAGACCCAAATCTTTCTGGGGGCGTTTACACGACACCGTTTTCAACTAAAAACGGAAAACTTGTTATGCATTTTGGCCATTGATTTACCGTGTGTTCACACTTGGCATGTTTGGTTCGATTAAAACAAAAGTGCTGTTCATTTGAATAAGTGTGAACGCTGCCATCCAAACCCTGGTGCGCACCAAGTTTTTGAAAACGATACTGTTATCGTCTCTGTGTAAATTACAAAAATGCAAATTGGTGAATACGGTGACAGCGTGCGTTCAGTCTATAGGCATGTGCGAGTAATTGACAACCAGAACAACAATGGCGGATCACAGGACTGTGTTTGTGCTGCTCAAGATACTGAGTTTATTAACACTTCTCTTGCTCGATCTTGATTGTTTGTTTTCAACAATGTTTAGAATTATGTGCATGTGTACAGACAAGTAGTGTTTCTTTACAAAGTGAAGAATCGCCAACTACTGGCCTGGCATGCATAATATAGCGTTTTTAGTTGTTTTCATTGATCCTTGTGAACTGGGGTCATTTTGACAATGTTGCGTCTGTACGGGGAAAAGCGTTTCCATTTTGAGTACATCGTTGTCAGCATATGTTGTTATTAGGGATGCATTCTGGCCAATACCGACAATCGATAATTCTTTATATTTGAAAGCCGATAACCGATATATTGTCCGATAAATTTAAATCCAAATTTTTCAATATTTTTTCAGAGTCTGGTTACAAAAACAAAAGTCTCACCATTAAAAGCCATGTCCCAAGCACACAATTACAATGTTCACATTATAATTTTATGTAGTCAGTATTACAGACTTGCATTAATTTTTTGAAGAGATTCCAATCATATTTCAAGCAATTCAAAACCATCTGTTATATATACACCGATCAGGCATAACATTATGACAGGTGAAGTGAATAACACTGATTATCTCTTCATCACGACACCTCTTAGTGGGTGGGATATATTAGGCAGAAAGTGAACATTTTGTCCTCAAAGTTGATGTGTTAGAAGCAGGAAAAATGGGCAAGCGTAAGGATTTGAGCGAGGACAGTGCGCATCTGAAGTGTCTCAGCCGAAGGAAATAATCCATTATTTATCAGCTTTAATATATATCGGCCAAATTTTCTTATCAGGCAGATAAAGATAACATTAAAAATTAACATATATGGTGGCCGATATATTGTGCATCCCTAGTTGTTATCCACTGGCATATTTATAAAAGTTTGGAGCATGGATCCCTTTCTTGAGTTCGTATACTGTAGCAGAAAAGTTCAAGTATGTTCTGTCAAGTGTCTTGCTACAGTATATTATTATCTGTTAGGTATCAGACATACAGCAATTTGCAATGACAGTGACCGGAAGATATTCGCTCGCAGTGTAAGTTCACATATTTGGCGATCCGGAAAAGTGCCAAGATATTACACTGTTTAAAATATTGCACTGAAACTCAATTTAATTTTTTTTAAAATCTTTATTGCAATCCACATGTATCTTAGTTTCATTCGGCTTTGTGTTCTCTAATCACACTACAAGTCATAGTTGATGAACCTTAAATATTTATAGAACTGAACTGACTTGAGCTGAATAATGACACTATTGTCTTTTTAGAGCTGCTTTACAGCAGAATTTGAATTTGTCTCATATTTGATGAAGTTTGCATCACTGTTTCAGTTACTCTGAAGCTGCTTTCAAGCTAAAGTTATGAAGCCCACCAATAACATTTGGGCATCCAGCAGTAGGAGCGTCCTATCATAAATCCCGTGCAATAAAGAGGAAATAAACTTGTGATCCTGTGGATCAAGTAAATAATTAACTTTATTAACGTTGCTGAAAGTGAGCTGAATTCTCTGTGAGGGAATGTTGTCTTTACTCAGGATTTGACGTATAAGATTTAATATGTATTGTGACTGATGATCCACCTACCTTCCGATTATTGTTGTCCTGGCCTTTCCATTCCCTGCTCTAGGGAAGGAGAAGCTGAAGAATGATGACCAGTGATCTTTTTGGAGGGAGATATGATGGAGGATCCACTGTAGGAGTGTGTGGCTGAGAGATGGGCTGTGAAAAATGCTGACAGCACTTGATAAAGCTCATCTGACACATATTGTGCTTTGTCACTGCTGCTATAAATCCAGTGTTGTTGCTCTCCTAGGGGAAACCAGTTTCCCCAGATGCGTGTGATATTGCAAGACTGACATACAGGAATATACAGTAGGCCGCATCCTAAACTACTTTGATATATATAAGCATCACTTTTGTGGCTTAATGCAGTTAATAACTTATTATTATAAAGCATGTCCTGCAGTTTAGCAACAATAGACTGTATTTTATGATAATCGCTGATCTAGCTGGTATGGACGTTAAGTTTTGGCTTATAGGGAGGAATGAAAGCGCACCGCTGTGAAGAAAAGAAATGCACTAAAATCATCATTGCTGTTGCAGTGTCGTTGTGAGACGTTGCAAATTTATTGTCCTTTTCTGACACCTGGTAGAACTGCCAGATGTACATACAATGTACTTATTACTGTAATTACAATAACTGGGTAATAACTATGTACTACTAACCCTGAACCTACCTCTAAACCTAACCTTAAAGGGATAGTTCACCCAAAAATGAAAATTATCCCATGATTTACTCACCCTCAAGCTATCCTAGGTGTATATGACTGTTTTCTTTCAGACAATCGGAGTTATATTAAAAAATATCTTTGCTCTTCCAAGCTTTATAATGGTAGTGAACGGCGGTCCTGATTTTGAAGTGCATCCATCCATCATAAAAGTAATCCAAACAACTCCAGGGGGTTAATAAAGGCCTTCTGAAATAAAGCGATGTTTTTTTTAAAGAAAAATATCCATATTTAAAACTTTATAAACTAAAACTAGCTTCCAGCAGACGGCCTACACAAGTTGACTTCCGTACGAGTAGGGATGGGACGGTATGAAAATTTCATATTACGGTTATAGTGACCAAAATTATTACGATTATCAATATCGTCACTGTTTTGTTAAAATGAGATGAAAGTGTTCAAAAAGAACTGATGCACACACTGAAAACATTTCAACAAGTTTTATATTTGAAAATCAACAAACAACAAATAAAACAAGCAGCTCTATGCACTTTAAGCGAGATTCTATTCTGTGGCATTTCCTTCCTTATTATGATGACCGTTGTCAATAGCAACGCATTATAACAGCGCACATCCATGTATCACAACGGACACGCTCTCTCGTTTCATTCAAATGCAACTTGCCGTCTTGCGTCTCCGTTTTTGATTGTTTTGAAAATGATATCAGAGGACCTTTACTATTAATACTACTATAATATTGTTGTGATCATCTTGTCTGGACGATTGTTTTGTACGCTGTACAAAATGGATTTATAAACGGGTAAGATTTAAAACATTCTCAATTCAGTATGCCCCCGTAATTATTTATGTGGTGTAATAAGTGTACAATGAATATACATTATTATCCCTTAAATGTCACCCTTAATAGTCTTGTTTGAACTTGTTCGTTCGTCTTTGGCTCAAAGCCACTTGCTGCAAACTTTTCTTCGTGGAACCTTAACGTTAATTTCAAGTGAGTGAGATAAAATATTTCAACTCAAAACAACATTTTCTGTCCAGACGTAGTTTTGGTATTGAGGTCAAAGTTAACTTGCCTTGTGTTTGCTATAACAACAGTGGGTGATGATGGTCACAAAGACGACTCGGCAGATTTGAAATGTTTCCCCCTATTGCCGCGACTTTCTTTTTGCATGTGCTTCAGACAGGGTGACCATTCTCGATTAAGTTTCCCTCAGAGCCAAAATATGACCACATTTCAGATTTGGTCCTTTTAGAAGGCTGGAAAATCTCCCGAGCGCTGCCGCTGACTTCCGCCATTTCTTCTCAGTCAAAAAACGTTGCGCGATGACTGGACAGGATTTACCACAAGTTTTCAAAATCACGATAAGCAAACACGGTTTAAATGATAATTGATTTTTAAACGATAATACTAACCGTCAGTACATTTTATCGTGGTTTATCGTGAAACTGGTAATCGTCCCATCCCTACGTATGAGTAACCCCTGACGCGATGTATGACATAGGATGTAGGAGTAGCGCAAGCTTTGACACCTCTCACGGTTCAAGCTAATTGGGCTGGGCAACAAACTCAAGCTCCTCTTCTCTTATATGGAAATTCTCTGACGTTTCTTTTTAAAAATTCTTGTTTTAGACATCTAATTTGTGACCGGTGTTTTGTTTTTCTCTATCCTCTGCGCTTCCGCGTTCAACAGTACACCAGGTCAGGGGTTACTCTTTCGCTGAAAATCGTGTGTACAGCTGTCTGTCGGAAGCTAGTTATTTTAGTTTATAAAGTTTTAAATATGGATATTTTTCTTACACAAACGCATCACTTTGTTTGAGAAGGCCTTTATTAACCCCCTGGAGTCGTATGGATTACTTTTATGATGGATGGATGGACTTTTTTGGACTTCACAATCAGGACCGCCATTCACTCCCATTATAAAGAGCCAGAACTTCTTTTAAATAACTCCGATTGTATTCGTCTGAAAGAAGAATGTCATATACACCTAGGATGGCTTGAGGGTGAGTAGATCATGGGGTAATTTTCATTTTTTGATGAACTATCCCTTTAATCCCTGTAGTTACCTTATATTACTCAGTATTTTCTTAGGTAAGTACACTGTTATATATACACCGATCAGGCATAACATTATGACAGGTGAAGTGAATAACACTGATTATCTCTTCATCACGACACCTGTTAGTGGGTGGGATATATTAGGCAGAAAGTGAACATTTTGTCCTCAAAGTTGATGTGTTAGAAGCAGGAAAAATGGGCAAGCGTAAGGATTTGAGCGAGTTTGACAAGGGCCAAATTGTGATGGCTAGAAGACTGCGTCAGAGCATCTCCAAAACTGCAGCTCTTGTGGGGTGTTCCCGGTCTGCAGTGGTCAGTATCTATCAAAAGTGGTTAAAGAAAAGAACAGTGGTGAACCGGCGACAGAGTCATGGGCGGCCAAGGCTCATCGATGCATGTGGGGAGCGAAGGGTGGCCTGTTTTGTCCGATCAAACAGACGAGCTACTGTAGCTTAAATTGTTCAAGAAGTTAATGCTGGTTCTGATAGAAAGGTGTCAGAATACACAGTGCAGGGGCTGCATAGCCGCAGACCAGTCAGGTGCCCATGCTGACCCCTGTCCACCTCCGAAAGTGACAACAGTGGACACGTGAGCATCAGAACTGGACCACGGAGCAATGAAAGAAGGTGGCCTGGTCTGATAAGTCACGTTTTCTTTTACAAACCCAAATCCAAAAAAGTTGGGACACTGTACAAATTGTGAATAAAAAAGGAATGTAATAATTTACAAATCTCACAAACTTATATTTTATTCACAATATAAAATAGATAACATGTCAAATGTTGAAAGTGAGACATTTTGAAATGTCATGCCAAATATTGCCTCATTTTGGATTTCATGAGAGCTACACATTCCAAAAAAGTTGGGACAGGTAGCAATAAGAGGCCGGAAAAGTTAAATGTACATATAAGGAACTGCTGGAGGACCAATTTGCAACTTATTAGGTCAATTGGCAACATGACTGGGTATAAAAAGAGCCTCTCAGAGTGGCAGTGTCTCTCAGAAGTCAAGATGGCCAGAGGATCACCAATTCCCCCAATGCTGCGGCGAAAAATTGTGGAGCAATATCAGAAAGGAGTTTCTCAGAGAAAAATTGCAAAGAGTTTGAAGTTATCATCATCTACAGTGCATAATATCATCCAAAGATTCAGAGAATCTGGAACGGTCTCTGTGCGTAAGGGTCAAGGCTGGAAAACCATACTGGATGCCCGTGATCTTCGGGCCCTTAGACGGCACTGCATCACATACAGAAATGCTACTGTAATGGAAATAACAACATGGGCTCAGGAATACTTCAAGAAAACGTTGTCGGTGAACACAATCCACCGTGCCATTCGCCGTTGCCGGCTAAAACTCTATAGGTCAAAAAAGAAGCCATATCTAAACATGATCCAGAAGCGCAGGCGTTTTCTCTGGGCCAAGGCTCATTTAAAATTGACTGTGGCAAAGTGGAAAACTGTTCTGTGGTCAGACGAATCAAAATTTGAAGTTCTTTTTGGAAAACTGGGACGCCATGTCATCCGGACTAAAGAGGACAAGGACAACCCAAGTTGTTATCAGCGCTCAGTTCAGAAGCCTGCATCTCTGATGGTATGGGGTTGCATGAGTGCGTGTGGCATGGGCAGCTTACACATCTGGAAAGGCACCATCAATGCTAAAAGGTATATCCAAGTTCTAGAACAACATATGCTCCCATCCAGACGTCGTCTCTTTCAGGGAAGACCTTGCATTTTCCAACATGACAATGCCAGACCACATACTGCATCAATTACAACATCATGGCTGCGTAGAAGAAGGATCCGTGTACTGAAATGGCCAGCCTGCAGTCCAGATCTTTCACCCATAGAAAACATTTGGCGCATCATAAAGAGGAAGATGCAGTTGACAGTTGAGCAACTAGAAGCCTGTATTAGACAAGAATGGGACAACATTCCTATTCCTAAACTTGAGCAACTTGTCTCCTCAGTCCCCAGATGTTTGCAGACTGTTAAAAAAAGAAGAGGGGATGCCACACAGTGGTAAACATGGCCTTGTCCCAACTTTTTTGAGATGTGTTGATGCCATGAAATTTAAAATCAACTTATTTTTCCCTTAAAATGATACATTTTCTCAGTTTAAACATTTGATATGTCATCTATGTTGTATTCTGAATAAAATATTGAAATTTGAAACTTCCACATCATTGCATTCTGTTTTTATTCACAATTTGTACAGTGTCCCAACTTTTTTGGAATCGGGTTTGTACATCACGTGGATGGCCGGGTGCGTGTGCGTCGCTTACCTGGGGAACACATGGCACCAGGATGCACTATGGGAAGAAGGCAAGCCGGCGGAGGCAGTGTGATGCTTTGGGCAATGTTCTGCTGGGAAACCTTGGGTCCTGCCGTCCATGTGGATGTTACTTTGACACGTACCACCTACCTAAGCATTGTTGCAGACCATGTACACCCTTTCATGGAAACGGTATTCCCTGGTGGCTGTGGCCTCTTTCAGCAGGATAATGCCCCCTGCCACAAAGCAAAAATGGTTCAGGAATGGTTTGAGGAGCACGAGTTTGAGGTGTTGACTTGGCCTCCAAATTCCCCAAATCTCAATCCAATCGAGCATCTGTGGGATGTGCTGAACAAACAAGTCCGATCCATGGAGGCCCCACCTCGCAACTTACAGGACTTTAAGGGTCTGCTGCTAACATCTTGGTGCCAGATACCACAGCACACCTTCAGGGGTCTAGTGGAGTCCATGCCTCGACGGGTCAGGGCTGTTTTGGCAGCAAAAGGGGCACCAACACAATATCAGTCATAATGTTATGCCTGATCGGTGTATATATGGGGTTTTGGGGTAAAAAATAAAGTTTGGATTTTTTCAGGATTCATTGATGAATGGAAAGTTGAAAAGAACAGCATTTTTCTTTCTAACTTTATGAATGTCTTTACTGTCACTTTTGATCATTTAATTGCATCCTTCCTGAATAAAAATAAAAATTTCTTTAAAATAAATCTGACACCAAACTTTTGACTGGTAGTGTACTTTCACTTCCTGAACCCTATACAATACATTATAGAACTGTATTCATTGAAAATTAATTTAAAACACCTTATTCCTGCTACATACACATTTGCTGTAAAGCTGTTTGCTTTGTATTATATTGAATTTTTTTTATGGCCCACTTGGTGTTGGTTTATGCTGATCCATTTTATTAGCAAGGTAATGTTATGTCAAACAAGATAGGCCTGCTTTGTCTGATGATCATTATCTGCACTCTTTTCTTCTCTCCATGTAAAAATTAGTAGGATTGGCCCTTATAGTTTCCTCATCAGGCGAAATGCAATAAAGCAAAAAGTGATTAAAGCGAATTTTCTTGCATCATGTAACATTTTCACTTGTAGTGTGTACAGACAAATTACTGATTAGCTCTCTATAGTTTTGTCCAAAAGCTACATCTCATGACCAACCACAATTCAATTTTTGAATTATTTTAGGGTTGGTAAATCTGAAATTGAGCATATCTTTGCAAACAATGTGCTAGTGTACTAAAGGAACTATTTGATTCTAGGTTAACTAAACTTCGATGCTATGAATCTTGCAAATTTTCCTAAATTATTCTGGATACATCTGTTCAGTGTGCAGTGCACCTCATGTGGTTTGATCCTCAGCCTAACCAGACTGTAGTTACCCTAACAGTCAGCAGGGGGTGGATATGAGAATCCTGCTTTACCTATGACTTTAAAAGAAAACAATGTACGCTGAGTCACATTTTTGGTTTTCAACAGGCCTTGATAATGATAAGGTTGTGATATCACAGCTCATTTTAGTTCTACAAATGTAGAAGCATATCCAATGAATATAGTACATGCTTATCACAAATACTTGGTTTATCTTATCAATTTTTTATGATCTGTTTGTGGTTGATTTCAAGTTCCATAGCAACTAAATGATTAGTCTTGCACAGCTCAAACCCTTAGGATGTGAAACTAGGATGTTTTTTGCGGCCTAAAGGGTGCGTGAGCCAAGCAGCTCAGTGCGGTTCGTATTAATGAATCTCTTTATGATAAAAATGAGTGAGCTTTCCTGAGCTATTACATATTAATGTGTCCTCCAGGCTGTGAGAGTGGGAGAAATCCACTGAGCACAATGTCTTTGTAACTTTATTCTCAGATCTTGTCTTTACTGCTACACTTGGCTTACATTGCCATCATCTAGGGAGTGTGAGAGTTATTTTGTCTTGTTTTTTATTATTATACTTAAATCATTTGAGTTTAAGTCCATGTGAACCTAGTGTTTTTTTATCACTTGTTTGACATGAAGTTATGTGACCTTCATGAAGAAAATTTTGAGTCTGCAAGCACTGAAATGTGGATATTGGGAGACAATAAGTATGAGGAACATACTGTATTCAGTGGTTTTGCAGAAAATAGGCAATTCAGTTGCTGTTTATTTCTAAAAGGTCTTTCAGAAACCAAATTGCAGCTTTTGTTCTATTACTGTAATAACTGAGGCTATGACAACTTGTGGTTCTCATACAGCTATAACAAAAATACTGAAGATGAATACAATAAATACATGTTCTTTGGCAAAGAAACGCCTTTTCTCAGTGTGCAAACACAAAATAGGCTTTTTCTGATTCACAGGCTATCTAAAGAAATTATACTTTTATTCAGCAAGGATGCATTAAATTGATCAAAAGTGACAGTAAAGACATTTAGAATATAATGTTACAAATCATTTCTATTTCAAATAATACTTTTTTTATATTCACCAAAGAATCATGAAAAAAAATATCAGTTTATGCAAAGAAAATATTAAGTAGCACAGCTATTTTCAGCATTGATAATAATAAGAAATGTTTCTTGATGCAAATCATCATATTAGAATGATTTCTGAAGGATCATGTGACACTGAAGACTGGAGTAATGATGCTGAAAATTCAGCTTTGACATCACAGGAATAAATTACATTTTAAAATATATTCAAATATAAAACGGTTATTCAAAATTGTATTAATATTCACAATATTACTGTTATAAATAAATAAATGCAGCCTTGGTGAGCATGAGACTTTTTAAACATTTAAAACATTTAAAAATCTTACTGACCCTAGAACATTTAGTACTTTTTTTTTTAACTCACAAACTAGCAAAAGTCTGCCTGCTGTCTACCATCTTTTGTTATAAGATGATTAGATGCACATATTTTAAGAATAGATATTAAATTCATTCTGCATCAAAACTTTAGTAATCTTGAGTAAAGAACAGTCTTCAAACATACTAATTTACATATTGATAATGTTCATGCATACATATAGAATGTTCATTACATATTTGAAAGTAGATATTTGGTTGAAATTCATTTGGCATAAAAACTACTAGACAGCAGATAACAGTGCTGGACACCCAAACAATCACTTTCACACCACAAAAAGACTGATAATTGCAGAGAAAGCTTTTTCTCGGGCAGAGAAAGAACTCTGAGCTGAATATCTATCATCACTCTAGCTTGTTTGTGATTTGAAGATACTGTCAGAATTGACCCCAGACTATCTGATTGCATTGTCTTTTTTTTGCTGCTGTCATAGCTATGCAAGACAAGTCAATTAAAATGACCTACAATACAGAGAGAAAGAGAAGGTCTGATTAGAAGATTTTTTTTTTCATCTGTTCCACCTTGTCCCATATCTGATGCTGGTAGAGGGCACTCCACCTACATCTATCAGGTCACCTTCTCCATTATTAGGCTCAACGACTGCACCGCAGGATGCCCTCTTTTACCTGAATCTCTGTCTTACAGACCACAGGAGAGAATTTCTGAATTGAAAACCCTCAAATGCTCAAAATGCTCTCTTTTAGCAGTAAATGATGACATACAGTAAGAAAAAAAGTTAAAAAATAATATTAAATAATACAAATTATAATGATTAAATAAATAATAATAATAAAATGATTATCTGCCAAAATTTTCACTGGCCCCACCACAAAAATAAAATAAAACAAAATAAATAAAATAAAATAGGCCTAGTTATCGTTTTCATTATGACACCAAAACCTAATAGCCTAGCTCATATAAATTTCAAATATTGTTAAAGACAAGTAAACTGTCAGTAATAAAAAAGAACAAATAATCAAATTACGAGCAATAGCACAAATAAACACAATAATTTATAATAATCAATTGTAAAATAACACTACATAGTCTTCACTGTATAAATTAAATATAGATTAATATAGATTTTTTTTCTTTCTCTTTGTTTAACATTTAAAACACAGACTGCAGCAGGAATATTAGGCTGCTGTCACTTTAAGAGCTGCACGGATCCAATTACTGTTATACGTGCGTTTTATTTCTTAAAGGTGCAGTGTGTGATATTTATGAGGATCTATTGACAGAAATGCAATATAATATACATAACTATGTTTTCAGTGGTGTATAAAGACCTTACATAATGAACCGTTATGTTTTTATTACCTTAGAAATGAGCCATTTTTATCTACATTCACCGCAAGTCCCCTTACAGTGAAGTCGCCATTTTGCTCCGCCATGTTTCTATGGTAGCCCTAAATGGACAAACTGCTCTACAGAGCCCTAGATACTCCCTGCTGTCTCAGACGACGACATCTTTGTCCTGTGTCGGCCACCGTAGCTTCTCTATGTGCTTTGAAAGGGAGGGGTGAGCGGTGGGCGGTTGCAATTCACAACCTCACCACTAGATGCCGCTAAAATTTACACAGTGCACCTTTAACTGTTTACATTCACTTAAGACATAACAGACTATGTTTACGAGGATACTCGCCAATACGGGCATTTTAACAATTTTATGTGAATATGTTCACTCAAGCACAAAAAGATGTGAAAGTGAATTCATTTCAGTATTCGTGCACTGTCTGAGCAGCGGCTTTGGATGTGTGTTGCGCACACAAAAATTCTTACACAGCAAGTACTGAATTTGAATTTCTCTTTTGCGTCTTCTTGTGCCCAATCAGGCCCTACGTTTCCGTCAACTGTCCTGAGCATTGTTTACGCTGACCCCGTGCCATCAGGCAGTCCTTATTGTCGAACCCTGGACTTGTTAGGCACTTATTTTATATGGTTTGTAATGTCAGTGTGAATGCTTATGGAACAGTGTTCTCTGTCATGTCTGCTTGTGATGGATATCAGTGGCTGTAGGCTGTATGTTGGCTTCTGCAGGACAGAACACTAGCTGGAGGTGGCGGGACAAAGGAGAAATTGAGAGGCAGATGAGGCTAGCTAAAGGCATGCTTTGTGAAAACCGGAGGCGTTAGCTCCATGAACCCCTAGCGCCCTCACTGCAAACATTAGCATTGGCATCTTAGTGCAGCATCAGATCGTGTGTCCTGCCCTGGCAGACTTGGACCGGCAGAGACAGGAGACAGAACGGACAGAGACGAGGTCGGGGATGGGGAACTGCTGTGGTCGTGAAGGGGGCTCGGGTCATGAGACGGTGCTGGTCAGACACAAGTTTGCATGGCCAAAGACGGACAGGGTCATCTTCGGAATAGACAGGTACATGTCTTTGACACTGTTCTGATCTGTTTAGAGGATGTGGTGTAGTTTGGCATCCCTGTATATAATTTAAAGATATAGTATCTCATTCTGTGTATAAGGCACACAAGTAATTTTATCAACCAACGTTGTTCTTGGAGTGTTTACTAGTGTGATAGTGAACTGGTTGCTGTACTGCAGACTGCTGATTCTGTCAACAGTTACTATTTATGAGGCTAACGGGATTGGACACCATTCAATAAATGTTATTAAGATAGATGACTGGCCACAGGTGAATACACATTTAGTCTAGATAGAACTACAATAACCATCATGTTCACACACAATGCCTTTGCATTTACTTCTGATTTCTCTCAACATGGGGACAAGAGAGCTGTCAGTCAATAAATGGGAAAACTATTATTATTCAAAAATTATTTGAAAAATGTGATAGGGACCCAAGCGGTCACCAGGAGAATCACACCAGGATGTAAAAACGGAAGCGATGTTGGAGTCCAAAAAGATGTTTATTACAAGCAGATATGCAAAAATGTGCAAATAAATACGGTTAAGAGAAATAAAAACAGGTTATCAATAAAAACAGTCTAAAAACTAGAACTGCTATGTACTAAAACAGTACCGACTCCCCTCATCAACAATTGAGGCCAGAGTTTCAATGTGCTCAAGCAGCGCTTCAATAACTTTGTTTATCATCTCAAAAAACCATGATCCGTCCTTCAATCCTCTAGTGACGGCTGCCTTATATACACACACATTTTCCCGCTTGATAATTGGAACATGCCATACCATTTTATAAAATTAACTCTTGCTTCACCCTTGATAAATAAATACACCAGATAATTAAATCAATAAATACAATAAATAGGATGGATAAAACAGACATACATTGGCACCAACTCTCCATAAATAGCTAAAATGAGCTCTCCCCTTCAGTTCATGTTCTTTAAAGCCACGCCCACTCAGCTAAAACAGGAAATCAAACAGCAAACCCCACGTAAATATTTTAAAATGCAAAGGAACAGAAAGAACACAGTAAAAAAACAGTGATAGAAGACAAATTCAATGTATCTCCATCACAAAAATAACTCAGATATTTTGTTGTAAATTTGAAAGTAATGCATTACTTTACTAGTTACTTGAAAAAGTAATCTGACTATGTAACTCAGGTACCCCCAACACTGAAACTAGCATAGTGTTTCAGGTATCTAGCAAGTAAAAAATGTCCCCGTTTGCATTCACTTACTGGACACAAACTGGACAGGTAGTGCATTTGAGGGTTCACATGCGCACTGCGCAGATGCATCTCTGCAAACAAATATGTGACCGCACTCAGGTACTAAATTGCAGGTCCCTTCACACCAAGGACAATAACTATAACAATAACTATATAGTTTAGTCATAGTTTTATAACTTTGAAATATTCTTTAAAGTTTTAATAATCGTTCTAATTATATGGCAATAGGGAAGTCCACACCATAGTTATAACGATAACAGAGATTTTTTTTCCAAATGATGAATAAAAGCATTAACAGCCAATCAGAATGCCTCAAGCTGTTTTATTTTGGTATCAACTTGGTGCCGAAGTACCAGGTTTTTTTTAAACAATCTAGTACTAATGAGGTTTTCTCTAAGATGTATGCATTATATTATACCAGTTAACTACAGTCAAATGAAACCGCAACAGTTGCAGGAATGAAAACAAATTAATTTGCAATTTGTCTTTGATAATTAATTGCAATTCATCTTTCATAACTAATGCCAAAGATCTTGGTAATTTTTATGCCCTGTTTGCAAATCTCTTAGAGCCTTATCTAATGCATCCTATGCAGCATGAATGCTGTAAAAAGTCTGCCCTTCTTGTTTACTGATCATCTTCAAGCCCTCGTTTTCATCCGAGATACTTCTTTAAGTCTTTAATGAGGACAGAAAGAGACCGGCTGGTGTTTGATGTTTGCACTGATGTGACGCCTCACATGATTCCAGTGAGAAGTTGTCATGTTTAGGTGCAGGTGTTTTGGATTTTCTTCACATTTGCTTTGATAAAGCAGGGCTGTGAAAAGCACAGGAACACTGCACATTAATATTGTTGTGGGATGTGTCATCTGTGCATAGGGAGGTTTTGTATGAAGACCAAGCTATTGGAAGAATATCCAACCTAAAATGGTCTCTGTTCTTTCTGCGTCTTCAATTATTCATAATGATTGCTGTTTGAAGTCTCTTTGATAGCACCAGGCTGTTTCATTGTTTCTGAATCATTAAATCCTGCCTTAGTGGCACTGTTGTACTGATCCATATAATAAGGCAAATGATTAAAACTACTACTAAATACTGGATTTAAAACCTCACATTATCAGAAAAAATCAGGTGGTGCCAGAGGTTTAAGGTATCCATATTTTTTATTTATGTGTTTCATTTTCTATTAGTGGCAATGTCAAAAACAGGGTCACATGACAAGCAAATTAATTTACTTCAAAATTACCTTTCAGGTCTGTCTAATAATATTACTTTTACATACTTGTAGACTCTGATAGGTTTTGTTTATGTGCCTCAAGGTCTATTCAAGGCAGGTCGCTTTGATTTTGCCAAGTTAGACATATTTTGTTGATCCTGGAACAACATTCACATCTGAAAATTTAGTCCTTACCCTATCCCTACCCCTAAACCTAACCCTACCCATAACTTATCCCTAAAATCAGAGGGGAATGATAGGTGAATAACACTGATGTAGAAGCACTAACCCTGGTTGTAAGCTTAAACTTGACATAAACTGTAAACTTGTCCCTCAAATCTGATTGGTTGATTGGAATGTTTTTCCAGGATCAACATCTTTGTGGAACATGTTGTACTTGGTGAAATCACGTTCACCATTCAAGGCAGTTGTAAGAGATGCTGTAAATCAGGGGTGTCCAATCCTGCTCCTGGAGGGCCACAATCCTGCAGAGATTAGCTCCAACCCCAATTAAACACATCCGAACCAGCTAATCCAAGTCTTACTAGGCATAGAGGGTATGCGCGTGACGTCACCGTCTGCTGGAGTCACTGTGGTTACGCCCACTGAGTGGCAAAAAGACTGAGAGGCAGCATTGGTTTTCAGCGTGAATGCCTCAAAAAAACACAAAAAAAATCTAAAACGGGAAAGAGCTTTGAGATTGACTGTTCAAACAGATTTGACAAGAAATCTGAGGTATATTTTTATAGACTGCCGAAAGATACAGAAAAGAGAAGCAAATGGATCGCTGCAATTCACAGAAACAACTGGACTCCAGGCAGTGTCAATATGTTGAATTTTGGGGTAAAACCATACCCTATAAATTATATTTTATATATTGTATTGACAACTCATCAATTAAATATTTATCATCTTATATTCTGCATAATTGGATGTATTTAAATAAACACTGACAAAAACTATACAAGTTTTAGGGCTGGACGATATGACGATATATACACACCGATCAGGCATAACATTATGACCACTGACCAGTGAAGTGAATAACACTGATTATCTCTTCATCACGACACCTGTTAGTGGGTGGGATATATTAGGCAGCAAGTGAATATTTTGTCCTCAAAGTTGATGTGTTAGAAGTAGGAAAAATGGGCAAGCGTAAGGATTTGAGCGAGTTTGACAAGGGCTAAATTGTGATGGCTAGACGACTGGGTCAGAGCATCTCCAAAACTGCAGCTCTTGTGGGGTGTTCCCGGTCTGCAGTGGTCAGTATCTATCAAAAGTGGTCCAAGGAAGGAACAGTGGTGAACCGGCGACAGGGTCATGGGCGGCCAAGGCTCATTGATGAATGTGGGGAGCGAAGGCTGGCCTGTGTGGTCCGATCAAACAGACGAGCTACTGTAGCTCAAATTGCTCAAGAAGTTAATGCTGGTTCTGATAGAAAGGTGTCAGAATACACAGTGCATCGCAGTTTGTTGCTTATGGGGCTGCATAGCCACAGACCAGTCAGGGTGCCCATGCTGACCCCTGTCCACTGCCGAAAGCTCCAACAGAAAACGTGATTCATCAGACCAGGCCACCTTCTTCCATTGCTCCGTAGTCCAGTTCTGATGAATCACGTTTTCTTTTACATCACGTGGATGGCCGGGTGCGTGTGCGTCGCTTACCTGGGGAACACATGGCACCAGAATGCACTATGGGAAGAAGGCAAGCCGGCGGAGGCAGTGTGATGCTTTGGGCAATGTTCTGCTGGGAAACCTTGGGTCCTGCCATCCATGTGGATGTTACTTTGACACGTACCACCTAACTAAGCATTGTTGCAGACCATGTACACCCTTTCATGGAAACGGTATTCCCTGATGGCTATGGCCTCTTTCAGCAGGATAATGCGCCCTGCCACAATGCAAAAATGGTTCAGGAATGGTTTGAGGAGCACAACAATGAGTTTGAGGTGTTGACTTGGCCTCCAAATTCCCCAGATCTCAATCGAGCATCTGTGGGATGTGCTGAACAAACAAGTCCGATCCATGGAGGGCCCACCTCGTAACTTACAGGACTCAAAGGATCTGCTGCTAACACCTTGGTGCCAGAAACCACAGCACACCTTCAGGGGTCTAGTGGAGTCCATGCCTCGACTGGTCAGAAGGGGGACCCACATAATATTAGGACGTTTAATATTAATGTTATGCCCGATGATCGGTGTATAACATTTGATATAAGTGATCATCCGGATTTAGACTTACCTATATTGTATTTATATAAAGCGTTCACAGGCAAATTTGCCTTATGTATTTACCTGGCATCGAAATCAGGCTCATACGATTCCTGGCTGCAAACACGATTCCTGGCTGCATGTGAATATCCATGAATCGCTGGATTGATCCAACCTTTAATTTAAACTGAAAACCGTTTGTTTTACTCACGTTTTCGCAGTTTCCCTATTAAATCCAGTCATGCAGCAGCTCTTTTGCCACTCAGTCCGGCTGAGGGGGCGTGTTCTGGCGGGAAAGTGACGTCAATGCATACCCTCTATAGTAGAAACTTCCAGGCAGGTGTGTTGAGGCAAGTTTGAGCTAAACTCTGGAGGACAGTGACCCTGCAGGACCATGTTTGGACAGCCCTGTTGTAAAGTGCTATAATGTGCATGATTGCTAGAATTCCATATAGCAAGTTTCCACCATAGACAAAGCACTTTGAAAGCCTGTAAGGTAAATTAAAGAAAACATCACTTATAAATAGTCACTTCCAATAAATTGTGTTGAAAGGTTGTCTACTCATAACTTTTGCTATTAGCAATTACCATTATATGACCAATTCAAGTATGATATATTTATTTGTACAGTACAATTTACATCCCAAGGTGCCTATGCCTATTTTAACAGGATTCAGTAGGAATCAAATGCCTTCCCAAAGTGTGGCCTGAAGAAATTTGGCCTGTTTATATAACATAGAAAAAAAAATCTTCCCCACAGACACCTTTCACAGTGAGCGATTATCCCAATTTCAGCCTTTCAGTGAAGTCCAAAGCCTGTGAAATGAAGATTTGTCCGGTCTGTGGAAACTTTGATTTAGTGCATCCATATTTAGTTTAAAGTTGAGCCTTTGATGTTGCCATGTCTTTTATTAACTAGGTCAGTGACTGTTTGTTAAAGGAGGTAATGGAGGTTAATAGAGCTTTAATGAAAGATGCTGATTGACTGGTTCATGGCCCATTTTCATAGCTGTTATGAAAAACAGCACACACACACACACATTGAGTGATTTTGGATTCTGTCACATGAATCATAGCATCATACTGGGTATAACATGAGCATCATGAGGTTCTTTCAAAGAAGTAGCCTACCTAATATTTGCCTTTTATTTGATTCTGTAACAAGAGTCTCATGATATTCTTTAAAGAATTGTATTGACAGAGAAGCAGCAGATTTACATTTGGAGATCGGTCATAATTAAGTCATTGATTATGATGTTGAAAATCAATGTCTGTTACTTGTTTTAATACAGTTTTCAAGACCTATTTAATTGAATCACATTTCATCTCAGCTGCAGTAAGCTGATTCCAATTGATTCCAGATTTCTATTGATATTGCTGTCTAATATTTCTTGTCTTGTACTGTTCATGAGCATTACTGTTTTTGGAATAGTGTGGTTAAGCCCTGCAGGCTATCTTGTATAAAAATAGTAAGCTCTGTGAGTCTGCTGAGATCTGGTAGATAAAATATCTGGTTCATAGATGCTCTTGAGACGGCAGTAGTAAAGATACACCATACTTTTCTGACTGAAATATAGATGCTGTGTTGAATTTGTGTTGTGTAAATGCTACTATACTACTGTTTAAAAGTTTGGGGTCAGTTAATTCTTTATAAAAGAAATCAATACTTTTATTCGGCAATGACCCATTCAATTAATCAAAAGTTAGTTTTTTTGTAACAATGTTGAAGTTTTTACTATTTCAAATAAATGCTGTTCTTTTGGACTTTATATTCATCAAAGAATACTGGAAAAATGTATCAGTTTCCCCAAAAATATTAACTGTTTTCAACATTGATAATAATAAGAAATGTTTCTTGAGCAGCAAATCAGCATATTAGAATGATTTCTGTGATCATGTGACACTGAAGACTGCAGTAATGATGCTGAAAATTCAGCTTTGCCTCACTGGAATAAATTACATTTTAAAATATATTAAAACAGTTATTTTAAATGGTAGTTATGTTTCACATTGAGCATAAGAGACGTCTTTAAAATACATTTTTAAAAAAACGTATCGACCTTAATTTTTTGACTAGTATTTATATCCCTCATTCTTTAAATTTCTCACGCCTAGGTCTAAACGGGTCTTACCAACCCAAAATGTTTGAACGGTAGTGTATGTTTGCAGCTTCCTGCACTCTTAAAAATAATGGTTCTTTATTGGCATCACTGGTTCCATTAAGAACCTTTACCATCCATAGAACCTTCCCAACACACAGAAGGCTCTATAGAGGAAAAGGGTTCCTTAGAATATTAATATCCTCTTCACACTAAGAAAAAAAATGGTTCTTTTAAGAACTGATCACTGATAGGTTCTTTGTGGCATAGCTGCAAAAACCCACTTTTGGAACCTTTATTTTTAAGAGTGTTTGGTATTGTTAAGTTTTTTTGTTGTTTGTTTTTTAAGTTTTGAGTCAAATACACAAAAGCTTATTGTCTCTAGCAGTGGTTTTGTATGTTGTAATTAGGATATTTGTTGTAAATTATTAGGGCAAATTACTTTGCTTTTAATAATCTCTTGCAAGTTTGAACTTGTTCGGTGTACCAGAATAGTCTACAGAAGGTCATAACTCAGTGAGCTTGGATTTCTGTGTTGACACACAGAGAAAGAGGCTGCTGGTAAGATTTATAGCGCAAATCCTTACACATCAGGGAAGATGTCCTCTTGACTTTGATGACTGTATGTGTTTCAGACTGCTGTGTGCTGCCGATAAGCTGTATGTACGTCACTAGTCACACACTTCCCTTTAGCTGATAACATTGACCAGACCACACATTCAAATCATATGACCGCACACGTCTGTGATCAACATGGGCACAGCTTCAAGGAAAATCTGTGACACAGTGGTGTGTTTGGTGCAGGTTCAGTCATGGTCAAATTAGGATATTATGGTGCATCGTGATATATGGAATCATGGGGCATTGCATGCATCACAATGTGTTATCATGAGGTAGTTGCTGATGTCCAGCACTGGTCAGTAGTGATGGAGGACACATAATTGTGCCAGTCACTGGCTAGCCAGCTTAACCTCTGTGGCTTATTTAATGTAGCTCATTACTCTAACTCTTACTCACTGATTTAAATAAAGCACCGACAACCCTTCAATGCCCCAAGGAGGGATTTTCATGTAATTGCACATGGAGAAGAGGATGATCTGTCCTCTTTAAAGAAGGATATTTCAAATACACATCTGTCTTGCTGTTGATCTCTGATTCATTTCTAATATTGATTTTACAAAAATAACCTTTATACCATACAGGGTTACCTTAACGTCACCATGAAAATGGTGAAAAATTGACAATGGAATGGACAATTTATGGATCATTGCAATATTTATTGTAAATGATTTTCTGTGAACATCAGTCTTGTTTTCTTTATAAATTTGCCCATGTAATCTTTGATCAAAATAACTTCCCCTCCCTTTTGCAGCGACATCTCTTCTCACTCACATGACATCCACCAATAGCAAACCACAACCATCCAACTATCCAATCAATTCCTGATGGACAAAATCAAGTCCCGCCTACATTTGTTCTTGTTCAAGAAGCCATTTCACTTCAATATAAGTCACAATAAGGAAGAAAAGACTATCGCAACTTATGTTTAATGCAGCTTTAGAAATAAAAATTCTGCTATCATTTACCCTGATCACGCATGTAATTTTATTTCTTTTTGAAGAATGACACAACTGTGTGCTCCTATTCATAATATTCATAATTCTCCAGGGTTTAAGTGGACTAAATGGAGAAGTCCAGAGAAATCTGTCATTTTCAACGGAAGAAGTTGACATTTTGATTTAAATATTATTAAAAAAATAAACATACATGGATTAATCATTATATAACATGCATTTACAAAACAGTGAATTTTCATTTCATGCTGACTTTAAGACAACTTAAAAGTAGACAAAGCAGGAATGAAAATGTGGGAATGAGTTATTTTAATGTTTCTTTGTGCTGACACTAACTAAAAACAAAGCATATATGGAAGGAGACAGACTATGAAATATGTACTCCTATTTTAATCTCTGCTTTATGGAGCCAAAGTTTTAACTTTCACATAAATTACTTGATTTCACATTCAAGTGAAAGCCTAAACGAGATAAATTTTCTACTGCCGGCATAGAGCTCATGAAGATTGAAACTGAGATTACAATTCCACTCGCACTTTATTCATTTTAGTTTATACTTATCTTTTTCTATATTTAAAACCTTTTAAGTCTCAATTTAATGGAAGTAATGGCAGATTTTTTTTAATGTATTATGACGTAGGCCTATATCAAGTAAAATGGATTATTGGGAAATAAAACAGGGTGGGATTTGATTCTATCCATCAGTTGTTGATTGAATGGAGGCAGATCTGAATGCAAGCTTGCAATCAATTGTATGAAGGGGCGGGGTTTAAGCAGACTAAGGGCGTGTTCACACTTATAGTTCGATTCGCTTGGTTCATTTGGTCCGTACCAAAAAAAATAAAAAATTTAGTCCTGGTCCACTTTACGTTCACATTGGCATTTTAACACCGAACCTAAACATACCGAACCTAAAGGCACTATCAGGTTCACAACCTGATTGGTCGGCTTTTATGACGTATATTTCGCAACGGAACTTACTGAACATCCAAAACAATGCTGTGTGCTGGGCTAAATACACTCGTTGTATGTGTGTAGCCTACATATGATGGTATATTGAACTTGTGAAGAGCTTATAAAATGTGTAAAGAAGTCAAAACAGCGGCAGGAATCCCTCCGTCACACACACAAACGAAGATCTGCTGTGAGGAGACACGGTTCTGACGCCTGTACCGAACTGTGATGGACAAACTCGCGACTATGACGAGAAAAAACAGGCATGCTTGAGCATTCTGTCCTTTTTTAGGGTCGCATCTTGTGACATCATGTCCTGTTTTTGGTTCGTTTACATGTCTTTGGTCCGTGTTGCGTTCATATTTCGTTCGAATCGCACCAGAGTTCGTTTGGAAGCGGACCGAGACCCATCTTTTCAGCTGTCTCGGTCCTCTTTTTTTTGGTGCGCACCAGGGTTCGGATGGCAGCGTTCACACTTATTCAAATGAACCCGACTAACAGAGCAATCGCACCAGGGTTCGTTTAAATCGAAGCAAACATGCCAAGTGTGAACACACCCTAAATGATTGGAGAAGTCCTGCATATGTCACCAGAAGTCTGTTTCACCCGGAAGATTGAGTTATGTCATCTTGATAAAAATTATGATGCATGTTTACATTGAAAAAACGAAGAAAAAAACTGCATATTGGAGCGCAAATACGTATTCTGTCTGGCAGCAGTTTTCAGTTTCAGACCCAGTCAGTGACTTTTCTTTTCTCCGAGTATAGAGCTCAAGAATTTCCAGATCATTCTCTCACTCTTTCATTAAGATATATTTCCCATCCTGTGCTCAGTCTATCTCTCCCTCCAACAACACTGCACATCCTGCCTGTGACAGAGACAGGCAGAGATTCAAAAAGAGTAGGTTCGCTCTTTTCACCCCTCCCTTCCTCTTTCCCTCCTCCCCGTGAGTGTGTGCAGAGGTACGTCAGAGCAGAAGACTGGTGTATATGTGTGTGTGTGTTTGTGTGTGTGGCTGGTGAGGAAACAGGAACGTCGGAGATAGGAGACTCCACACAGACAGCAAAATCACGATGCTTACGCCTTTGCCTGCTTCAACGGCTAAACGTGTCGGTTTTACCTATTCTGTGTTTTGACGGCCATGAACCTCTCTGCTGCTCTCTCCTGAGAAATGGATGGGATTTAGATTCTGGAACATTAGGGCTCTTCTCGGGACTCTTTCCTTTTACTCAGACTGATTCGTTCCCTTTCTTGCATTATTGTCCTCTCTTTCATGAAGCCTGCATTTACTTTGCTCTTAAAATGAAAGCAACGGAACTGGTCTTTCTGTAAGCGTCAGTCATCCAGTCATTTGTTTGGAAGTTTGGCACTTGGAGCTGTTTGGATTAAACATGTGGAGCCAGTCAGGATATTCCAACCACTACCAACCTCATCCCGCTCACCCCTTTTACCATGTACCCCACAGGTGGGTTGGCCTTCCTCTTTTATTTTAGATCACATTGAATGTTAATGATGTATTGAATTGGATTTTGGCGACACTGTTTACAGATTTCACATTCATTTTCCTCTTCCTGTAATGGGGAGTGTCCACAGAATGCTGCCGAGGGGTCATATCAGGATGGATGTGCCTGGCTGTTGATGCTGAAACCGTTTGGCAGGTTTTAGTTGGATAAAACTAGATTAAATCTAAATCACGTGTGTCTGTGGCAGGGATTACACTGCAGTGAGAATGAATGAGAACTGCTTTATTTATGTCAAGACATTGTGGAATTCCAACAGGTCCTGTTGAACTGGCAAGTTGAGTGAGTTCTCTGGAAGGGAAGACGTGATGCACAAAAACATGTCATACATACTTCACTCCCTGTTGCTTTAGTCCCCTTTTATCTCTCTATGAAGGTGTATAGTATGCTCCAAAGTCTGACGGCATGCCTCCATATTTCATTGACTGAAGGTTTTGTATTTCTTGAATACCAGCTGAAACATTCCAATCTTGAAGTCAAATACTTCTGCAAGTGTGTTTACTTTTCTTATAACTCTTTCCTGATTGCTTAAAAAGACATTGTTCTTTCATTATTTACTCATTGCAGGCTTTTGGCTCAGATGCATTTCTCATGATTGAGTGAAAAAACTACTGTTAGTTTAGAGTTTATTTATATTTCTGTGTACTTTCAGAAGCACAGCAGGGGATGCTTTACTCCACTTCGCTTTGTTTTCAGCTACATCAAGATAATTATGCCAAACCCATTATTGTGAGTTGCATCTTTAATAACTTCTATCAGCATAATGCGTTTACCGTTAACTTTCCCTGGCTAAAGACTGAAAAAGAAAAAATTTGTTTTATAAAATAGTCCTACTTCTCTAGCATTTGTTTAACCACCATATGAGAGTGCTTTGCTTTTGATTCACCTGATAATGCTTTGCTGAAAGTATTGCTTGGCTGATTTTGAGTAACATTTCATCCACTCTTCTCTAGGACTACAAGTTTGAGCTAAAGTTTTTGTTTCATTAAAGGGATAGTTCACCCAAAATGAAAATTCTGTCATCATTTACTCACCCTCAAGTTGTTCCAAACCTGTATGAATTTCTTCTGCTGAACGCAAAAGAAGATATTTTAACAGTTGATGGACCTCACTGACTTCCATAGTATAGAAAAAAATATTACGGAAGTCAATGGGGTCATCAAATGTTCAACAGAAGAAAGACATTCAAACAGGTTTGAAACAACTTGGTGAGTAAATGATGACAGAATTGTAATTTTTGGGTGAACTATCCCTTTAAGGCAGTGTTTCCCAAACTTTTTCTGCCAGCTAGGCCCTCCTTTTGTAGAGGAAAAATATTTTCAAGACCCCATCTACATGCACCCACATAAAGACACTCTCAGACATGACCTTGCATGCAAAATCCTATAGTATTTATTTAAAACATTGTAATTAATACAGTACTACAACATCTCAACTTCATCTCTTTGCATTTGTGATGTGAAGTCTTTAAATGGCATCTTAACTTGTTCGTCTTCATGCTGTCAGAATATTTTGAGGCACACAACACACTGTGGTCTCTTCATTACCACCGTTGTACTGGTGAATCCGAGGGCGAGATATGCCTTGTCATATTTTCTTGTCTCGAGGCTGTCAAGACTGGACGTGACAAAGCATCCAATCCAATCCATTTGTCATTTGTGTCAGAAGTTGTGTGAGCACTTGGAGTTATAATAAAATGGGGCATCAGTTTACTGTCGGAAATTTGTCATGTTGTGTAGTGCCGCCCCGCATCCAGTGTAGACAGCCTCACTGATTATAATGGGTTCTATCCGTGTCACGTTGCACCACTCACGCCTGGCGTAGACACATTGTTTTGGTAGTTGTAATGTTTGAAGTAGATTCATTGCTTTATTTTTACCTGGCACTGACAGTTCTTTCACAAACGTGGGAAACACTGCATTAAGAATTGTGTCATCTTAAGAGTAATCCATTAAATTTTACAATCTCT